>JAMWET010003720.1:302500-737500 GCA_024036415.1 Prochilodus magdalenae | reverse complement strand
CCTTCACCGCCTAGAGAGGCAGAATTCTACATGTATAATACACTGTTGCTCTGTTGCTGTTGTTTCTGCTGGGCTGAGCGTGGGCTGATATATGTTGTTTTTGAGTCAGGACTGTTATGTAACAAACTAGGATTTTGAAAAACGGCTCGTTCTGCCCTCTTTTACAAACACAGGATTTGTATATGATGGAGGAACAACGGTGAGGTTCACAGTATATCAGTTAGTGTACTGATTCAACTCTGTCGATGTAAATACAGTTTTCAATGACACCTTTAAAAAGAGAAAGAAAGACAAGAATAAACTGAGAAACTTTTTTTTCTATTGAAATATGAAAAGAAAGTCTTTTCCTCACTCTGATCTGCCTGTTAACTCCACAGTGCTCTACAGCCCCCTCCCTACTGTGGGTTTCATTCACCATGACCAATCCTGATTTCATCCTGACTAGTTGTGTGGGAATACATCATCCCCACTGTGAGAAACCCAGAACTCTGGATCCTGACAGAAAAGTTAGTTATGAGTATTAGTGGTTGTATGAATCATGAAAGACTGGATGCTGGTGCCAAACTAGGCCAAAAACTAATCAGTCAAAACCATAAGGCATATCAGAAGGGCAAGATCCAGAAGGGCATTTGGGCAAAAGCTGGCTGGTAATGGAGTTCCCTCTGCATGCCATTCATGCCTCAATGTCGTAACTCTTTCACCCTGACTCATCTGTACATGGTTAGTATAGGCTGGAGAGAAAGAGCTCATCTGGAGAAACCACCAGAGAGGCCCCACTATGGTTACCCACATGTTCTCCTAACAACGTGGCTTTGTCAGTCCGAAAGATTTTGTTCCAGTGAGTTCCATTACATAATCATAGCAGGAAACAGCCTCAAATTATTATCTGGGGCCACAAGCCATATATATATATATATATGTACATATATATACATAGAGAGGGAGAGAGAGAGAGAGAGAGAGAGAGATATCAAATATGTATATATTATGTACTTAAAATTAATTTAATTAATTACTAACTACTAACTAATTACTAACTACTACTAACTAATTTCATTAATTATTAACATTAATACTGGGTAAATTGGGGTAAACCAAACAAGCTAAAACGAGCTGTATCAGGTTCCTGTTTTGAACATTGTAATAATTATTTGAAGTTAATTTTGGCTGGGCATAGTTTATATCAATCATGGGCCAGTAGAGGAATGATGTTCCCAGCTCTGGCCAATTTAACAGTTTTCAGTGAGTTCATAATTCTGATAAACATACTGGGTTATCAGTTGGAGCAAATCTGGATCGGAAAAAATGTAACAGCTTGGTCTGCTATGTAGATGCCAGTAGAACATTGTGATCTCATTTCTGAATACTGAGTGGCATTTGCCAAAAATCAGCAACAAACCATAAACTACCGTTCAGTCAGGTTTGTTTATCCTGGCACCCCTATGGGATTCTAGTATGTTAGAACAAAGCTGTAACAGCATTTCCCATGCCATGCTGGATTAAACCCCTAACCTTTAAAGTAGCGAACTGCTCTTTCAAGTGAACATATGGAATTGGTTTGCATTAAAAAGCTCTTTTTGTTAGAAGTTAAAACAAAGAAAATGTGTATATTTAATGATGCTGTAACTGGAAGTCAGACCAGAACAGTTGTCCTTAATGTTATTCGTTATTCCCAAATAACTGTTGCTTGTTGTGTTTGTCTTTGGTTTTGTTAGTGGTTGCTTTTGACATTATTCTTTTTCGACTTCTGTTTCAAAGCGTGCCTCGTTAGTTCTGTTTGATTTTTTAACCTTGATGTTTGCTTGTTTTTATCGGTCTGCTTGTCTTGAGATCGTTTTTTTTTTTTTTTATAATATGTTTTATTGAGGAGTAAAGACACAGTTACATCCAGCCATATTACATGTCCAAGTAGTCCCTCAAATACCCTCCCCCCCAAAACTAAACACTAAAAATAAAAAATAACTAACCAAGTAAATAAAGATAATGAATTCGTAACCCCACACCCCTAGCTACATATACACAGGGGAATCTATATGCATACGTACATACAGAGAAAAGGAAAGTATACATACACACATGCATACATACATACATATATACATACGTACACATTACTCATATATACACATATACATACATACAAACTATATGCGCAAATCTATTATTCTTCTCCTGTTAGTTCTGTCTTTCTCGTCTCATCCAGGTTCGACCTAAGGAGGTTGGGTTCCGCCCTTAAGCCTGGTTCCTCTCAAGGTTTCTTCCTTAATCAAGGGAGTTTTTCTTTGCCACTGTTGCCTCAGGCTTGCTCAAGCGGGGCTTGGACCCGGTTTTTCCCCACCCCCCCACCCTCAAATGTCTGTACATTAACTTTGTGTTTTTTTTCTTTCCTTTTCTTTTATATAACAAACTGATTTTCTGTGAAGCTGCTTTGAGACAACGTTGGTTGTAAAAAGCGCTATACAAATAAACATTGATTGAGTGATTGACCTAAACCTACACATATACACATATAGTCACATATACATACACATAAACATCACCCCTCTTCTTAAAATGAACATTACACAGATATGATGACAAGCTAAATTAGATTTAAAGGGGGAGGGGGAGAGTAAGTCAATAAATAAATAAATAAACAAATCACTAAATTAAAAAGTAAGTAAATAAATAAAAATTCCCCTCAGTCGGCTGGCATGATTAGGAGTAAATTAAAATACCTAAGAAAAGGATTCCATTTGGAATAAATTGCTGCAGTATTGCCTTTCAAAGTAGATCTTATCTTTTCCATAGTAAGAAAGTGTATAACATCTTGGAGCCACCTTGAAATTGAAAAAAAAAGGGGATTTTGAAGACTTCCATAATAGCAATATACAACGTCTTGCTAGCAGAGATGTAAATGCCAGTTCATCTGATTGGGTCCTATTAAGTAAGGGTGGATCAGTAGAAAAGTCAAATGCGATTAAAGGGTTCTTAATAATGTTGGTGCCCAAAACCTTTGTCATAATTTCAAAATATTCGAACCAAAATTTATGTAGGGAGGGACAAAAAAAGAACATGTGACTTAAATTACTTGGAGTGGCACCGCATTGATCACACACATCAATGACAGCATTTGGGAAGAATCTAGAGAGCCGAGACTTAGGTAAATGAACTTTATGCAGTACCTTAAACTGAATCAGCTGAAGTCTTGCACAGAAAGAACTTGAACGTATATTGTTTATGGCTTTGTCCTACCAATGCTCTGTAAAAACAGTACCCAGTTCTTGTTCCCAAGCACTTTTAATTTTTGTAAGAGCATGCTGGTCTAAGTCCATGATATACGAGTAAATCTTAGATATAGCAGATTTCTGAAAGGGGTCCCAGGTCAAAAGGTCTTCCCATGATTGTGTGAGAGGAAGACAAGAATAGTTTGGAATAAGGGAAGAGATACAGTGTCTAAGTTGGAAATATCGAAACAAATGAGGTAAAGGCAAATTAAAATCTGGAGATAGTTGGGCAAAACTATAAAAAGTACCATCCTTATAAAGATCCCGAAAAAATCTGATACCTCTCTCCTGCCATACATTAAAAACTGTGTCTGTTTGGCATAGTTTTTAAGTAAAAATGAAAAGACATATTGATTGATAACAAACATAATGCAATTTTTGTTAATTAAAAACTGACCATCTGACTGTAGGTGTAGCCATTTAGGAGCCAAAAGAATCAACTGATATAGGTGGGCTGAGCAGACTGATCAAACTCATTGAAAAGAGACAGAATGTCCATCATTTGTGACAGCTTAAACACCAACATATCAGATCTCCATATCTCAGTCTGGACTCAGCACACAAGATAAGGCCAAGGACAACCTGATACTTTTAACGTTTGTTTGTTGAGACACAGTCTGACTTTATTAACACATGACAGTGCTGCAATATCAGCAGGATGTGGCTCAGCGCTGGGTGAACAACATGCAGCTCCAGCTGGTTGATGTTCTGAACCCACCTGTCTGGTCCAGCCTGGGCACCAAAGGAAGATGGTCAGTCAAAACAGTCTCAAAGCCGTTTACTAGAAAGGAAATGCAGATGGAAATCAGAAAATTCTGTAACATGTGCCCAGCATGGGAGTTTCCAGAGTGCCACAGTCTCTTTACTACTGACTCATCGGTGCTTCTGCATGATCAGCTTAGAAGAGATGTATCTGTGGAAAGCACCAGAGATGCAGGTGTTCATCAGGAACATAGTTTTCCAGGCATAACAACCAGCTCGTCAGCAACTGTCAAATTGGGATTTTGGAGATGGGAAGCGCTAATTTGTCCACATTGTGTCAATGGGAACAGTTGTTCAGGGTTGTGCGGTTGTATATGGAGTTTATAGGGAGTGGAGGGAACTGAGTGGAACATGTCATTGAGCTGCTAGTGAGCAAGACGAGGTTATAGGGGGGAGGTTAGAACAAACTGATGTGAAAACCTCTCTTTGCCAAGACGGCCATGCCGAGGTAGAATGGACTATACAGTCCTGTACTGACACAATAAGCAAACAGCGTTTAAACACAATAACAACACTTCTAAAATGCTGACCTGCTCGCTAACCTAAATCCAGTTTTGCAGGCCTTTTCCAACCAAATGTATTTCATAACAAATTACAGATAGCTTAACGCTGTGCTTCAGTTTAGATCTTCTGTAGCATGTCTGCCCTGGACGGTCCAAACAAACCAGCCAGAATTTTTCCTGGTACTAGAAGGGCCCAGTGAAATATTTGGGGAGCCGGTTAGTGCAACTCCTCCCCCTCCCCCAGTAGTTATGCCGCTCCCTTTTGTACAAAGACAGGGCCTCAGAGAGTAAGATTTCATACCAGTAAGTTCTGGTCATACCAGTAAGGTGGTCACTCTGTTAGTGAATTCATTGAACTTTACACCACAAAAGTTCCTTTAAAGCACTTTTGGCTAAGGCATCAATCGTTATTACATTCCAGAGTCTGTCACTAGGGAAGGTGATGTCATTTGGTCCATGCACAGTAAGAATATTGACTCTAAGGGATAAGGAAAGCCCACTTTTTTAAAAACTGCTTTGTATTTCAACCGTTAAGATGTTTCTGACAGTTATTTTAATGGTTCATTGAAGAGATCTGGTTTTCCAGCTCGTCACTCGACATGACTACAACAACAACAGTGACCACAGTAGAGCTGTCAGCATCTGGCTCTGATCATAAACTCTATCTCTCACTTAAACAGAGAACCTATGGGATGGCTCTACCTTTGCAATTACTGCCTCCTGGATTGGTCAGAATGCATCCAATAGACGTTCTACACTCGTTTTCCTGTTAGCTGTCTCTTCAATCCAGGATCGACCTGAGTAGGATGGGTTCCCTCTTGACCCTGGTTCCTCTCGAGGTTTCTTCCTTGCTCTAAGGGAGTTTTCCCTTGCCACTGTTCCCTCTGGCTTGCTCATGAGGGGCTTGGACCCGGATTTCCTTTCCTACAGTCTATACATGTACTCCATTTTTTCTTTTCCTGTATATAAACTGCTTTCTATGACCCAGAATTACATAATATATAATAATAATTGTTTCTATATATAAAAAAAGATATTCTCTTATATTGTTTCTTAAGGGCATGATGTGTAAGATGAGTCAGCCAGCTGAATTGATGTTGCAAATAATCAGGGGTCAACATATCACTAGAAAGTTGTGGTGACCACCCCTACTGTATACGCACAGTCATTCTTCTTAAACGTTAACAGCTGTTTTACCTACCAGCCTAGAAGAAGCATTGTACGCTCAGCAACAAACTTCATGCCTGTGCTCACTAAGAGTGACTCACTATATCGCTTCATGAGGTACAAAGTGCTAACTTGCTAACATTAGTAGATATCTCTACTACATGATACACAGATGTTGTTAATTGTAGCTCATTTGAGAATGTGTGTACCTTTACTACAGATTAATAAAGCATTCATTCTGGTTTCATTCTTGCACTCAAAACGTGGTGCTACAGTATTTTATTCCAACAGCATTAATATGCTATAAACTACTTTTTTATATTTGGTAATAACTGACAATAATTATCATGATGGAATAATGTCATATCCCTCAGTAATAATGTCACTGTATTTGGTAATGGTAAAAATTAAAGAATTATGTAAATTAGACATTTCACATATGAAAATTCATCTTTTGCTTTGAGAAGTACAGGGGTTGGACAATGAAACTGAAACACCTGTCATTTTAGTGTGGGAGGTCTCATGGCTAAATTGGACCAGCCTGGTGGCCAATCTTCATTAACTGCACATTGCACCAGTAAGAGCAGAGTGTGAAGGTTCAGTTAGCAGGTAAGAGCACAGTTCTGCTCAAAATACTGCAATGCACACAACATTATGGGTGACATACCAGAGTTCAAAAGAGGACAAACTGTTGGTGCACGTCTTGCTGGCGCATCTGTGACCAAGACAGCAAGTCTTTGTGATGTATCAAGAGCCACGGTATCCAGGGTAATGTCAGCATACCACCAAGAAGGACGAACCTCCACCAGCATCACGTAGTGACCTGGCCACTATCCTGCAAGAAGAATGGCTTAAAATCCCTCTGACCACTGTGCAGGACGCAGTATATGTCATTCCCAAGACCAAATGACGCTGTATTGGCCGCAAAAGGAGGCCCTACACCATACTAATAAATGATTGTGGTCTAAAACCAGGTGTTTCAGTTTCATTGTCCAACCCCTGTACCTAACTTACTTAAGGTTAGTCTCTGTCCTAAACAGAGCAGCAGCGCTTAGACACTGTAAGCCATGTTTGAAGTTGGTGTATTATTTGAATTGCCATTCCACCTTTTCTTTATTTCTTTATTTAGTTCTTTATTTTTTTCTTGAAATCTCTGTTTAAGATATAAACATACTGGTTTCATTCAGGGTGGTTTGGTATGGGATGGTTCACTGTAGAGACTTTACAGTCCCTGATAACAAGAAGAAGGTGGACCACTGTTGGCCCACTAACAGCAAAGTTAAGGCCACTGAGGTTGTGCTTAGCATTTTTTGGGTGCCCGGCAGGCGGTTAAGGAGCATTTTACACAAAATAACCCTTTTCATTGTTGTTTTCCACTTATAGTCCAGTTTGCTGATTTCTCCATTTCATACTTTCATTGTTCTGTAAATTAATTAAGTACATTTTCAACATTACAATGTTTTCAATTAAATCATTTTATATCAGGGCTAGATGTCTTCTCAGTTGATCTGTTATTAAGGAGATTAAAATGAGTTACATTTTGTATGCAGAGCAGTAGGAGTGGATCACCGGTGTCAAACAGTTAGTGATTGAGCCAGCAGACCAATACATGCATGCTATCCGGGAGTGGTGGTGATGGTAGTCCGGGGTTCGTGTATTTGTCCATTTTATTTACCATGCAAAACCTCCAGTGAGCCTCTATGTGTCTTCTGGCTTTTTTAGTACAGTAATAAGTTTTGACCTACAGTTTAGTATACTAATACAGTCACATGACCAGTTACCTCTGCTAATGCTGCTCAGTTCACCCGAAATACATTTAGCCTAGCTGTTAGCTTCCCTCAGCTATTTCACTTTAAAACTGAACCTCTAAAGCGAGTTCATCTTGTAATAATCTTACGACCTGTCTATTTTAACTTTCTGAGGCTCATTCTGATGAAAACATGCCCCACTACAATCACCACACCCACATTAATACTCAGAGTTGGCACTGTTTTGCTCCCCAGTGTTAACCGCCGCCATTTTGTTCTGGCTAAGGCAGGCTGAGAGCTGGTGAGGCCGCAGTGCACGATGGAATACAGTATACATTGAAGATAGCTCCACCTGTGTACTAGAAACTCTGACTGAAGTACAACACCATCCGAGTATCTCCAGTGCACTACAGATCTTCGGTTTGGTTGGATACTACGTACTGCTTTTAGGTAGATGTAATACACGATTAGTATGTAGTATGTAGTATGACATCGCTTATTATTAACAGGAAGTGGTGAAGTTTATGTCATGAGCTGCCCAATAAAGGTTGGTTCTGCTTCTTTTTTTTATTATTATTATTTCTTTTTAGAAAATGTAAATAAATAAATGCATTTCCTGGAATATGTTTATTTTTACAGGCTGTTGAGACAAATTTGAATTGAATTCCATTTTCCCCATTTATGGCTGCGGTCGCATCTCCACCTGCCAATGTTTTTCTAAGTTTCCTCCTGTTCTGCTTTCTGTTGCATTGTGAGACAATAGTATCCATCATTAACATACTCAGAAATTGATTGGTTCTAAATGTGCGTTGTGGATTTTTGAGTATACTCAGTTTTGACACTCATTTGCCGCATAATTTAAAAACTAGTTAGTTTTAGTATTAAGTGCGTAATTTGGACGCACCCAGTTTGTAGGCACTATATGTCATATAATAACTTTCTATAAAGGAGCTTTTAGCTATGGACAGTTCTGCCTCTGCCAGCTTCTCTAGACCTGACTGTTTTGCACCAAACTTCTTTGTTCCCATACCAGAGGTTTAATACGGATATGGAATATATATCTCATATTTATTCTATTTAAAGAGGAATGGACTGTTCTTTCAGCTTTGTAACTGGAGCATGTGCACAGTGGTTGCCACAGCATGGTATGGAAAGAGGGGGATTAACGTGGAGTAACGTGGAGTGTCTGCACCGGACGACCATATATGGTCAGCAGGGTTGCAGCTTCATGCTCCGCCAGTGACGAAAGTGCGGACTCCGTAGGAGGGACTGAATGAGTCAGGCAGTAATGTAGTCCCTGCCTCTTTTTCTCGGCAAACTATAAATCCCTCACAGCGGATCCCATCCTTAGCAAAGTTTAAATTCAGCAGCCAGCTGTAAAGGACTAACCCACCTGGACTTCTCAATGGAGATCAACATGAACTTCATGGCGCCACTTTTAATGCTTCTCTGCTGCTTCGGCACATCCTCAGGTAGGGGAGGTTTTGCTGTGTCCCTTTTATGCTTAGTTTATGACCCAGATGCTCTATTCGCCATGCTAGCCGGAGATATCACTGATTTATTGTGGTTTGCAAAGCTAAAGTTAGACTTTCATTCGAATTGTCCGTTCCACCTTAAATGGTGCATCTTAAGGCATGGGTCACAGTGCATGCACTACAGACTAAACTTCTTTTCTGTCTCTTTAGCGTCATTAGGTATGGATCACCTTCCCAAAGCAAAGGATGTAACCTGGACATCGCTCAACTTCAAAACTATCCTAACCTGGGGACCTAAACCCATCAACCTCACCTACACAGTGGAGTTCTCAAGGCAAGTATCTCCAGTGTTATTTCATTCATTTCATTCTGAAAGGGCTTTAACCAGTTAGCATTAGCCTGATTTGTCTCTTTATGGCTGATTAGTTGTCAAATCAGTCATTTGTAATGCTGAGATATTAATTTGCTCGTTTGTATATGTAATTGCATGGATGATGCAGTTGGCCTGTCTTTACCTTTAGTTGTTCTTAATGGCATACCTATAATTGGTATTATTTGTCAGCTGAAATCATCTGCTGTTTCACTAACTAGCACTATTATAGGTGGCTTGTGTATATCATATTCTCTTTTATTTCTGGCTAGCATTATTGGCTAATACATTGTTTCATTTATAACTAGCATAAGCTGAAATGATCTGCTTTATGCCTAACCCACTGGGTCAGATGGTATTATCTATATTATTGCTAATTGGTGCCATTTGCTGATATTATCTACTTTATTCCTAACTAGCAATGTTAGACTGTATTAATAATTATTTGTGTATTCCTAATTTACTAATTAGATCTGACATTAACTAGTTTATCCCTGACTAGCATTGTTAAATGATATTACCCTTATGTATTCTAATTAGCATCATTACTGGTTTTCTAGTTTGTTCATGACTAGCCTTGTTGGCTGGACGTTATCTAGTTGATTCCTGACCAGCAGTATTATCTTGGTGATATTATGTAGTTTATTTTTAATTAGTATTATTAGCTGATATTGTCTTTTTTATTCCTGACTAGCATGATGTTATAAGCTTTATTGCTAAATAGCTTGTTTTATCTGTTTTATTCTTGATTACCATTGTCAGCTTGTATTATCTGGTTTATTCCTAATCCTCAGTATTTGGGTTTCTTTACAGAGTTGGTAAGAACAGACAGAGGAATCCACATTGCATCCGGAGTGTGGAGACAGAGTGTGACCTCACCAACGATCTGAAGGACCTGAAGGCTATCTACACGGCAGATGTTCTATCTGAACCTCTACAGGGCTCCAGCTCTGACCTTGTGGAGTATCCGTTCACAGAGTCCCAAAGATTTACCCCTTACACTGACAGTGAGTTGATTTTGCTTCACTTCACATTATTATAGTGATTCTGGGAAAAGCTGTGGTCTCTGGACTGTGTGGCATAATCAGGCCGAACGAAAATCAGCTTTCAAACAGTCCAGATAGAGGTTTATTACAGTTCAGATAAATCACACACATGTTCTATAAGATTGATGCCTTGCTGATATACAGTGGACTCTAACTTTAACTTTTTTTTTTTCAGCCCTACTAGGAAAATCCGAATTCCACATCAAACTAGATGGCAATAAAACAATTATGATCTACATCAAAGACCAGCTTACTGCTTTACATAAAGATGAGAAAATCTTGACTCTCAGGGACGTTTTCAAAGGCGACCTGAAGCATAAGATTGTCTACAACAAAGCCGGAAGCACAGGGAACGTGAGTGGAAATCTTTGGCATGCACTTCATAATAGCGGTTAGCTAAAGTCTGAATAGAGAATTTAAGAGACCTTGTTTACTTAATGCATCTATAGCACCACTATAAAATATTATTAGGAATAATGGAAGCTAAGCATTTGTAAAGTAACAACATTTGTAATGGCAAGATGTTTTCTAAGATGTGCATACAATGAGAAGCGGCTAACTGGATAAAATGGCACTGTATCTCTTTAAGAGAAACTTATTCATTCCTACTATAGCCTAGACACAGAGGAATATCACCATGTTTTGTTAAGATGTTTCTCACCACTCCTCTCTTAATGATTTAGTTTGCATCTTAACCATGTTATTCTAAAGGAGTGGTGGGATTTGGTGGAATTCCCCTTTAGGAGCGTTTATTTGGGATCTCAGTGTTCACAGTGCTTGTGATGGAAATAGGGAATACAGTCAAGTTTTCTCTATCTAAGCAGTTTCTATTTTTGTTGACATTATCTAAAACTGAGCCTGTGTTGATTTTCTGCAGAAGGAGAAGACTGTGAATGGTAATGAGGTTGAGATGAGTGAACTGGATGAAGGCCAGAGTTACTGCTTCAAGATAGCGGCGTACATACCTTCACGGAAAGGACAAAAAAAGCAGGGTCCATGGAGCGAAACCAAGTGTTCACCAGCAGGGAACAGGAACATCATAGAAGGTGGGTTTTATAGCTTTACCCCAAATAAACAGCAAAGAACCGAATAATGCCCATATACATTTCTTTCCTTATAGTTTAATTTTCCACATATTCCAAAAAACCTCATTCCTTTTTTAAGTCTGTCTCTATTCCAGAGCTCTGTTCTGATTGGTTGTCCTGTATTGTGCCTTTAAAGAGCAGCTGCTGGCTGAATAAATAGGTGGACATGTGTAAATGCATTGGATTTTGTGACCTTACAAATATAATCAATGAAAAAAGGGCTGATTTTGCACCAGGTTCCTTATAATGGATCGTTAAACTAAACATTTAAGCATTTTTAAACCATACCAATGTTTATGGGGTCTTTACGTTTATGCAGGCCAAAAGTACAGAGACATGCATGGTATATAAAAGCACAGTGGAGATCTAGAAACTACTATATGGTTTCATTTTCCCTGTACTGTGCAGAAAATGGTCTGGGCAGTGAGTCAGATGACCATTCAGGGTCAGAAGAGGCAGCTGTGTGGCCTCTGTCCATTTGTAAAGTGTGGGAATTTCCATGTAGATTCCTGGAAACACAAAAAAACGCTGTTAGAGAGGCCCAGCTTAGTTACAGGATAAATACTGCAGCAAATTCGAATTTGCGAATCCTTTCATTATATAAAAGAATTTATTTTCATATATTGTAATGATTTTAAATAACCTTCTTTGATCTTTTCATTTCGTAAATTAGAATGAGTTTGAATTTGTTTGTGTAATTTTGCGAAAAAAAAAAGAAGAAAGATTGAAGAGAAGAATGGGTTTAAGAATGGGTTAATATGCCGACTACAAGTTTGCAGCTGTTACTTCCTTTTGCTTGTACCTTGAGCTTTAAAACTTGGCAGACTATTTACATGCACAATACCCTACACGCACTAAACTCAAGGGCTAAAACTAAAACATATGTCCCCTCTAAGAGTAGCAGTGAGAACATTTAGGTTTTAAATTCTAATGTTACATGTGTTTTCTGTCTTGCAGAGTACGGCCTGTGGGTAGTCGGCAGTGCTATCCTGGTGATGGTCACCCTGCTAGTGATTCTGTTCATCCTGATCCTGGCCTGCTGCAAACGGACACAGAAAGGGAAGCAGGCAGAGGACAAGGAGGTCATCACACAGGTTTAGGAGATTCAGACTGGAACACTCCACTGTTTCCATGAAACGTTCACACTACAGGATATGTCATACATATCCAACATTAATAATCACAGAGCTGAGCATTATAAGGAATGATGGAGGAGTGCATTAAATTAAAAGAGTGTTTCTCATTTTTAAATAAATAAAGGATTAGGTTTTTGTAAGTGAAGATAGCAGTAAAATATATATATAGTGTTACTATTGACACTTATAAACTCCAAAATGGCAACTTTATATTTAAAAATGTATGTATGGATATGTATGTATGATTCATTGGGTTTAAGTTTTATATAAATCTGCCTATTTATTTATTTATTTATTAAGATGTTAATATTACCTGTTTTTGGATATAAGATTGTTTGTTTATTTTCTTACCGATCAGAGGGCATTTATTAAAGTATCATTTTACATAACAGTTTTCTGTCTGCTGGTTATTACATGACACCGATATTTCCATCCTTATGTGGTTTCAGTATCAGAGCCATATAAATAAGGTGAACTAAACAAGTAGAGACATGGAGCAGAGTCTTAGACTGACGGTTTACACTTTAAGCTTGACAGAGAAATCTATAAAGGTTAAGCAGTGCCACCTACAGATCAATAATCAAACAAATCTCTGTGAAAAACCGGGGACCAAAGCTAGAACAGCTCATTGTGGGGGGGAAAGAGTACTGGGTTTAAGATTACAATGTACAGCAGAAACTTCAGGACTAAACAAGTGTTAAGCAAAAAAGTTCTTTAGATTGTAGATTAGGTTTCAAATAATGCAGGGGCGCTAAAGAGACTATTCCAGAAAAGGACTTCCACCAGCCCATCTTCAGTGGGAAAAAAAAACAGTGGAAAAAAATCAGGCCTGCCTTTGGTTTTAAATATAGGAATAAAATCTATATCGGGAAAGTTACAATATTGAAAGTAAGATTGTCTGGTTGGTGTGGCTCAGTGGATAAGACCACTACCCTGGGAGCTCTGGGAGATGGGGGTTTGATTCCCAATCTGGGTCATTATGCTGAGCTATACCAATAAGAGTCCTTGGGCAAGACTCCTAACACTACATTGGCCCACCTGTAATATGATTAACCCTGTGCGTCCCTCTCTGTATAAGAGCTGAAATGATCAGGGAAACTAAAATACATTAAACAGACATTGTGTGCTCTGGACTAAAGGTGAAAAGAGCCGTCCAGACTGTTACCAGCAACAAGCCCAAAATCTTCTGACTGTCATGCTAATGGGGTTGGAGTGTCAGCACGCCTGGTAAAAATAACTTCCACTTCTGTGATGCAACATGAACGTACAGGGAGATGTTAGAGCAACTTCATGTTGCCTTCAAAGATCACATTTTTTATGTCCACAAGACAATGCAAAACGGTTTTCTTCACACGTTATAAAAACATGTCTGCGGAAGAAGCAGACTGGACTGGCCTGCCTGCTCTCCTAACCTCTCCCCAATAAATTATGTGGCACATTTTAATACGCAACATGCAACAAAGAAGATTCTGTACCGTTTCACACCGTGAAAAAAAAATTACCCTTCAATTACCCTTTAAACACCTCTTTAGTCCATGTAAGTGTGGTGAAAACGAACGCTAACATTCTAAACTAGTAAATGCTTTACCGGCCCAAACAAGGGTTTATTTAACAGGCACAATATTTCTGATTTAAAGTTGTAGCAAAAATAAAAACTACATTAAAGTGTCTTCTCTGTAGAAAATGTGTTATTATTAAAATATTAATGCTATTAGTGCTATTAATTACAATATTAGTAATTAATTATTCATGTTTTAAACTAAGGGAAGAAAATATTACATCAACATCATAAAAAAACGAGACTGACACAATGTTAACTACATTTATATAATAATATTTTTATTTAATATAAAGCTCCAGTTAAGTTTACAGTTTATTGACCAACACACTTCTTATTCAAACCCTTACAATCCCGTTCAGTGCAGCCCAGCTCGCAGCTTCTGATAGAAACACACTGACAGTGACATACAGTAGCACACAGATAAATAAAGACTAAAAAAGATTTACAGCGCAGAAACATAAATATCCCACTTCATCGTCTAGAAAGGATTCCAGTTTGTTTAAGATGTCATTTAAAAATGTTAGGAATAATAAAAGACATTGTAACTTCATTGGAAAATTCTGTTTACAGTATTAGAACCTCTCCCTGAGAGATACTGATCCGAGTGTTTCCTCCAGTACGGAGGAAATACGTCTGTTTGTACAGTGATGATGGCTGCTTATGGTAAAAGGTAAGGACTGTTTGCAGTGCAGGTACGCATCCATCAGTTTACATAAAAACATGCTGCTAAATCTGAATAACTTCATCTTATACATCATGTAATACAGTTTTTGAAAACAGTAACAGCTGATGTATAATTAACATATTTATTTACTATTTATAATAATAGTAATAATAATAATAATAGCTCTGTATTCTTACCTGTACCTGTTAACCTGTATGATGAGCATGGTTTTGTTAGGTCTAAAAGCAATAAGCCATGCGCTTTAGGTCGTGCCTAAGAACACTATTATACAGTAAAACAGCAGTACCATGTGGCCAGGAGTGGCTTATTGCTTTTAGAAAACCTTAGCCAACATAAAATTTGATTAAATACAGACTGTGTCTGTATGTAAGTCATCTGGATTTGATTCTATTAACTGTACGAGGATTTTCTGTCGTGGTGCAGTGAGACAGAGCTCTGTTGTTGGAAGGTGGACGTTGGTGTACATATAAGTATTTAAGAACAGTTTCCTTCGAGATCCTCTGCCTCAAAATAAAGATGATCATGTCTCATGCTTAATAAGCCCACACTTGATTCCTAACCCCGATGGTGGAGACCTTTATCTTATTTCTCTAGGTGATATGAATGATAACACAGCGCTGATCCTTCCTGTATGTGTAATAATAGATCATTCGTAAAAGAGATCTATTATGCATTCTGGAATGAGGTTCTTCAATTCTAAGCAGCCTGATGATATTCCTCACTCTTAACTGTGATCAGTTAGTCATTAGGATTATGATGGTACATTCTGATGTCACTCTGTCCCTGCTGATGTACAGAGCTGTTTCCTCTCGTTCACTTCCGAATCTTTTCCTCATGAGCCAAACTCCACCGTCTCTTTGGTGATCTGTTTGAACTCGTAGTTTCCTCTGCCATCCATGTGTAAGTAGTACTGAAAAGGAGACAGAGCATATCGAACCATAGTGTTTCACCATCATGTCCAAGAAAAACCTCTTTACTCCACAGATAACACAGTGGGTGTCCACATCTTCAAACTTCTTTTACATATTACAGAGCTGATGTTGATTAAATGCACATGAATGCACTTCCACTCAGCCTTCTACATCTTTGTTACTGTCAGTGTTGTGCTGCGAATGGACCCATCAAAGTAATATCTAGACAGTAGTGGTTCTATTATGGTTATTTTAACAGGGTATGGGGCCACTAATAAACTGTGCAGCTACAGTCTGTAAATGCATACAGTGCACCTGTATCCTAGGTGCACCAATTAGTGCAGGTACAAAGCAATTGAATGTAATATAGTGGAAATTCAGTGTATATCTACACACACTTCCCTCATCCCCTTATAACCAATCTGTAACTTAAACTGTTGTGTTTGTGTTTACCTCGTGGTGTTTCCACAGGGATTTTCTGTGTGAGACGGTGAACAGAGTGATTCCAACCTGAAACACAAACAGCAGAATAAAGACAAACTCCACTTATTTTAATTCAGGGTGGTTTGGCGTGAAGTGCTCTGTTCTAGAGAAACTTAGAGAGTCAGGATTGTTCACAGCGATGGTGGTAAGAACCAGACAAAGCTATTACATTAAATACCTGCAAATACACTGAGTGATGTACGAAGCACTGTTTTACAATAGGTCTGAGAAAGCTTTGCCCTTAAAACCCATTCATAGTGCAGAGATACAAGCACAGTGTTCAGCTTTTATCATTAACATCTCATGTGAAAAGTCATATGATTGCTGGTTTTGGATAGTGTGTTGAAGATATTGTAACGCCTGGTTCCCATCACCACCACTGTACAGAAACTGGAGTCTCTACAGGGAACCATTTCACACCAAAGCACTCTGAATAACTCTCTTTACATCTCAGTCAGTGAAATCTATTTGTTTAAAAAAAGAAAACTAAATAAGAACAAATTTAAATAAAAAGTCTATTGTTATTTGGTCACAGACTTTTGTTTGTTCTTAAAGTCTACACCAACAGTTCACAAACATTAATATGTTTCCTGATTTGCTTCTTTAATGAGATCAGTCTTTGTTCACTCAGTATTTACTGCATATGGCTTAGTTTGTCAGTTGTGTGACGGAGGGAAACTGTGTGTGTGTGTGTGTCTGTGTATGTGTGTGTGTGTGTCTGTGTATAAGTGTGTGTGTGTGTGTGTGTGTGTGTGTGTGTGTGTCTGTTTATGAGTGTGTGTGTGTGTGTGTGTGTCTGTGTATGAGTGTGTGTGTGTGTTTTTGTTTGTGTGCATGTGTGTGTGTCTGTGTATGAGTGTGTGTGTGTCTGTGTATAAGTGTGTGTGTGTGTCTGTGTATGAGTGTGTGTGTGTGTCTGTGTATGAGTGTGTGTGTGTGTCTGTGTCTGTGTGTCTGTGTATGAGTGTGTGTGTGTGTCTGTGTATAAGTGTGTGTGTGTGTTTTTGTTTGTGTGCATGTGTGTGTCTGTGTATGTGTGTGTCTGTTTATGAGTGTGTGTGTATGTGTGTGTCTGTTTATGAGTGTGTGTGTGTGTGTGTGTGTGTGTGTGTCTGTGTATAAGTGTGTGTGTGTGTGTGTTTTTGTTTGTGTGCATGTGTATGTGTCTGTGTATGAGTGTGTGTGTGTGTCTGTGTATGAGTGTGTGCATGTGTGTGTGTCTGTGTATGAGTGTGTGTGTGTGTGTGTGTGTGTGTGTGTGTGTGTTTGTTTGTGTGCATGTGTGTGTGTTTCAGAGAGAGAGTTGAGATATCTGTAGAGGTGCTTGCAGTGGTCTTTGTAGAAATGGTCATTACTGGGTTTCGATTAATTACAGTATGTCATTTCCTCGCTGTTGCTGACCACTTGAACAGAACCGTGCCCTTGTGGTTTCTTACCTTCCTGCAGTGACTGTAGATATAATCCTCCACATCTACACTAACTGCACTAGTGCACTCGTCCAGGATTGCAAACTGAGGCTTATGGTAGAACAGACGGGCCATCTAGACCAAAAACATAAACACTCAGTCAGTTAGAAAGTAAATAAATGAGCAGTTCTCTGCAAGCCATATTTCTGCCACAGTTAAAACTCGCTGCCGTGATCCTTTTTATTAAAAACGTTCAAAACAAAGATGCCCTCAGACTTTTGACAGGCAGTATATGTAAACTAATCTGCCCATAAATACAGCAACGTTTGTCTTTTAGTATAAACACTGGATCTTACAGCCATTCTCTGTTTCTCTCCTCCGCTTAAAATGTCCATCCAGTCCTGCACACTGTCCCAGCTTCCCTCTCGCTCCAGGATGTGACCCAGCTGGACATTATCCAGGTACTTCTTCAGCACCTGAAGATAAACACCACATTAGCATTTCGATCCATGTGAAAGAAAGCCACCAAGAAAATCGTGCCCAGAGCAGTGTAAAATGTTAGAATCGTATTTTCTTAAAAAATTGATATGATCTTGATTTTTGCTTTAAAAGTATCACTATGGTTACAGTGTAAGCTTACATTGGACATGCTTTAAACCAAATATAAGTCCTATTTTGCAATAATAAATCGATCACAAATGTAAAACACATCACCAGTCAAAGTTTGCATTTTTTCTCATTTTGCACAAAGAAACTCAGAAACTCAGAATTTCTGTATTATTAATTATTCTGCATTTAGTGTAATTTTTCAGTGTTCACAGTGAATTAAGTTTTGTCTGTTATAAATGATTTAATATGTACTATAAATTACTAGGTTTAATAGTGATGTTTGTTGTCTCACCTTATCAGATGTTCCTTTTCTTTTCTGGTCTTCATATGTGTCAGGGTATATCACCTGATCCCTTAGAGACCCTAGAGTCATGTATGGCCTCTACACACACACACACACACACTTTAGTTGCATAAAAAGACACCAAACATAAAACTTGTTGGAGCATGTAGCATAATTAGCATTACGTTTACAATTAGCATTAATTAATTACCTGTGGAACATAGAAGAGTTTCCCTCGGTCAGGTTTGGTCAGACACCCTCCAAACAGCGGCCACAGCTGACAAACAAAGTCATACACAGTAAATACAGAGTGAACAAAGAGTGAACAAACAAATACAGAGCGAATATTTGTGAGTCATTCAGTTTTGCTGTTTTAAAGTGTCTGTGATCAACTGCACTGATGTTAGTATTAACATTCATGAAATTAAATTACCTCTCCCAGCACTCTGAACAGAGAGCTTTTCCCGCAGCCGTTTGGACCGCACACTAAAACGTTGGTCCCGGATAAAACCTGCAGTGAGAGTTTAAATCAGTATGTAAAAGCGGTAGCACTTTAGGTTAGAAAATCAAAAAATCCCAGGACAGAAATTAATAATTTAACTTATTCATATGCTCATTATACAGGAACTAGATGCAAGGTAGATGTATTTGAGGTCAGTAATGAGTGCCACAGCATTAACACCTGTGCCAAAAAATGTCCCATTATTTTTTTTCTCCCTTATTAAATTAAGACATATACAGGGGTTGGACAATTAAACTGAAACACCTGGTTTTAGACCACAATCATTTATTAGTATGGTGTAGGGCCTCCTTTTGCGGCCAATACAGCGTCAGTTCGTCTTGGGAATGACATATACTGCATCCTGCACAGTGGTCAGAGGGAGTTTAAGCCATTCTTCTTGCAGGATAGTGGCCAGGTCACTACGTGATGCTGGTGGAGGTTCGTCCTTCTTGGTGGTATGCTGACATTACCCTGGATACCGTGGCTCTTGATACATCACAAAGACTTGCTGTCTTGATCACAGAGATGCGCCAGCAAAACGTGCACCAACAGTTTGTTTTGTCCTCTTTTGAACTCTGGTATGTCACCCATAATGTTGTGTGTATTGCAGTATTTTGAGCAGAACTGTGCTCTTACCTGCTAACTGAACCTTCACACTCTGCTCTTACTGGTGCAATGTGCAATTAATGAAGATTGGCCACCAGGCTGGTCCAATTTAGCCATGAGACCTCCCACACTAAAATGACAGGTGTTTCAGTTTCATTGCCCAACCCCTGTATGTCTTTCTTTTCAATAACAATGAACCACCAACCTCAAACGACAAGTCGCGAATAAGCATATCTCCATTAGGGGTCATTAGAGGAATGTGCTCAAACCTGTAGATAAAACATATGTGACTGAAATGAGCGGATGTTTTTGCTTATGTACTAATATGTAGTACCGATACGAGTCATTAAAATATCCACATACATGCATATGTATCATTCTAATCCTGCTGATGAAGCTGATTACTGATAATAATTTAAAAGCACTTCAAAGTAGTAAGTAAATTAGGCCCTAATATATCTGTATAAATATGAATGATATCAGTTTGAATCGAGTTACCTAATGATGTTGTCTGCATGAACTATTTCTCCACTGCCGGGCACCAGACTCATTTTATCCACTGAATCAGACTCTGAGAAAGAAAATAATAATAATAATTACAATAAATATTTATCACTCAACTCAAAGGGTCTGCATGTAAGTCCACACTTCAGTCCCTTATACTTGTTAGTGAGAACTTAGAAATCATAGATACTGAAAAATTCATGGTACATACTAAACCATTCACTAGAGATACTGAACAATTCACGGTACATACTGAATATTTCAGAGTATTTACTGAATAATCCACTGCAGATCATTTCTAGCACTCAGTGAATAACTTGTACTAGCAGCTGAATAATTTATAATAGATAATGAATAATGCATAGTTGCTACTGAATAGTTTATAGTAGATATTAAATAATAAGCTTTAGAATTAACAGCAAAATGACTTAAACTAAACCCATTTGTAAGTGTTGGAGAATGTGGAGCTCTGAACCTTTCCCAAGCTGAGAAACCATTGTGCGCTCATATCTGCCAGTGTTCAGCTCCTTCAGAACCTCCTGAATCTCTGTGATCCGCGCAGTGAACCTGCATAGAGGAAAGCCAAACACACAGAGCTCAGATCCTGACCACACATTAGTTCATGCACACTGAAGGGTGATACATTATTACTGTATTTAATTTTCCTCATAATATTTGGGTGGGTTAAAGCATGAAAACATGACCCCTTAGAATTAAACAGACTGTTTTTGTTACTGTGTCTTTAAGACGCAGCCTATGTATTGAAATCCATGTAGAGGAGCTCTGTTATGTCCAGTATTGTGTCTCATTCATAATGCAGTGTAGGTTGAAACACCCACTATAACTTCATTGCGTATGGGAGGGGCAAAACATCTGCAGGCTAAATGGGCTGGGCGTAACAGTGGTAGGCCGAATTGGTGTATATGTGTTGATTTTATGACTTCGCTAAAGCTGCATTCTGAGGCCGTCTCTGCAGCTCTGTTTCCATATATGGCCAAAAAAGCTTTTTGGGTCATTTAAAGTTTTGTGATTTCCTGTTATTTTCCTGAGGTCAGTTTGGAACATTTTTGGAACATCAGTGGGGAATTTCTGCTCATTTAAAAGTATTAAAGCATTTTATTTTTAAGCATTTTGCTCCATCGTGTTGTATGAAATGTGCTGTGAATGTAGGGATTTATGGGCCACCGGAGGGCTTAATCACACAGCGTAATAGCGTGACGGACAGACTATGAACAAAAAAAAAATATGATACAAAAAATGAGAATGTGTTTAATCACTGACCCTGACAGCCTGGTCATCTCCCTTCCTGCCAGAACGATTCTGCCCAGAGCCTGGGCCAGACTCAGAAGCATTCGGCCGCTCTGATAATAATCCTGCACAAAAAGCACACACAAATAAAAGTCTTCAGTAATCTCCATTCCAGATATTATTACAAGTGTTCACTTATTCTGTTAATGGCACTCTGGACATTCATTTCATTAGGACATTCTCACCTCCAGCCTCTCAGAGTGTGAGCTGTTTAGATGCCGTGTGTTTGAGGGATCTAAGAAAGGCCTGCTGACCACAAGGTACCCAACCACCAGTGCGATGTCTGAGGAACCACAGAGAACATGGATCACAGTAACATTACAGTTAATACAAAATCACTCGCAATATAGATATATACAATACAGCAAGAGTATATGTTCACTGTCAGACCACAACCCATGACTCACACTCTTACTGTTTTTAATTTTTTAATTTTATTTAAAAAGCTACTCTTAATGGTGTGAACCTGTCAGCTAAGAATGGTAGAGTTCTCTCTCTCTCATAAACTTAGAGATTTGACTTTTTTCAGTGATGACATGAAGAATCTGATGTTAACTGATAAGGAACTGGCCAATATGCCAATATTGTTATCCCAATAAATCACATCACAGTCGACATTTCTGGGTATGTTTTTTTGGCATATGCATAGCTTTGATTACAGATTCAGAAAAAAGGAAAAGGTTTTTAAATGCTTTTGATAATTCAGTTTAGGTTTTTAGTTTCTGAAGGTTCTCACATTTAGCAACAATGCTGTCTATGACGCCCATAGAGAACCGGAAACAGATGAAGCGGTTCAGGTGCTCCACCTGCAGAGGGCAGAACATGTCTGAAGCTGAGCCCATGGACAATACAAACAAATGAAAAGCACTATCAATATGATTACAATATAACATAAGAGAATGTTCTTTACCAGCTTGTGGAAGGTCTCATGGACGGTCTTCATCTCCCTCTTGCTGCCATTATAGAATGCAATCTCCTCACTGTAATGCCAGCGGTTTAGTTAGCATAATCAGCAAATCGCTTACTATTACATCAGTGATATTTTATTATTTACTTCTATTATTGAATTCTAAAATCATTCAACCTTACTCTCCCTCCAGGCCTAGTTTATCATTTGAGTATATTTATGTTTAACACTCAGCTTCACATTAAACATCTCTTCTTCTGCAAGTTATTGTGAACTAAAAAGGTAAATGTGACAAATGGCATCCCCAAAAACATGAGAAATTAAATGAAAACAGAAAAAGAATAATACCTTTAAGAAAAAGTGAGAATGCAATGAGAAAGGTAAAGTAAAAGGCCTGTTTACAGAGTACCGATTTTTAACGCAGTGGTCCAATCACACCAAGTTAGAGGCTCCGAAATACATTTTTACTCAGAAAACATTTTTTTGTTATTATTTTAGCATTTAAACTAAACTGTGCAGTAACTGTGTCCATCCCATTCTGCAGAAACCTCATCAACATGGAAATCACCGACTCTTACAGGAGCTAAAGCTAAATACGGGCGATTTCTGTATGTGAGTGGGGGAATTTGAGGATTTCCTCCTCCTTGTTCCTCTATTCTCTATATTAGTGAAGGAACTACTTATATACAGTCGCTGTAGTGTAACATGCTCACTGCCATTCGCAGCCTTTCAGTTCTGCTTTCCAAATTCTCCCTAACCCCTGTATGTTTATAGTCAGAGTGTTGCGTATGTTAGCTTTTTTTTGCGTTTTTTTTATCCTGGTGGTTGTTTATATGGACTGCAACCATGACAATGGAGCTCTGATTGGTCAGCCTGAGGTTAACGCATCTGTACAGCAGAAATTAGAGATGATTGTATCCTCCTTTTCAAAACTTGTTTTGGATAACCCAGACTTTGTGTGAAAAGGCCATAAATGAAAAGGTGAGAACAGAGTGACAGCAATATGAGAAGATGGTGAGTGAGACGGATTTCTTACTGTACCTGTTGGTGATGAGGCGAGAGTTGACGTATCTGTATTCTCCCTCAAACTTCTGCTCCATTACAGTCATCTTCCCAATAGGCCTCCTCAGACGGGTCAGAAACAGACCGGACAGTAACAGGTAACTCAGCATAGTAACCGGACCCTACACAGTCAAACGGCATAAGGATATAATAGACAGTACAGAGAACTGTGCCAGTGTTTAGATGATGATTTCATTTCTCTAGACAGATAGTGAGAGGAATAGACACATATATAGACAAACAGACCGAGCGACAAACAGAGAGATATACAGATAGACAAACAGACATCCAAGCAGATACACAGACGATAATAATAATGATATTAATGACAATAATAATCAGTTCTGATCAGATCCTAAAGCTCACCAGAGCTCCGATGGCTGAGGTCAGCTTGAAGATGTAGATGATGATGTCCAGCAGAGGCTGCAGAAAGGACACACAGAGAGAAAGTGTGTGTTAGTGACTTCAGATGAGACCTCGCTGTCAGGCGGTGCTGCTTCCTCCCTACTGTGTTACCTTGCTGATATTGGAGTAGAGGTCCACCACACTGTTACAGAACTTCTCCACGTCCTGGGTCAGAAGCTGGTCTGGGTTCGCTATACGGTTATCCACATTATTGACCTTGTAGAAGGTGAATTCTCTGGGGGAAGATTGGCATTTTTTATCACCTCTGAACAATTTTCTCCTCACAAAAGGATAGAATAAAATAAAATACATGAATAGTAGAATGATTACAGTCACAGCTGTCAAATTTAACATGTTACCATGATCAAATTATTAACACTAATTATTTTAATGACATTAATGAGTGTTCCTAGATGATCCATTAAAATCCTCTGTTGTTCCAGGCTATAGCCCACCTGCATCCCTTGCTGCAGATACAGGTTTTATATGGCTTTCTTTACAGATTTTGTCATGCTATTTGTTTATCACTAAAGTATGTTAAGTCTAAAATAAACAATAATATATCTAATATTATTAATATCAGTAATTCAGATACAAAATACACAGAGCACGCAAGAGAGAAACTGACAAAAGCAACAGAGATAAACACTGAATGTGTATATAATATATATGTTATATAAACTCATTGGTTGGAACATGCAAACACTGTTAGGGATCTTCAGGTTCTGCATGTGGTACCTGAGGTAGTGGTTGTACAGGTGTTTGGTGAGTCTCACTCTCAGGCAGAGTTTCAGTTCATTCAGACCCAACTTCAGGAAATTATTCACTAACGATATCTGACCAAATAAATCACAGACAGACATTATTACGTTAGGTAAAGCCTGGGATAAAGAATGTTTTCATCTAATGCAATAAATAGAATTACAGCAATTCAAATTCATACAGTTGTTAGATGGGTCATGCAGGATATACATACATAGAGAAATAATAAACGATCCACTTACAAACGGCATGACAGCTATAAATTTGAATAAGTAGGTCTTGAAAGCTTTAGTTGATCTTCCAATGATCGCACTGCAAACCAAACCCACACAGACAGACAGACAGACAGACAGGAAGACAGACAGACAGACAGACAGACAGAGAGACAGACAGACAGAGAGACAGAGAGACAGAGAGGTAATTAAAGAGTTAAACAGTGATGTGAGGTGATGTGTGTGTGGTGTAATGGCGACTGGCAGAGCTGGGTCAGTCAGGCAGAACTGATCCAGCAGGTACAACCTGTCCAGATACACCACTTCTACAGTGACACCTAGTGGTGAAACCAAATACTACATAAGGTTTTTTGTTTAACATTATAACTAAATTGTAAACATGAATAGAGGAAAAAAAAAAACTCAACTACCCAACATACACACTGTTATACTACAAAATACTACTACTACAAAATACTAATAATAATAATAATAATGAGTAAGGTATAGTTGTTATTATTATGGTAACTTTGTGGAAGTAATCGTAGTACTGGAATAAATATGTTACCTGTAATAAATATTTTTGGGTTAAAATAAATTAACCAAACATACATGTCACAGTAGAATTATAGGGGACTTTTATTATGGCAGTATTAAGCAGTTAAATCTGTGTTCGGAGTGGATTAGTTTGATAACTCCCTTCATTCCTTAATTGTGAGGCGCTGTGTCTATATATATCCTGAATGAATCTGCAAAAAAAGATTTAACTATCAATTTCTTAGTTGTATATATGTTGTATATGTTAGACTTATTTGTTATAAACCCTCTGCTAGATTGAATATTTAGCTGCAGAAAAATTAATAAATGATTTGCTAGATTTAAAGGTGAACTGTAAACTGGTGACATGAATCTGAGACTCCTGATCTACACGATACTTTAAAGCATTACTCATAAACAGTATGCTAATCAGAGCTCACGTCATATCACTTTTTCTAATGTAGACCTGAACTGCTAAAAGAAGCGCACTTTAACTGCTCTACTGTACAATAATACATACAGTAAATATTACTGAGTACAAAACCACCTCTGCTTCAACACTGCAGCTCTAATATAATACTTTGCTAGCTAGCCATAGTCTTTATGCCACCACTAGGCAAGTTTATTACGTTGCCTCTGTATGTGGTGTTTCACTTTAAAAGAAGGACTTTCTGCTCAGTCAAACTCATTCATTAACACATGCAGGTTAACCAACACTCACACAATAGCTTAGCACTGGTTAGTTTCAATTAGTGATGCAATAATCCAGCACACTATATCACATCACTGTAATGTGACTAGCATTTTAAGTTCTGGCTACAGTGTTAGAACAGGACACTGTATAGCACAGCTTTAGTTTTCTAATATACTTACTATAACTATATATTTTCTAAAACATGTTTATAATGGGAAATGCTCTAAAATACCATAAACAGACACATTTATTTGTTTAGGAGATACTAATAATATTTTTAAAAAGTGTGCATATTTGTCTCTTTGACTACTTTAGAACTGCATCATACAAGATGCTCTAAATCAAAATCTAAATTCCTAAATCAATAATGATATCAGCCAGTATGTTTTGTTTTTGAGTTTTGTGAAGTGATCTTGAGTTTGAGGAAGGTGCTATAGAAATAAGTATTCTCACTAATAATAATCATCATCACAGTGTTGTTGTTATTTATATTTTTATTAGTATTATTAATATTATCATATTGCTATTATTATTGTTATAATTATTATTGTTATTATTATTATTGTTGTTGTTGTTCTTGTTATTATTATTATATTAATGGTGATTAATAATCATTAGTAATTACTGATCATTGTTAATAATACTTATTATGTCACTAACATTTAGAGGTTAGTGTTACTGGCAGCAGGAACAAATACATAATGCCATTTTATAAAAAAACATCTCTTAAAAAAACATTTTGTTGTCTTGTCTTTGTTTTTAAAACGTGAGAATATTCAGAAGTGCTGAGGTGAGCCTGTTGATGCAGAATGGAAAGTGACTGGAGATGTAATCTGTTAAGTAACTATGTAATTAACCCTCTAAAGGAGTAATTACACTGAAATAGTGCAGCACAATAACAATAATAACTCTAACTTCTAAAAATTTAGGAAAAGACATTAATAAGTTTAGGACTATTGTTATTGTTGGCCTATGAATAGGTACCACCATGTAATTGCTCGTAATAAGAACACTGATTACAGTAACGTCCGAGTGTGTGATAAAGCGACCTGTGTGATAGACCTGTTTACCTCTCAATCATCGTTCCGTTGTGGATCATCCACACATCACAGTATGTTCTGGCCACCAGCATGGCAGCAATAAGGAGCAGATAGCCCGACTGAAGACATAAACAACAGGGCTTATTTGAGTTAGACTGATCCAACACTGTGACAGATAACATTTCTGTCAATGAACAAAACCTCACAATTGTATAGGAGGAGGAAAGGGTGTATGTTTAATGTTTAATGTATGTAGAACTACAACGTTTTCCAAATATTCTGCATAAATAAACGGTTACAATGTTAAACACAGTCAGGGTGTTAAGGTGTGAAATGCTCTGTCCCATGGCAGTGTCAGAACTGTTCAGAGTAGTGGCAATAGGAAAAGCTCTTTAAGCTTCTGCACAGAAAGTTACTACCTGAAACTGTTATGATGTATACACTGCCTGCTGTCTGGGACATGGTGATTTTATAATAGATTCTGGCCTTAAAATCCCTTCACGTTGGAAAGACACACTGTGAGGCAAAACAGTCTCCAAAGAAAATCTATTACCTCAGTGTTTCACTATTTTAACAAGGTGAATATATATATATATATACACATACATATGTGTGTGTGTGTGCATGTATATGTGTGTGTATTTGTGTGTATGCCTGTGTGTGTGTGTGTATGTGGTTTTGGATAGTTACTTAAATGGCTATACTTGTGTTGTAAACATGGTGACTCCTGGTTTTTTATCACCAGCACTATAAAGAATAGGAATCTCCACAATGGAGCACTTCACACCAAATCACTCTCATTGACTATTTACATCTAAAACACTGAATTATGGGGACATTCTTTCAAAAATGTTATGTTATTTTGGACCATTTCTATTGGCCCATTCTGAGTTGTAATCTGAGTAAAGCAGCGGAAAAACAACTCACCTCTTTACAGAACACCCGCGGCACCAAGATTTTCAAGATTTGGCAAATACGGTGGACGAAGACTTTATCCACAGCGGCCTTGTCCTTCTTACCATCCTTCTAATAACAATAATAACAATAACATTAAAAATAATAATAGTATTTTTACTACTACTACTACTAGTACTAGTACTATTACTACTACTACTACTAATATTAATATCTTCATTGATCTTTACATCTTCATTCATCTTCATTCATTTTTCACTGTAGTTAAGAAATCTCAAAGCACAGCACTCAGGAACAATATACATTATCCTAGTCTAAGTTAAATAACAGCTCAATTATAAACAGTCTGGTGTTGTGCAATTAAAGGGTGAGTCTTACAACACTGAGGAAGGAAGACCTACAACCGTTAGGCTGATATATTTCCTAATGTAAATTATGAAAGTCTGTACAGACAAAAACAAGCTGTCTTCTGGCAAAGATAGCAGTAACACATATATATCCTGTCTTGTCATGATTGAAGGGGAACTCCAGGGGAACTTTTTCCAAAATTTCTGAACACTGGATTAAAATAAGTGGACTCAAATACATTTAAGCCAAAACTTCATCAGAAGACAATGTGTCAGACATTAGACAGCATATATCTAAACCTAATCCTATGTAATAACTTTTAAACACTTCAGACATCTGGTTCCACTCACCAATCCTGAATAGGTGAGTTTCTCTAGAACTGAGTCTTCCACACCAAGCCACTTTGAATGACTTTGTGTACATCTCAGTCATTTTATTACATGGGAATAAAAAATAAATAAGTGAAGTTTCCCTTCAAGGTTTTAAGGAGTCTTTCCTGTCACCTTCATCCTTCAGGGGTCCAGACTTGCATTTCTGGAATTTCTGGATAGTCGCTTTGCTTGGAACACAAAACTAAATAGAACAGAAATGGATAAGACACTTACCACGCTGTTCAGGTGCAGTTCTGCTGATCCTTTACCACTGTATAGACAGAGAATGAAGAGGATAATCATAAAAATGACCTTTTGGGATGATTTAATTATCTTTCCTGATTCAAAATCGAGCTATATGA
The DNA here is from genome assembly GCA_024036415.1 of Prochilodus magdalenae. NCBI lineage: Eukaryota > Metazoa > Chordata > Actinopteri > Characiformes > Prochilodontidae > Prochilodus > Prochilodus magdalenae. The sequence continues at coordinate 708,469 of JAMWET010003720.1, read as the reverse complement.
TCCAGGTGTACTGGTTTATCTGTCCCGGCTGGATGACATGACTAAACCCACCGTTGCAGGTGTCTAGAAACGGATTATTATTATGAAGTTAAAGTTGGCTTCTTATTCTGATTCTATCCAACCAAGATGGACCTGCTGCACCACTTAAGGTGGCACGGAAATTCGGGTGAGAGGCAGACGAATATCAACGAGCCACACAAACCAACATATCGATTACAAAAACATACTCTTACCTGTTATTTAATTTAGAATAGTGGCCCCTCTGCTTCAGCAGGTAGAACCCCAGCACTAACGCCGCCGTTATTGAGCAGTTTCTGCCGGTCAGGTGCTTGCTTAACGCCGCCATACCTGCAGTGCGGCTGAGCAGGAAGTCCGCCAGCCGCCAGGGGGCACCGCTCACACTTACATATTTAGAGTAAACTGTGCGATACCCTCGGCGTTTAAATTTTTACAGTATTGCTAATTAACGCTGTCGTGTTAGGGCGTTTTTTGGTTGTTTGGCGGTTCGGTGGTACATTTATTTATATTATCACTTTTGGACTTTTATTTTGATAAAAAGCAGTCTTGCGCATGCGCACTGCTGCGAAATGTCGCACTGAAAGCCGGAGGTTTTTATAACTTAATGGTCTCTGCCAATAGCTCGTTTAACACAAATTGCTGTTTATAAAGAGTAACAAAGTTTATGGACAAACAGAGCAAAGTTCTATTTATATCCCCTTTAGCTTTTTGTGTATCTCGGGGTTTTTTTTCCACACACACACACACACACACACACACACATATATATATATATATATATATATATATATATATATATATATATATATATATATATATATATATATATATATATATATAAAACATTATAGTAATAAACATTCAAAACAATATATATATATAGGGATCCACTGTAATACCTCTGTATACAATTTAAGCCACTTGCTGCTTATAAGAAATTCACTGGTGATTAGACAGTCGGGGGCGCTATTGAGCTACTAATAATTTTCTATTGCTGAAAGAACTGTGCTGAAAGCAGCTCAGATTACAAATACATTTTGAATTCTCACTGTTCTGAAATATACAATACTATCAGCTCTTGATAATAAACGGGCTTTTGTTACACTGGCTGCTGGATTTTCTCACTTCTACACTTTATCAGAAACACCATTCTTGTAGGTCCACCTTGCTATTAGAGACTGTAAACCATCTGTCGATGGATGTTTGTGTTATTCATCCACTAGGAAATGACATGATTAATAATTGATTGGTAACTGTGACGATGGATGGATATCAGAAAGTATTTTATGTGACACTGGATGGACTGCAGAAATTGAGCTGAAAAACACTGATTCCTGAAGCCTGCTACACCTGTTCAAGCAGTCTCTACGCTCTGGTTGGCTAATAAAACCACCTCCTGCGCTCTGACAAAATAACAACACCACATCCTGCACATTGACTTCCTAAAAACATCATCTACCGTGCTGTGACTGACTAGTAATAAAAACTATTAATAAAAGAGACACTGATCTCTGAACTCTGCTACACCTGTTCGGATAGTCTCTGTGCTGTTACACCGTGTACTGCGCTGAAAGTGGCTAATAATATCACATCCTGTGTTATATTAGGCTAATAATATCACCTCCAAGACTTCGATTGGCATGTAATATCACCTCCTGCACTGTGATTGGCTAATGAAATCACATTCAGGGCTTTGATCTGCAAGTAATATAACCTTCTGCGCTGTGATTGGCTACAACTATGACCTCCTGAACGGTATGTGGGTAATAACATCGTATCATCAGCTCTACAGTGACAAGCTAATAGTATAATCACACGCGCTGTGATTGGTTAATAAAAGGTGCTCTGTGTTATGAATGACAAGGAGACTACTAGTTACTAACCAACCACACTGTAGAAGGTGGGGCACCATTAGCTGATCCCAGGGCAGGACGACACAATTAACTATCCCATCACATAACTGACCACTAATAAAAGTAAATATGCAGTTAGCCCAATAATATGAGATTGACCTCTGCCAACAAATCACAGTGAAGTAGGTAGGACCCTATTAGCCAATCCTGTCACAGGGCGCGGGACACTGCTAGCCAGTCTAGGCGCAGAAGGCGAGGTTGTTCCTAAAAACGGGTGTGAATTACAAATAATAAACAAACCACCTAAAATACGGCTCTGTCCAATGAGGAGCAGCGTATGTGGCCACGTGACCCGAAAAGTTTTTGCAGTTAGCGGTTAGCTTTAGCAGATCAGCGCAGAGGAGGTATGAGAGACAGTCGGGTACAGAGACTTTACAGCGGGGTTTTTTTACATGCGGATTTTATGGAGACGTTTTGGATTTGACTTTATCGCTCTCACATGTAATGTTGCTTGGTAAGTAAAACTTTGACTTATTTTGACCTGTTTTGTTAAATAAACATTGTTTAACGCTGATGATAAACAGAAGTCGCGGAGAACGAAAGAGAACTACCTCGAGCATGAGCTGTAAGTCGGTGATTTTAATCAGATCAGCGAAAAACAAAAACGTATGAGGAAGTTTGTAAAGCGTCCAGGCCGTGCTCGGATTCACTTAGACTAAACGGCTAATGTGTACGTTTCATGCGAAGCTGAATCTGAAGTTGTCTGTCTCTGTTCCACCTTAGTTGGTGCAGCAGTCGGGCGCCAGAAGGTGCCGTACTGTAGCAGGATCGGACTAATTCTTCGTTATACGTCTGGGTTTATCGTTTATCGTTTTCAGTCTTGTGTTTGTAACGTTACTCCAAACCTTCAGTTTCCCCTAACAGTTCATATGTTTGATATCGGAGGTGTTAACAACTTGTTCACGTACTAGAGTAAAACATATTTCTGTGTTTTGTAATCCAAACAGGTCGTTTCAAGCTAGTTTTGGTATGAAAAGTATTTACAGATGATCTTTCTTCAAATAATGATAAAGATCTCCTGCATTCCTCTGAATCTGCAGCCAGCCAGCCAGCATGTACAGTCTCAGCAGCACCTGAGGAGCAGGTTAGGTTCTTTGTCGGCTCCTGATTCCAAAAGATATATTTCTCAGACTCACTGACTGGGTTGGCATGTAGAGATAAAAACCCACGTTCACATTCTGGATCTGTTTTTGCCAAGCCTAAAACTAGTGAAAGTAGAAGAAACATGTTTTTTTATAAGCACTATAATCTGCTTTATAATCCTAAACAGTGCTGTAGGAGATGTAAGCAGCTGAATGTAGTGATATGAGAATAGTGGGTCGATCCTGATATCCAGCTGTTATCTGTAAATTGGGTCTTGAGCTGAAAGACTAGTCGTTGTCATATCAAAATCATTTTTGAATTTGAAAAGGAGCCATTTCAAATCGCTAAACTTGTAGTTTTTTAAAACAGCCTATACTTTGGACTGTCTCCCTTTGTGAAAGGTAGAAAGTAGTGGCGTGGAGTTTGGGAACCAACTATAGACCATTTAGACCAATCAAAAGGACCCCTGTGCTGTGTACATAGACACAACCTTAATCAACAGGCCGTCTGTCTGGTGGGTTAACTGGCTGTGTTAAAGCCTCAAGGTGATAACGGTGGACACAGTCTTTAGATTATACAAGGCCCGGCTTTCAAATGATAGAAACTATCACAGTTTACATCACAATTGCAATATTGATCAGAAAAATCGCAGTTAGATATGTTGACCGTATTGTTCAGCCATAGTTGGGACTGAATTTGCTGACATTAACGTTAGAGAGAAAAATACCGCACTCAGTTTCCACAAATGGAGTAAAATGAAGGAAACGGAGTGCTGTAACGAAGCGCTACCTAAACGTTCTGCTGTTCTAAGGTTCAGTAAGTACATTATCAGATGCCAGTTGTAAGTATCTATTATGTCTAAACTCGTCAAATGGCGTATATTTTTTAACCATTGTCATTCTATTATCATTGTGCGGATCACAATTAGTATTGAACATGTCCCCCTGTGTTGTGCCCAGTTCTATCAGTCTGTCTACTATTCATCTATCTGTCTATCTACATGTTTATCTATCTGTCTAGTTCTCTGTTTGCTACTGGTCGTCTCTGTCTGTCTGTCTTATTTATCTATCTAAGTGTCCATCCAGTTATCTGTGTCTTTCTGTTTATTCATGCATCGGTCTCACTCTGTCTTGAACATGTGATGTAAATATCTTTCTCTTTCTTTCTCTCTCTCTCTCCTCATATCCCTGCAGTGTGCCCATCTCACATTAAGGGGGTCAGTAGGCTTTGTGGCTAAGGGTCTGAGTGCCCTGTTGCTACGGTAACTGCTGTGATGTCCAGTCAGAGCGGTGTTGGCGTTGGCGTTAGCAGTGGTGGTAATAAGCAGCGCCCCGTGGATTTGAGCTCAACTGCATGGACAATGGGCCGCTTCTCCAGCACTTACACCTTGAACGCTACAGGTCCTGCTGGAGCCCACCCAGACTACATCCTGGAGCTGGTCAGCGATGTCCGCAACTTTGCTGATGTGTTAGTGAGTCTCAAAGAGGCTTTCCAGGCTAAAGGTAAGATTTAATTTCACTTCATTTCTACTACACTTATTGGCCCTCGTCTTACAGTTGGCTGATTTATTTGTAATTTGTACTTCACTGACACAAGTGGAGAAATTGTGTGAAAAGGGACATATTAGTGTTTATCAGGAGGTGAGAACGCATGTAGAGATGCACGATGATGTCAGAATTGTATCATATCAGCAGATGTTTAGATTTGACAGGTGTTTCAAACTGATATTTGATGATTTAGTTCTTGAATATTGATGCTGAAATATTAAATTTATTTATTGGGTTTATTGGCCAAGTATGTTGACACACACAAGGAATTTGGTTTCAGCAGTTTGTGTCTCTCTAGTATTGACAGTTCACAATATACACAATGACTCCACATGTACATAATACAGACATTTACAATAAGTAAATAAACTACAAATAATATACAGTTTACACATTATTTACAAACTGATCGGGTTTGAGTCACATAACACACAGAAAATAGACAAAAAAAGCGAGCTACTAGATAGAGTCAATATTATTGTGATTTAAATATGATGAAAGTGTTTATTACTTGTTTTGCAGAAAGTCAAATCTGTTCTTTACATGTTTTTCACAACAAACAGACTTTTATTGAGTAATAAACTATGTAATTTAACAATTTAAATATCATTTAATATATATTTATAACATTTACACAAAAAACATTGAGGCAGTCCCTGTAGTTGCAAAAACACTAGCTTGAGATTGAAGCTATAAATGTGTGTGGTCGATTCAGAGATGGGAGCGGTTATTCAGAGAAAGTCATTTGTGGGAATCCATTAGCTACTAGTGCAGTGGTGGGGGCTAATACTCCTGTGGCTTAATGAAATGAAATTCAAACAGCAGTTTTCCAACATCAAGTGTAAGGCCTTCCATAAAGGGTAGGCACTGTTAATGCAGTACAAGGGGACAAGCTGCAGGTAAATACAGATGTCTGGGCAAGCGTCATATACCGTATCTGTATATGTGTGTTTCTGCCTGTAGTAGACTGTGGACAGTGGTGATGCTGAACACTTCTGATTATTTACTTTCCCAGCTAATAATAGCCCCGTCCCCATCAGAGAGGCTGGGATTTGTGGGTATTTACTGGTCTGTTTTTGTGGGAATAGTTGTGTTTACCACCATAAATGGTCAGTGAGGCAGATGGAGAAATATGGCTTATGCTTTAAGTCTCATAGGCTCTATAGAGTGACTCTCTGTTAGGGAAGAACACACACAGTATGGCGTTCATATTCTACACCACCTACTAAACCTCTGTCCACATCAGTGCTTTTAAGCCTGCTAGATATAACATATGGCTCCTATTGGTTTATTTAAAAGGTGCTTTAGGAGGTTCATATGATCCACATAATCATTCTGACAGATTGACAGAACACACTACAGTAGGGCTGCACATTATATCGTTATATCGACTCTTAATTTAAGGCTTGTCATATACACAGAGGGGAGTGGTCAATAAAGATGGTCCACAAGATTGTTATTTTTCAGTTTTTTATTATTGTATTTTCATGCCCTTGGTATTTTACACTGAATAATGTTTTCTAAATGATGTTATTAATGGCATCTGGTGAAAACTCCTACAAAAAAGCCACATAGCAATATATAAATATATATATATATATATATATGTATGTATGTATGTATGTATGTATATATATATATATCTCGGTGTCAGTATTTTCCAATACCATGCAGACATATGCTCTGGAAAGTGTAGTTACTCTGCAAGTTATTAGTATATCAGTGTTGATGGCGGGGCTCTGGGGCCTGTATCTCCATTTTGAAGAATTTAAAGCAGAGGCTGCCTTTCACAGCATCAATATATTAATAGAAAATCTAGTTTCATTGACTTCCATTCAAAGCTAAGAGTGTTTTTTTCCTTCTCCTGTGAAGTTACCATTTCAGAAATCCCACAGTGGAGATATATTTCTTTATACATTATTAATCAATCTTTGTACCCATGTTGTAAAGACATGACATTATAACTGTATAATAAATTACTTATAAAAAAAAGAAATCATCGCAACTGCCATTTCATAACATTACAGATGAAAATAAGGCTTTACCTGTTTTAGCTGATGGTTATGTTATAATAATTTTGACTCATCTAAGTGACACACAACAGAGATGTGCTCTGAAAGCTCCTTGGCCTCCACATACTCCACATTCCTTTACAACAAACATCCAGTTGTTGTTAAAGTGCCTTCCAGTGACTCTGACTTAGCATGAGGACACTTGCAGAGTGGCTTCTTTTAGGCAACTTCACGTTTGTCCAGTTTCACAGACCCCTTTTTCAGGACTGAAAGATTTAATCCTTCTTTTATCGGTCTTTTAAAAAATTGTGAGCTGCAAAATTAATTATAATCAACATCGTCAACAGAGTCGCCTTATCAGGTTTTCAACTGGGAAACCAGGAGCTTTAGAACTCCCTGTAGATGGGACCGTTCAGAGGTAACCAAGCACTTGTGCGCTGTGGCATCGCAACCATCTTTCACTGGCGGCCTGGTACATTCAGCGTTCAAACCAGAGGCAGTGGCTGTGTTGGTGTTCATGGCCAAAACATCAGACCTGGACCTCAATTTACAGAAAATAGTCCTAGTTTTATCACAGTTCTAATGCTGGTAACAGAAATTACAGAGGGTCTTTTAACAGTAATTTTCACCAAATCAGCTGCTCCTTCACTGCAAGTGCAATGTACAAGTGCAATGCTTTATATATAATAATGTATTTGAGTTTGTACAGACATCTTTTTGACAGCTTCGTATAAGAGCACATAATATTTTTTGTTATTGTTTTCTACTCGTTACCTTAAAAAAGGAGTCTCAACTCTATAGGCTGATGCACCTTGTTTGGACCCAGCTGTAGGCTGATGAATTTTGTCTGGACCCAACTACAGCCCAGCCATCCTTGTGTTGACCAGGCTGTAGCTTCACAAATTCTGTCTGGACCTAACTGTAGCCTGACAGACTCTGTCTGGACCTGAATTTGACTCCAGAAACTGCATTTAGACCTGACTGTAGACTGACAAACTCCGTCTGGACCTGACTGTAGACTGACAAACTCACTCTGCACCCGACTGTAGCCCCGGAAACTCTGAATGTAGCTCCACAAACACCTTCTTACCCCAGAAATCCACGTCTGGACCTAACTGTAGCTTTACTAACTTTGTGTGGACACAACTCCAGGCTGATAAACTGAGGTTAGCACCACCTGGACCCTAAATATCAGTCGATGGCATGTATGAATCCTTGGGTTGATACTAAGTACAGATACCAATACCTGACCGAGTACCAACACTAGAACTGATGTTTGTTCAATTCCACTTTTAAATATTTTATTTGATCCAATCCACATGTACATAGTCTAGTTCTATTCAGAGGGGGTTTTATTTGTTAGCCCATTCTTTACATTCTGCCTTTAAGAAAACAGTTCTCCACAGTGCCTTCTGGATAAGTTATCCCAGGTCATATTCAGAGGAGTGGTTCAGCCCGTGGTTGTAGAAGAGCGGTCAGTTGTGTTGGGCTGTAATTTCCGGCTGTTTTGGGTTGTGTTTAGTGCATGCCTGTGGCTGGACAGCGGCTTTTCTCAGGGCGGATTCAGTGGATTTATGGTGTACAGCTGATTGACCCCTTCAGTTACACTGGACACCAAACAGCCTGTCGTTAGTCTGTGGGTTTGGAAACTTTAGAAAATTTGGGATTTGTCAGGCTTAATTCTTTAACAATTTCTCTTCTAATTCCTTCACCATGTATGGATTCTTTTATATTTAATATTCGCCTCTACAGAGAACTAAAATGACACAATGTCCTGCAAGAAATGTGTCCTGTATTTCTATCAGCGCTGTTATATCAAACTGTTATGCATTATGGTTTTTATTTTTTTAAATATTGAAATGTTTCTGACACAACCTAACTGTAGTAGCATTAGCCTATGACCAGCTGTAGTCAGGAAGATATAGACCAGCTGAGAGTTTACGGTAAACACAGCCTACGTACTGCACACTGTAGTGTTTATAGCCATATGGAGCTGCAAATTCAATATCTGTTATTGCCTCAACACCAAAACCTGTCAAACTGATTCATTACTCAGTACGTGCAGTGTGCAAGTGCAGAGAACTCTCCCTACAGACTCTCTATCAAGAAAACGTAACGTCCCTCTTTATTTAAATGTAAGCATTAGATGCAGTGCATAAACACTGTTAAAGTTTCGCTGTCCAGGGTTGTACCCGACCTGGAATTGGAATCGGATTTGGTCGTTCAGTACCAAGATACAATCAATAAAACTAATGGCATTAGATTCAGTGAATATTTCAGCATCACACCAAATGTGAAATCCAAAATATTTTTGAAATCACTAAAACACTGCTCCGTATGATGAATATTTAAATTGATGATGTACAGCGTTATATATTGAGTATACCGAGACAGGCAGCACACTTATACGTCTGTTTAAAATGAACATTAAAACAGTGTCTTTTATAAGTTAATAAAGTTTCCTATAAATTCACAGTGCTGACTACGTTGACGTATCTGCCATCTCCTTAACAGGATCAGCCTACTGCTTTATTTCTCTTTCAACACAAAACACTACTAACACTAATAAATCTTATTATAAACAAATGAAATTATTTAAGATCAGACGTAATGATTTTACACGAAAATAAAAGAAGCATGTCTGAAAATCCATCATCCACTTTGATATAATAACATATCTTCTTTGTCATGACTGGGCTGCTGTATTGATCTTTAAACATAATTAATAAATCCTAAATGGATAATAAGCAGAATAAACATCAGGTGTTTTGAGCTTCTGAGTGGAGACTTATTCTAATACTGAGGAATATACTTACTGCATTATGTGTATATATTCTATAGTAAATCCGTTAATCTGATTATGTCGTCCCTGCTTAAGATGGAAGAACTTCTACAGAGACCTTGTTATAGCTAGCCTAGCTCACCAACTATTCCACATGAGTTGGAATTAACTGCTGTCCCCTCAGCAGTTTACCACCAGCGCAGTCACATGGTAGAAAGGGTGCTGGATTGCCCCAATAGTAATTTCTCATTAAAAAATTATTCCTGTTTGTTTTTGTAATCTTAAATCTGTCTTATGCTGTAACTACAATGCATACTGATGGTAAAAACACTTGACTGCTCGACTTGAAAAATCTCTGTTGACTAACACGTTTCTGAAAGATCTTTGGACTCGTCGACTTTCAGGTAGGGTATGCACATTCTGTATATAAAACTAAACTGCTAAAGGAGCCTGAAGGAATTCATTGGCTATGTCCAAAATGGCATAGTTAAGCAGTATGCACTGCTCAGCCGTCAAAGAAGTACGTACTGTTAGTATGCGGGTGCACGGTATGCTCACGTCCTCGGACGCACCATATCCACTATCTTACCTGAGTCCTCTAACCGGCATCTCCGCTGGCGTCACCTAGCAGAGGTAAACCCCATTCTTTAAAAGCCAGAAGTCAAAATTTTTACCATTTATTAAGAAAAGTCACATTCCTCCCCATTTTCCGTAATGTTTAGTTATTTATTTATTTATTTCCCCCCACAGCTTCAAACGGCTCTGTAGCTCCTGTGGGATTATGGGATAGGACGGTGTACTGTGGTCGCGTACTTCAAAATCTCTACCGATATAGTATGTCATCTGCGTGCTGTTTTATAAACTACGTATTCGGACATACTAACTATTCTTACGTACTGCTTTCGCGTACTGTGTAGTATGTAAGTGTGCCATTTCGTACGCAGCCATTGTTTTTGTCAGGTCACAGAAACCAACGCTTTTACATATGCAGCAGGTTTTCATCGTACGGCTTACAGCAGATCATTCATTGCTGTGTTTCAGCTCGGTTTGCTTTATGAATGTGGCACAATGCAGGGCATATATCATTTACATAAATTCATCTTACTAACAGCCTGTTTAAGAGAGGTTGGAAGACAGCCAGGTAAAAATTAGCCATGACTGTTTTCGGTGCACAAAACACACTCATGTCTGTGAGTGGAGCTCAAGGGGACAGTAAAATACAAGAAGATTGTGAGATAATGACTCATTTTACAGGTAAAAATATCTCTAAGTAATATATAGTTTCCAGACCAGTGGCAGGTTTCCTCTGAATTGTTTCTGCATTAGAAGACGTTCTCCTTGGAGCTTGTTCTGTGAGTAATTTTAAGGACCTGTTAGACTCTGGTTCCAGCTCAGCTGCAACTAAAGCAGAAATGTAGTGTGAGCTGAGCTGAGGCAGGTTCAGGCTCGCCTGTTCGTCATCTGTTGTAGCAACAAAGGAAACGCCAAAGGAGTGGCTGAGAAAGCTCTTAAAGAAATAGCACAATCGGTTTCATCATCTTTGAGGCATTTAGCTGTAAACAATATAGTGTTTAGTCTCTTTAAAACCGTTCTAGTGTTTTTGCGGAATTGCTTTTTGCAATAAGGGTCGATAAGACTTATGCTCAGTGGTAGAGAAGCACAGTGTTATGGGAGCTCTTTTGCCTCCAGGTATCTCCGAACAGCTCTTATAAAGTGAAACTGATACTCAGACTGTTTCTTGTTTTTTGTTTCTTTTTGACTTTGAGGTTCCTTCTCAAGAGGTTCCTTCTCATGTGATTGTAACTACAGGTCATATGTTGATTTTGATATGTTGATTGAGCCTTCAGGCCCAGGAGTTACACTCCATTACACTCAGTGTCTTCAGGGACAAAAACATGTCCTCGAACTCGGTCAAAACATAATTATCCTCTAACGCTGTACTGTCAACACAAGCTTGCATCAACAAATCATTTCTGAGCTGCTTTTTTCTTTGCCTTTGGATTCAGGCAGACTTCTGTTGGGTTACAGTTGATTCAAACTAAATTTGTCTGGCTCCTGTCATTTCAAGCAATTTTGTCAGTTTAGGTAAAGTTTTTGTCAGTACAGTCAGAGTCAGGCAGAACATTGTCAGGGTACAGTCGGAGTTAGGCAGAACATTGTCAGGGTACAGTCGGAGTTAGGCAGAACATTGTCAGGGTACAGTCAGAGTCAGGCAGAACTTTGTCAGGGTACAGTCGGAGTTAGGCAGAACATTGTCAGGGTACAGTCGGAGTCGGGCAGAACTTTGTCAGGGTACAGTCGGAGTCAGGCAGAACATTGTCAGGGTACAGTCGGAGTCAGACAGAACATTGTCAGGGTACAGTCGGAGTCAGGCAGAACGTTGTTAGGGTACTGTCGGAGTCAGCCAGAACTTTGTCAGGGTACAGTCGGAGTCGGGCAGAACATTGTCAGGGTACAGTCGGAGTCAGGCAGAACTTTGTCAGGGTACAGTCGGAGTCGGGCAGATCGGAGTCGGGCAGAACTTTGTCAGGGTACAGTCGGAGTCAGGCAGAACTTTGTCAGGGTACAGTCGGAGTCAGGCAGAACTTTGTCAGGGTACAGTCGGAGTCGGGCAGAACTTTGTCAGGGTACAGTCGGAGTCGGGCAGAACATTGTCAGGGTACAGTCGGAGTCGGGCAGAACATTGTCAGGGTACAGTCGGAGTCGGGCAGAACATTGTCAGGGTACAGTCGGAGTCGGGCAGAACATTGTCAGGGTACAGTCGGAGTCGGGCAGAACTTTGTCAGGGTACGGTCGGAGTCAGGCAGAACTTTGTCAGGGTACGGTCGGAGTCGGGCAGAACTTTGTCAGGGTACGGTCGGAGTCGGGCAGAACTTTGTCAGGGTACGGTCGGAGTCGGGCAGAACTTTGTCAGGGTACGGTCGGAGTCGGGCAGAACTTTGTCAGGGTACGGTCGGAGTCAGGCAGATCTTTGTCAGGGTGCAGCCGGAAACAGGCAGAATTGTGCCAGGGTCCAGCTGGTATCGGGCAGAATTATGCCAGGGTGCGGTCGGCATCAGGCAGAATTGTTTGGCAGTTTTCGGAGCAGAGTCGGGGCAGTTTTGTTTGAGTTAATTAGCATGACGTTTGGTGTCCACACTTTAATTAAAATGTCAACATAACATTAATTTCCTTGCTGTCGTCGCCAAAAAAGATGAGCTCTTGATGGGATCTTCTGTTTACTGCTGTGGTATGGGGTTTTTGGTTTTGGCTCTTAAACAAATGATAAAATACCCAGTCTGCTGCTGACCGTCTACCGGAAACATGTGCATGCAGCATATAGAGGGAGCTCAAACTCAGAGCTGTCCCTGATTGACCTGATGGTCTGGGCTTCTACTCTAATTAGGAGGTTAAAGAGGTGAAAGAGCACAGGGGTAATGTAGTGGGTGTTGGGCGTCAGGATTTTGTGTGGGGGGGTTCTAATTGTGGTCTTTTGTCCCAGTTCACACACTGGGGCACTTCAGAGTGCGAGAGGAGACGACCCCCTCCTGTGTTTGTTCCTTCAGGTGATGTTTTGTCCTTTTCCAAACTCTGTATGGTCTTTTAGGTGTGAAAGGTCAGGACCCAGACTGCACCTGGCCTGGAGGTGAACACTGAGTGCTTCCTGTGAAGTGTGACTGAAGCGTGTTTTTTTTTTTTTTTTTTTTTTTTTTTAATTTATTTTTTTTCAGGCTGTTATAATTATAATTACAATTATAATTAGCCTGGAGTGTCTCAAGTGTTGTGTCTTGGCCAGATCTCTTTTAGTGTTTAGTAAGAAATTATAGTTTGGATTTATTTAGTTAATGCATGTGTCATTAAATGTAATTTAAAATATTAAAATACTTGATTTAAAAATGTAATTATTAGTGTAAAAATGTAATTGAAGTTTTATTGTATTGTGGTCACTTCTGTGGTCACAGTCTATGAAAATGACCATGTTGAAGACTAGTGTGTGTTTAGTTTTTTGTCTTCCAGTGAAGCTCATGTTCAGATGACTATCAGGAGGATTTAATCTACAGTACTTATCAGAAGCTTTTACACAAACGTACGGAGCCTGAAACGTATCGAGAGCACACTTCCGTTACAGCTCTGATTTCTGAAGTTCGTCTTAAACCTTCTGCTGATTCTGTTGTTCTGTCAAAATATCGTCGCTGCCCAAAGAAAAACAGGTATCTCCAAAATAGCAACTTTACAGGAGAGGCCAAAAACCTCATTTAATTTGAATGGAAGTCAATGGAACCAGGCGTTTTTCCAAGCAGCTTTGGGCCATTTCTGTTGGTCCATTCGTCATGAAATTACCACATATTGTAGACAGCAGTGACCACATGTGACCAAATGAGACATAAAAGTAAAAATCACCAAAAATGGAGATACTTGTTTTTCTTTGGACAGCGACGATATGCTGATATATTTTGTAATGAACAGACTTTCTTTTGAATTAAAGAAAACAAACATGAAAGCATTTTTTACCAGCACACTCAGACTTCTGGACAAATCCTTCTTTCTTCATTTTTACCATCTTTTTGCGTGTATTATATTAGAAAATACCAGCTGTCGTTTACATTGTGTTATAGTCCTAATATATAGACCAGTTGTAATCATTCAATTCCACTACTTTACCCTCCAAATTCATTATTAGTATTGTATTTTATTAACTCGCATTGAAACTTAATTTTTTTTCGTTCTCCTTAAAAGTTGAAATTTTTTTTTATACACTGTTTATTATTTTTTCATTATTATATATTCCGTGTACTAAAATGTAAGTGTTTCATTGACTGTATATGTGTTTATTTCATTGGAATGCTTTGTTACAGAATATGTTTTCTCTCACAGCTTCTGTAAGTTATGTTTGGATAGAACAATTTGGGATTTAACGGTAGAGGAGCTTTCTGGTAGAACAGGAACATCAGTATGAGCAGTTCCTGGAACACAAACTCTTCTCCTTTTTTATTTACGCTGGGAGAATCCCTCATCTCTGTCTTTTCTCTTTATGTTTTCTCATGAGTCTGCGCTGCTGAGGAGGAAACACAGGTTATGCAGAAGGTGTTTCTGCTTGCTCGCTACTTGTTTTAGCCATGTTGAAGCCGTGAGTCTAATAAAGCTAATAAGTAATGGAAACTTGTGCTCCACCAATGAAGCTAACTGTATGCCTAAATCAGCATGCTTACACAATCATCGCATGCACGTGTCTGTCTGTGTGCGTGTCTGTGTGCGTGTCAGTCTGTGTGTGCGTACGTGTAAGTCTATGTGTGTGTGTGTGTGTGTGTGTGTGTGTGTGTGTGTGTGTGTGTGTGTGTGTGAATACGTACGTGTCTGTCTGTGTGTGTGTGTGTGTGTCTGTGTGCGTGTGTCTGTCTGTATGTGCATGTCTGTCTGTGTTTGCGTGTGTGTGTGTGTGTCTGTGTGCGTGTGTCTGTCTGTATGTGCATGTCTGTCTGTGTTTGCGTGTGTGTGTGTCTGTCTGTGTTTGTGTGTGTGTGTGTGTGTGTGTGTGTGTGTGTGTGTGTGTCTGTCTGTGTGCATGTGTGTGTGTGTGTGTCTGTGTGTGCATGTGTGTGTGTCTGTCTGTGTGCGTACGTGTCTGTCTGTGTGCGTACATGTCTGTCTGTGTGTGTGTGTCTGTGTGTGTGTGTGTGTGTGTGTTTGTCTGGGTGTGTTGTGTAAGTCTGTCTGTGTGTGTGTGCGCGTGTCTGTCTGTCTGTCTGTCTGTCTGTGTGCGTGTCTGTGTGCGTGTCTATGAAGTTTTAGCATGTTAGCTGCTCTTGCACAGTTATTACACTTCCTTGTAGGATTTCTCTGGAAATTCCAGACATTTTTACTTTGCTTTCCTGGAGACTCAACTTTGATTATCCAAATGACATTATACTGGAAACGGAGCAAGCCTAGATCTATAGACACAGTATTAAAAATATATATTCACAATCAAAATTCAATAGCTACTTTGAAGTTAGTTTTAGTTTAGTAATACTATAAATTATCCAGTAACTACTATGTATTCAATATTTACTGTGAATTCTCGAGCATCTGCTTAAAAAATCATCTTGTTTGTATTGTACAATGTAATTTGTAAATTATGGAATATCTATTGTAAATAATTAAGTTACTACAGTAATTGCTATGCTGTGTTCCTGTCTCATGTAGAGCCTGTGGAGAGTCTGGCAGGGATGGCAGAAGACAGGTTGGGGGAGCTGCTGCGTGTTTTAAAGTCCGTTATTGGAAAACACCAAACCCTGAACTCAGTAGAGATTCTCAGCGCTGCAGGAACGGTCATCGCCAAGGTCAAAGGTCAGCATCAGTATCTTATATGAACACACACACACACTGTAAATTGCACACTTAAATGTTTTATTGTTTTATTTCATTGTTACCAAACGACTTGACCGAAAATAATTTAAGATTTTCAAAAACAAAAAAGAAAATATAATATGTTCTGCCTGATTCCTGAGTTATTGTTTTAAAATAGATATAAAAAGATTTCTGTTTATAGGTCCAGAGCAACTCTTAGTTCCTGTCACCCTCACTCTTAAAGAATCCAAAAACTTTGAATGACTTTATTTACATCTCAGCCACTGCATAATGCAGGAATTAATGTATAAGGGAAGATTTTTAAAATTTATATATATATATATGAGTAATTCACTGGTAGTTCTTCTTTATTTCCACTTCGGCAAACGGATGAATTTGGGAAGTATGCATCATGGCCAGATATTTCCCTTTTCAGCTTGGAAACGGAACAGAAATGTAGGAAGCATATTATAACCACAGTCACCTGCCGTTCAGACGGCACTGTTTATTATTACTGAGACTATATATAGTGGATGTCCCCACACAAGCAAAGAACCACATAACCCAGGTTTAGTGTAACCTGAAGACCTGAAGAAGTTTTTGCTGAAGATCTGAGAGATGCTGGAGGTAGCAGACATAACAGAACCAAACAGTTTTTTTGCCCTGAAGTTTTCTGTGATGGTTGAACCTGCTTTACGGGTTAACATCTCATCCAGTAGCCCTGAACAAAAAAGAAACATGACAGGGTTATTTTTGTTACTTTGAAATGTATTTTGGGGATTTCTCATTGTTTGGGGGTTCAACATTAAAGTTATAATTTGGTGTACTGTGTACCATTACATTTGAAACCACTTTTCTTGTACAGTAATGATAATGGAGAATAACCCATTACTGTATTTCCATACCAAATACACACGTATATATATTAACTCTGTCTGCAGATAAAGGGAAGTAAAACTGGATTTTGCCCAATATACAAAAGAGTGAAATTGGTTTAATTTATTTCTCTATCCATCTAAGTGCACCTTTCACTAAACCCCTCAGTAACTAGGTCTCTGACAGACTTCCAGAATTAAATTGATCCTTTTTAAATGCTGTTGGTAGGTCGTTCAGAGTGGTTTGGTGTAAAGTGCTCTGTTCAAAAGAAACTTACCATTCATACTTGTGGTGAATGGAACCAGACATCCACCTCTCAAAGCTCCCTCACAAAATATGATTACATGAAATGGTAATGAATATGTTGTCTGATGTCTGAGATACTGTTTTTCAAAAGTTTTGTGCTAAGGGATTTAGCCTGCAATATATATTTGTAAAACCTTTCCCAGCAGAGAGAGATATATGTAGTCCCCAAAGGAAACTTTTCCAGATTAATTACTGTGTAAACATTACATTACATTAAATATAAAGTCAGAAGATTCTCTGGTGGTTTTTAAACAGTAAATATGATAACAGTGTTTGGGTTCCGCAAATCCGCAGAATGCCCCTTTAAGTATTTCAAAAAGCTGAAATAGATTAAAGAATTTATGAGTGATATTGTACCAACAGTGTATTTACTTCCACTAAACAGGATCTGTGCTTTGTCCACAACAGTATAGCAATAATCTGTTATAGTCTGAATTTAAATATTCACTGAAATGCATTTTCAGATGGTTTATACGTAAATAAACAGTACAGTATGAATGTACTGTAATTGTCTGTAAATATGATTTCTTTTGAAGTATATTCTTCATAGACATTATTGTCATTATTTGTAACTTTTCTCCATCATGTTAGAATCTTCTAGAGCTCTGTTCATCATTCTGAACACTGACCCTTCTACATTATGTTCATGCTGATGATGTGAACCAGCACGAGCAGATTACGATCACTTGTCTGGAACAAGACCACTATTTTAATGTGATTTGTGACTTTGACTCCAAACCTATAACCTGCAGGTTTTTCATTAAAAATGGACACGTTGTGACAGAATTCAGACTTGATGTAAATGAGTGCTGCTGTTTTTGGCTCTGTGACATACTTGAATCAGTATTTATAGATAGCCGTGCGCCCCAAAGTCTCAGAAACTGCCTCGGACCTTGAAGAGTTAAGTTTAAATGTACTGTTGTTTACAAGCAGTGTTTCACCACTAGGGGGTGCGTTAAGTGTCTGTTGACCCTTTAGTTCCACAATTAGTGTTTTCCCTTTCATTCAATACAGGGATAGTGAGGGCCTTGAGGGACGTATAAGTTTCCTCAAGGATTGATGTCTTTTAGTTACAGTAAGTTAGCCTTTAGGATATTTGCTGTTTACTTGTTAAGAACCGGGACTGAACCTTGGGGGGGAATATGCACATGTTATGATTTTTCTGATCAGTATTATAATTGCAATTTAAATGTGACTATTTGTATTTAAAAATATTTAGAGTGATTAAATTTGTAAAGAAATTCAGCAGATCTGTTTTTCAGACTGCCAGACTGCTGTTACCATGCTCTGTGTTATTAGATTAAAATGTTCCACAAAAATTCATAGTGTTGAGTAATGTAGCATATGATTCAAGTTGCAGCTCTTGCAGTCTGAATATTGTAATTTGTGTTTAGTGGTTAATCGTTCAGCACTACATCGCTACACACTATGCTGTTTAACCTATAGATATTCAGGACAGTAGCCTTGCTCCTGAGAATTGCACTCTTTTTCAAATGGAGAATACCAGTTTAGGCCTCCAACAGCTGACGGAGACCGATTCCCAGGTGAGCAACTCTGAGGATGCAATGATTCATGAGATTACCAGATGTTATATGTATTACGCAATGTGAGCTTTTACTTTTCGTGTTGGTTAATACAGGTGGGAAGAGGGTGAATGAGTGATGTATATGTAATGCAGATCTGTGTGGGTTGTTCTCAAGCACCTGGACGGAGTAAAGTCATAATCTCTCATTTGTTTATGCATACTATATACCTTATTTGTCACACGACTGTGTCATGAGATTATGCGTTAAATATCCAGGTAGGGAGTGTTGTAGGTTATTGATTTTAGCAAGATCGAGAAAAGCATGCGCAGCTTTTTAAAATATAGTTTTCTCCCAAAAAATGTTCGTCTGGGCCAGTACTGTCAGCACAGCTGTGAAGAGTGAAAATGAAATTACAGCGAGAACTACAAAACAGCCGTGAACGGCACAGAGCTTCAGCAGACATGTGAATGTGTCTTTACTAAGACTCGTAAAAAGTTATTAGTGTTGAAATCTGAAACTATAAAACAAGTCTGATAAAACTTCAGTGTTTCCTTCTAACAGAGTCCCTTTAACTGGCTTATATGTTACACTGTCTTTATAACCGCATTCGGCTATCACTAATAGGCTAAGCATGTTAACAGGAGGTAACAGGCTACCATAACAGACAGATTCTACTTCAAGACTTTGAATAAAGTCAAACAAATTTACTTACACACCTGCTAGGAGCTAAACATGCCTGTATTTAAGGCAGAGCTGACACAAATCCAACATAGCACAAACATTATAAATGGGATATTATTGTTTAATGACGCTGGTTTATCTTTTCTGTTCCTAACTCCTTAAACACTTTAAATGAAATGACTTTAATGGCTGATTTATTTATTAATCGGTGTAGCTATAAACATGGTTCTCTGACTGTATAGTGGCTCTTTCCCGCAAGTTCAGGATTCTGTTGACATATCGATCAAGCTACAAACACTGGCACACAAGTGTTTGAGCATCCCAGCAGGAAAATAGCGTTAGATAAGTTCGGTTGTCCTATAAAACCGAGACCACATGAGCACACTGCATTAAAAGTCTGCCGTGTTTCTGTCAGGTGGGCCTGGCTCCTCACTCTTGTTTCGCCTGGTGCTGGAAGACGTGGCTGTTTATCGTCAGCACGCTTGGACTCCCTGTTCTGTGATTTGCTTTTTTTCCTGAGCAGGAAATCGCGGTTCTGAAGTATGCCATGTGTGTTTTCCCAAAATGCCTTAGAGGATCCGCTGTTCCAGATTTCCTCTGGAATTCCCTCACACTTTAGGGAATCTTTTCTTAATGAAGGAGGTCTGAAGGGGTTGGAGGAATGTATTTTTTTTTTTTTTTTCTCTTTCTTCCACTAAAACACATTCCTTCTGTTTTTCTTTCTTTTTCTTTTTCAAATGCTGCCTAACATTTTTTTTTTGTGGAATCAGGATGAGAAAAAATGCCATGTATCTGCATATATCTGTAATTACTAAGCACTCTGCTCTTTAGGAGATGATGGCTGAATTTAGAGTGTTGTTTCACGTTTGCAGTCCATAGTTTGTGTTTTCCTGTATTTAGAAATAGATGGAAGCTGTTTTGAATTTGAGTGGGCAGTCTGTGTTGGGGCTATAAGTTAGGGAACCAGCCTTGTGCCGAGAGGGTCACCGGTTTCATTTCATGAATCCACTGGACACAACCTAACCTCCAACTGCTCCTCAGGTGTTATGGATAGGGCCGGGCACCACTCCGTGCAAGTGCTCCCTTATGTGCGTATGTGTATGTGTGTGTGTGTGTGTGTGTGTGTGTGTGTGTGTATCACTTCATGCAGAGGTTAAATGCAGTAGGCAAGTGTCTCTCTGTGCAAACGCATTTGGCAAATGGGTGTAAATTTTAATTCTGTCCTAGCATAACAAATAAAATTGATTACTGGTCCATTTCAATTGTAAAATGTATCCATTAAAAAATGGGATGGAAATGACCATGCGCTCCATATATCAGTAGTTCACTTCAGATAGATGTTTCCTAATGGGTCAAAGTTATAACTGTGTTACTAACTACACAAACTATAGTCATCAAATGTATATAACCAAACGGTTTGATTTGAGATGTGAGTGTCTCCAGAGTGTGAACTACTGTTATTACGGGGCTGCATGTTTAAATGAAGGCTCTGATTGGCTCTGCTTCTTTGGATGGTCATATTTTGCTCAGGCCTTAATTTTTCCAAATTAAGTTTACCAGAAGGGGAAAAAAACTCCCTCCTGGAAGATTCATTATCTGTAGCTGTTTCTGAGAAAACAATGTCCCTGTGCCTGGATGTAGCTGTTCCCTTATTTGGGTTGTGATGGGGGCAGAAGCAGGAGCATTGTTGTGGAGCTGCAGGATGTCCTGAGGAAGAACCTCAGCACTACACTGCTGGAGCCTCTGAGCCGAGAGCATTTGCGCACGCTGAGTAACCAAGGGACGGAGGAACAAGGTTCTGCTTCCAGTTTGACCTGGAAGAACCGAGAAATGGGGATAGGTCCACCGCTGGTAATACTGCTTTGGCATCTAAAGGGACATCCCAGCAAGCGGAACTAGAAAGTGGCAAAGCTGAAGTGGATTTTTGTGTTGTTTTTTTGCTGCTCTCTGGTCAGCAGAAAGTGGAAGTTGCAGTTCGCTGACTGGCACGGTCACTGTGAAGGTTAACAGACAGATTTAGGATTTTTGGCTGTGTTCTCTCTGGACTCTTTCAGCTGAAAAACGAAAAGGTGTGTAACGTATCGAGCTGAGTAAGTTTATGGTGAAAGTTGTGTGTGGGTTAGTGTTTGAATGTGTGTGCGTGAGTGTTTCCTGTAATGGGGGGGTGTGAAGGCTCACTGACAGGAAGTCTTGCTGAATTTGAGTTTCTCTGGGGCTTCACTGGTCGATTTCGACAGAATCTTTTCTGAGTTGTTTCCTGTAGATGGAGATTTGTATGTTAGTTAATGTTAACTAGTGCTACTTGAAATGCCTTAAAATCATTTCAAGTGTCTTAAAATGGAGATTTGCGTTTCTTCCTGCGCCTCCAGACAGGGGAAACTGAAGTGTTATGGGTAAGCTCACTTTTTCCCCATTGTTCTGTCTGGCGAAACCGAACATTTAGCCTTTAAATAGCACATATAATGATCATGGTGGCTCAGCTGGGTTAACAATATTGACTTATGTGTTTGTTTTTTGAATCTCTCTTATATTATGTGACATTAAACAAACTGTAAAGGACAGTTAATTGTTTGGGCGGTTTGTGTTTATACTTGCTGTTGCTGTATTCACATGCTCTGATTAGCTACTGTGCTATAAATCTGAGAACAAGCTTTTTTTTGTTAAGCAGTTATTGACACAGAGAAACAGTATTATCAAACAATAATATGTGAGAATACAAACATTAATATGTGAGAATTATGTAGATAATATAATAATAATATAATAAGGAGATTTTATAGGTGTCAGCGTGTTAAACAATTTCCTTCCCTCTCTCTAAGGAATCACAGTGCTAACTGCTGTTATCATTCAGTACATGCATTATCCAATCGTTACCTAATATTAATACTTCAGTTAGATCATTGCGGTTGATGGAATTGATTAAATTCATGTGATGGCTACAATTGCCAGAGAAAATCTGCAGCCACACATGGTTCTTTAAACTAGGTCACAAGAAAGCAACTACTTTGTTCATTCAATTCCTATAACATGTATTGCATTGATGTTTATTTGTGTTTATTTGAACAGTGTATGTTTTTTTTTTTTTTTTTAACATTTGTCTAATAATACATCTACTAGACACCATTCCTGGTCAGAAGAGCATATTGGGCCACTAATGGCAAAGCTGATGGTCCACTGGTGTTTTGTTCAGCATTTTTTGTCATTTATTTGTCTTTATTTTCCCATTTTAGGAGACAAAAAAAGAAGTAAGATCTTGTGCGTAGCACAGTTATCTGTGTGATCCGAGAGGAGTGCCGGTGTGGTGCCGACCTGATCAGCCAGCAGACCGATATATGCTCACTATGTGTTATCATTAGAATTTTTCTTTTTACCTGAAATGGTTTATCAGTTACATTCTGGCACCTCTGACCCATCACTGTACAGTATACTTAAATATGCTAATGAGGTTAAAGTGATGGTTTAGTGACGGCTAAATTAGTTGTGGGACATGCAGCACTAATATAGCTAACTTGTTTTAATGTTTGGACTGTTAGCCATCAACTAAAATACTAGATTAGTGATGTATCACATTTGGGTAAACTGTAAGTTACGGTGTAGAGCTGTAGCAGGTAGCGGTTGTTTAGTATGCTACAGCTTTGAACACTATGCCGTATTCTTTCAGCTCACTGGAGCTTTAATAGTACAGGTGTGGAACTATTAGCATAAGCTACAATGGACCTTTCTCACACTCCGCGTTCGTTAAGGCGTTAGCGTAAAACAGCTTCCTGTCATGCTGTAAACAGTGGCTGAGACTACTGCCCATTCCTAAATATGCCAATAATTCAACCAAACAGACTCACTAAGTGGTGGGACAGATTCACTCATATTTGGTAATGAAATGATCAGTTTGCTGAAAACTATCGAGCGCTCTGTTAAATGGTGCAAGCAGAAGTACAGTAACGCTAGTATTTACGACTGGGCTGTGAGAAAGCTCTGTTACATCCCTGTATTTCTTAGCGGCAGTGGTTGACATCAGCTTGCTGAAAAAAAAGCCAAAAGGAAAGAAGGAAAGAAAGAAAGAAAGAAAGAAAGATAAAGTTGGCTTTACTCTAACCTAACAGGTTCATTCCTACATACTAAAGCTTTCATGATGTGGAACTGAAGATTCAAATCTGAGGGAGGGAGGGAGGATTTTTTTTTGTTTTTCGTGTTGCTACCTCTTTTTCCCTATCCTCATTGTCATTACAGGCAGGTTAGCTGCTTCTATTAGTCTGCAGCACTTTAGCCCCACTTATTCGAGCTGTAGCTTATTAGCCCCACCCATATTGTTCAACAAGGTTTTAAATTCACCCTTATTTTTTTCTAACCGTAAACCTGGACTTAACCTAAACCCTAACCCTAACCCTGGACAGTGTGAACTTTTGTAGATAATCTGCAGGAGGCTGTCCCAATGACATGAGATCAGCCAACTTTAAGGCTAATGTTGATATATGTGCATTTACAATAGAAATTGGTGGCTAAGCTTCAACTACTTGGTACATTAGCCTCAAAGCTTCAGTGCTAACACTAAAGAGTTATTTATTATGATTTTCCGCAGGTGTGAACTTCAAGGACGTGAACACAGAAAACAGGAGTGCTATTTTTCGAGAGATACACGCCTCAATTGACACTTTGGCGTTCACATTTGGCAATGTGTGAGTACAGTATTGTTATGGCTGTGTGTATTTGACCAAAACTTTTACAGGAAAAGTTTTGTTTGATTTGTGCTGTTAATAATTTATAAGCCGTAGATAATAATTAAAATATTTTAGTCTAATATCTGTCTGAATGAGCAACAAAATACACAACCTTTGTTTGTTTGTTTGCTTGCTTGTTATAAATACACAAAAATCTATTAAATGCAACATTTTAAATCACTATTTATATCTGAAATACAGTCATGAACAAATGAACGTACAATTTGACTTTATAAAATATATATCTACATACTGAATTTCTCTTTAAGCTCCTTCTAATGAGGCGGGTTTGTTTTGACAGTAGCAATTATAGTAGAATAACTTCAGGGATTTTAAGGGTTAAACTATGTTTTTTCACTTTTTAATATAATTTAATATTAATATTTATTACTTCAGTATTAATGAAGATAAAACACCTATGACATTGTTCACATGGAATTACTCCTGTCAGCCTGGTTGGTCATGATTAGGTTAAATGGATTAGCCAGGACAGACATTCCACTAACTTTCACTGAGAATCACAAAGTAATTAGGGTGATGTGGTGGTTGTATGTAAAACTATGAAAGAGATCAGTGAGTGTCCCCCGTTTGAGCGGGATATGGTATGTTATGGTATGATATATATGATATGATGTGTATACTGTATATTGAGGTTGGTGCTTTACTCTGTGATTAATAGCAGTCTTGTTCTTGTGTCTCAGAGTGTCTGATTTCCTTATGGGAGATGTGGACAGTGGCTCCAGTGTGGGGCCACCCCAGGCCAGACGCAGCCGGGTAAGCCTCCATCGTTTGTTGGAAACAAATGATTACAGCCTGACAGACCTGAGACCTTTAAGAGCTGATACACAAACTCCTCCATCGGGCAGACATGCAGGCAGTCAGGCAGATAGACAGACAGGCGGACGAAGTCTGTAGTCTCCTGCATTTCTCTCAAATCTTGAAATGAACTGTACTGATAATGAGTTTGGGTGTTAATAGACTCTACTGCTCTGGGAAGGCTTTACCCTAGATTGCTGTAGGAGTTGATTGCAACCTGCTCAGCAGTTCTACTGTTCACAGGTGGGGTCGCCTGGTGGGCTTTATACCCCTCTAGTCTACGTCTGACATTGGGTGTGGTGACTTTAGGATCATGTGCAGCTGCTCCAAATTATTGTGTTCTGTTGGTCAGTGCTTCTCTATGGAGATTATACAAGCTGTGTCAGCAATATGTGGCCTTCAAGCAGTTGGATTCACTCGTTAGAAGGACTGTTCAGACACTGTTGGAAATAGTTTTATAAACTTACAAGTAGTCTCAGAAAACACAGGCAAAAATTACAACCTCCAGGAAACACAGAGTGGCCGATTGAATTTGTCTTTTTTAGATATTCTGATTCGAGCACAGAGAGACCAAACACAGTGTAGTTAAAGCTGTGTGAATAGGACAGACTGCATTAGCAGCCAATTCCCTCAAAAAAAGAAAATGACAACACATGAAAAATGATTCTGGTTCTTTTGGGGCTTTTACAAGCCGTGTATTTTGTTAAAGCCGCACATTTATTTAAGGGTTATAAAGGGTTCTTCTATTGTTACAATGTCAAGCTTGTAACAATAGAAGAACTGTTGTTGGTGCCATATAGAACAACACACACATTCTCCATCAATCTGAAGAACGATTTCACAAGGCAAAAAGTAAAGAACCATGATAAACCATTCTTTTAGTGTGGCCAAAATAACCTTGAACCTGAACATAAAATCATGTGAAAGACAACAGCACATACTACTCTGTGATTGTAGCCTCTTCCTGTCATACCCCTATGTTACCTCTTTTTTGGGGGAACTGTAGCACTCCACAGTATTATTGCTGCCCATTCGTTGTTTTATAATTCAGTGGCATAAAAAGTGTTGTAATTATTTATTCATTCATTTTATTAACACATTGGTGTTTTGGCACTACCCGTGGATAGACAGACAGACAGACAGACAGATACAGTTCAGTAATATGTTTGCAAATTTCTTTCCAGTCCTTTGAGAACCTCTCTGGAGATTCAGGAGGATGTAGTGAAGAGAAGGATGGTCTGGCAGGTGAGTGTTTCTCTTCATTCCCCCCAAATGTTTATCAAGCTAAAAGCAAGCCTGGCACACAGTTGGCAGCTTTTCACACCAGACTCTCTGGAGATATGACTCCATTCCTCACTGATCTGAGGCAACAGGCAGTTAAAAATACATTTTAAAAAGAAGTCATTAAAATACTATTGGAAATGGTCATAATAATACAAGCATTGACCAAAGTAATAGTATAATAGTACATAATAAGAATAATAATAATATTATAATATATATACATACTGTATGTGTGTGTGTGTGTGTGTGTGTGTGTGTGTGTGTGTGTATATATATATATATATATATATATATATATAATGTATGTATGTATATATATGTGTATATATATGTGTGTATATATATATGTGTATATATGTGTATATATGTATATGTGTGTATGTATGTGTGTATATATATATATATATATATATATATATATATATATATATTTATTGTTTTGTGTATATATATATATATATATATATATATATATATATATATATATATATATATATATATAGTATTGTGTATATATATATATTTTTTAAATATGTGACTGAATATTTGGAAATATTTGGAAAATTTAAATATTCAATAGTTGTAGCCCTAATCACAATAACGGTAGCACAAAAAAACCTTTATTCCGGTAGCCCTTTATTCCCCTCAGTCTGTCTCTCTCTTTCTCTTTCTCTTTCTCTTTCTCTTTCTCTCTCTCTCTGTCGTTCTCTTTCTCTTTCTTTCTCTCTCTGTCTCTCTCTTGCTCTCTATCTCCCCTTCCCTCTCTCTCCCCCTCTTTCCCTCTCCCTCTCTCTGCTGTTGTTTTGGTTCTGGCTGAGGTTCGTCTTTCTCCTCCGAATCGCTTACATTCTTCAGCTGTTTTGGACATTTTTTGTGTGGAATGGGAACCACATGTGGAGATTTAAGCTGGGGGAGGATTACACTGTTGAGAAGCTTTCAGAGAACTCACTCTTTCACACTTTGTGTATAAGCCAATGAGGTCCAAAGCCTTGCTTCCTGTATTGGTAGGCACTGAATGGGCTTAAAGGTTGCACACAATTTAACCCAAAAAGTGTAAGAAACTAAATGTTAATGACTAAAATGGAACTGGAGAGTAACTTACTGTTCTCTTCAATGGAGGTGAAAGTAGTATGAAAATATCAAAATACATATCCAAAATTTTACTGCAGTACAGTGAGTGGCAGGTGGAGAGAGAGAAGGGTTTCGTCACTCAGTGTAGGCAGGACCTGCTTTCTTTGACTGGAAATGACCACAATGACCAATCAGAAAACATTGTGCGCAGTAAGAGCGGTAACTGCACCAGAATACTAGAACTGAAATGCAGCTTAGTGTTGTATAGTAGAGAGTACAGTATGTTGAGGTAGCCAGGTGTGCTATTAAGCATGTAGTTGGAAGCAGTAGATGAATATGTGATAGTGTTCAGTGCAGGTAGTGAGTATAGCAAGTCAGTGTTCAGATAAACAGCTTAAACGGTCATACAGTTTACAGTAGAGATGTTTAGTATCTAAATTACACAGCACAGGGCATATACAGGAGTAGTTAAGCTGGTGGAGCCCAGTGTGGAGGACTGGGGTGATCAAGGCCAGATCAGTTAGTGTCGTTGTCATGTTCTGATAATTGCTTCCAGTGGGAACAGATAAAATTAAATAAACCAAATTTTCCACTGTAAATAATGTTTTTCTCTCTTCGGTAAATGCTCATGCTTACTGATGCACACCTGCATTAAATTTTAAATTTTTTACATGATTTTACATGTTTAAATGTTATTTTTTGTATACAGATCCCTCTATGCCGGTGTCACTGGAGCTCAGTGCTGTGGAGAAGGTGGACCAGGCCTTGCTAAGGAATGACAGTGGCGTTGAATCTGCTTTGCTTTACGCCAAGGCCTGGTCCAAATACACCAAAGATGTTCTGGCCTGGGTGGAAAAGCGCCTCAGCCTGGGTCAGTCTTCAAAACAACCACACACTTTAACAAGTCCACTTCCACACTTAGTCCTGCTCTTAGAACCTATCTGAATGCTTCTACTTACACTGACCATCTCTGTCCACAGATATGGAGTGTGCCAAAAGCTTTGCTAAACTGGCAGAATCTGCTAAATCTGTAGCAAGCCAGCAGGTAAGAGTTATTCCAGTGAAGTTACATCACATACCCTCTTTATCGACAAATCTCAAAGAATGAATTCTGACTCTTTAAGAAAGGATTGTCAAACTGGAAGAGCTGTTTACATGGTAGTGGAGTATAGACAACAAAAACAGTTCATCTGACCTTTTAGCATTTAGGGGGGAATACGCATACGTTTTTTTTGTTTTAGTTTTATTCAAATAAATTTGAATTTTTTCTATCATTTTTCTTAAATTCTATACCACTAAATCACCAACAACTTATCAGATCCTTTTACACCATGGGAAGGTTTCAGAAATAGACACCTTACACTGGTTCCTGTATATGAAATAACTGTATGATGAATCTATTTGAGTGTACTAGCTCCTGTTGTCTTTACTCACAGGACTACATGCCATTCCGGGACATTTATGTTTCCGCCTTTAAGAATGAGATTGAGTACAATCAGCTTCTCCTGCAGACGACTGTGGCACTTCAAACCAACAAATTTATACAGGTAATGCAATTCACACCAGTAAACATAAACAGCAAATTTAGACGGGTAAAGCACCAGTAAACACTAAACCAGCAAATTTATAAAGATACAGTTCCTCACACCAATAAACACTAACCCTTTACATTCATAATACTGCAGTGTACAGTACATATCAAAATACCAAACCACCAAGTTAATACCTGTAAAACATCTTACACCAATAAATATTATACCAGGAAATTCATACTGCTAGTACAGTTTGGAGCAATAAATGTAAAATTAGCAAAATTATACTGAACCAAACCAACCCAAAAAAAAAAAAAAACACAATCATACTATACATTAAATACTAAAGGCACCAAACCAGCTGTTTATTCATTCATTACATTTCTTTTTTATATTAATTTATTGTTATAACTGATTAAAGTTTTACAATGTTGTGTTGTAGCATTTTGTAGAAGAATTGAGAATCTGTAAGATTGTGTAGGATGTGTAAGATGGTTATATTTTTGAGAATGTCTGTGAATAATTTGCCTGCTGGACATTTATCCCGGCCAGTTTTGTTGTTTTATAAGACTGTATGAACTTTCCATAACACATTCCTCACCATTCCCACAGCCATTAGTGGCTCGCAAGAATGAGCTGGACAAACGGAGAAAGGAGCTAAAAGAGCAATGGCAGAGGGAGCAAAAGAAAATGGTATGTTCCGATTTCTGCAGAACAATACCTCTCATTCCTTTTCGGTCATGGTTACAATTTTGTGATATGACAAACATAAATAAAGCAAAAGTGATTGCGTGTGTCCCTCAGGCGTGCCTGTGTGCAACATTGATTTACTCAGTTAACCCCTCAGTTCCAAAGCCAAGACATGTTTGGTGTCTGAGGCTTGATTATTTGTTTCTTAGCACTGAAGCTATAGTGCTGTAGTAGTTAACAAATAATGGAAGCTTGTTGTACGTCAGATAGTGTAGCGCTAACCATTGTACACTTGGCTCAATGTGTTATTTGGAATTCTGTTTAGGAACTTCTTTTTTAAATTTTAAGGCACTTTAAGATGCATCAGAATGTAGCTGCTGTACTATTTAAGGTAGCATTTAAATTCTGTGTCTCAGACTGTGTGGAATTGTTAAGTAATCATGTGTTGAAGATTCTGATCTGCTCTGGTGTGTTAGGCTGAAGCAGATAGTGCTGTCCGTAAAGCTCGGCTGCTGCAGACTCAACGAAGGGAGGAGTACGAAAAAGCCCGAAACTCCACCAACCGCAGCGGTGAGGAGCAACAGAGTGCAGGAGGAAAAGGTCTGGAGAAGAAGAGGAGGCTGGAGGAAGAGGCACTGCAAAAGGTACTCACCTTCTTCTTTTTTTTTTTTTTTTTTTATTTATTTATTTATTTTTTTTTTAATGGACCTGGCTTTCTCGCATTTAGCAGCTTGAAGATTCTCCATAAGGGGCTGCTGTTGGCATGCCAGTAGTCTTTGTGTACACTGTTCACACCTTCAGGATCTCACAACAGCATGTTTGCAGTCCCAGATTAAGTGAATATGCCTGAAATAATGCAGCGTAAGCACATGAACATAGGGGCTGCTGTGGCAACAGAGCCAGTACGACAAGGATGCTACAGTTTAAAAGCATATCTGGGATTGGCTCTGATTTTTTCCCTCTCCTTATGTTCTCTCTGTCCTGCAGGCGGAGGAGGCTCAGGACCACTATAAAACTTGCATGGCCGATGCAGAGGCGAAGAGGCTGGACCTGGATAACGCTAAGAGTGAAATCCTCACTCAGATTCGAGAACTCGTCTTTCAGTGTGACCTCACGCTCAAAGCCGTCAGTATTTTAGTTCATTTTTGTTGTTTTAGGGCATGTTAATTTACTCAGTCTCAGAAATGCAGAACTTGCACATTAATATCATAGTAGAGACAGAACAATTCTGAGTAGAACCTAAGTAGTCTTTCATAGATGCTGAATAATTTACTGTGAGATGATGTAGTGTCTTAACTCATTAAGGAGTAACTAAAAGATTGATACTGTATATTAGTTTATAATAGTTATTAAGTAACTCATGTTTGGTTATATTAAATCATAATTCATAATACCATTACCAAATAATTTGTGGCAGGTACTGTATATCCGCTGTTGTGTTCTGTTATGTGTGTGCGTGTAGGTGACGGTGAACTGGTTTCAGCTTCTGCAGTCTCAGGCCATTTCGCTGCCAGTGAAGCTTCAGGCTTTGTGTGATCAGGCGAAGCAGTATGAACCGGGTCAGTGCTACTCTGAGTTCGTCCACAGTTTACCTAAGGAGCGCGTGTGGCTTGAGGTGCTCTCTCAGGACAGCACCGGACCCTCCAGGACAGGGTGAGCATACATAACCTACCTGCAGCACAGTCAGGCTCTGTACTGCTGTACTGTTTTTCTCCACAAGAACAAAGTTCACATCCAAAACATAAATAAAAGAAAGTTCTTCTCTTTCCTAGCATGGTGAAAACAGCATAACTCAATCCCTAATTAGCTTAATTGTGTGGTTTCAGACACTGAATAATTCTGTTATTATTAAACATCTATTAAAGAACTACATAATGAAGTCTATTAGAGATTAGTGAACATGCAGATAGCATCATAGACTTGGCTGAACTATTGCCTTACAATACAAAAGTAACCTCCACTTGTGCTCTGAAAGCCTAAGAGAAGCTGCTTTTTGAAGATGCAGGCACACTTGTAGAACCTGGTTCCTCTTTGTGTTGTATGAATTAGCGCCGTAGTGGTTAGAGATATTGTGCGTGTCCTTCCTGAGGAAGTGATGAAAGCGCTACCCGTTGAGATTGCTCTGTTTAGCATGGCCAGCAGTTAATGTTACCTGCTATCTTTATTCAGCGTAATGGCTGGGAGATAAGGCTATTAATATCCAAGTAATATTACTTAGGACATATATCTGTCTCCAGAAAGACAATTTACAAAGACATGTTCATATATATATGCTTTTTGGGGAAAACAAATTAAGTTCTGAAACACCCAACAGCAGATTGCTCAATCAAATTTGTTTTCGTTGTGGTTTCGAAGTACATACAGCCAAGCATGCTCTTCTGTCGGTTAAGACTTCAGGACCAAACAGATGTTAAGAATAAAAGTAGTAAATAGAAGTAAAAGAAGTAATTAAGTAAATGAGCAGGTAATTTTCTATGTGTAGAATAAGACTGTATCTACAAAAAAACCTTTTCATCAAATTCAGATTATAATAAAATATTTCCTCTACTACGTAGAAATAGTAATGTTGGAATGTTGGAAGTGTTGGAGTTTTAGATCTGCCCACAGATCTGTGCACAATTTCTGCAGTTATTTCAGTAAACAAAATAAATAATATATTTAGAACTACAGCTTGTTTCTTTTTTTGACAGAGACTTCTGTCTCTGACCTCGGCGACCTCTGAAGGTGAAAGCTGATGTGTGTATGTGTTCGTGTTCTTCAGGATATCGTTCCATAAACGTTCTCTGAGCAGCACACATTCATCTCGCAATTCTGGGCCGCTTGGAGATGGATTCACCACGGACGATCTGAACAGCCCCAACCGCCACAGAGTCAGCAAGATGGCTGAAAAACGGTCCAACAGTACTGCAGATATTCAAGGTAGGAACCTTCAATATACAAACATGCAGCAGGCTGTTCTCACAGCACATTCTGAATGACTAAGAAGCATTTTTGTTTATGATGACTATATTGTGCCCTTGGGTTTAGGTAACGACTCGTTATTCTGAAGTACAGAGTTGCTACTTTGGCACATATAAAACCAAAAAGTGAACTCGTGAGAGCACTGTCTATCAGATAATATTTCAGCTGCACCCCAGTTGGTCAGATTCTGAAGAGAACACACTCGATGTCTGTCTTTTACTGAACTTCCTGTAATTTTGTTATGAAGGCGTGCATAAAAGGCAATTTAGGCCAAAAGACAGGACAACATGCATAATGAGTTTCAATTGTAAAAAACGTTAATTCAGCTCAGCAAGCAGCCTCTCTGTCTCCAGAGTTCATAAATCCTCTCTAGCAGTAAAACTTAATAATTATTAACTGCAGTAGTGCTTTTATTTATGTATTCTGTAGAGAAAGTCTAAACAAAGAGAATTTAACTTACAGAAGCGGACCTCACACAAACAGGGAACACAAGAGCAGATAATCAAAAACTAAAAGGATCATTATATTTATATGCCTAAAATATGTCTAAAATATAATTTTCATTGTGATTATCGGACTTTTATATAGACCATTAGGTTTATTTGCTGATGTGTTGACATTACAGTTCAAACACCTCTGCGTTCCTGTTGTAGGACTCTAGCCAGTGATCCTGGGTTTAGGCCCAGTCCAGCTCAGCTTTGCTTTAGGTCATCACAGGTCATCAGCCTGCTGGATTAAAGTTAAGTTGACCTAACAGCATGAGGTCAGCACTTATTAGTAAACCAGCTCAGCTAAAAGTACCTGAGGAGAAGTAGCATGATGATGGATTTGGGGTTAAACTGACCATGTGGTGCCAGACCTCTGAGCTGGTTAGCATTAGATCCTGTCTGGCACATGTAATTTTAGAAAAATGCTATTGCATAAAAATAGTAAGTGATTATTCAACTCTGCTAGAGCTGGATTAGTTTTAGCTGGGCTATTTCTGTACCCTTACTTATAAGGAAGATCTGATCTGTGAATGTAATAAAGTGTAAATCTCTATTGTATACATTTTAATAGACATGGCAACAACTGTGAATGTATGTTACTTGGGAATTCCACCAAAATTCCTAAAATATTCATTGATTGGGTAAATATTCAGAGTGGTTTGGTATAAAATGGTTTGTTGTAAAAACTCGTTGATTTTAAAGCCAAAAACTATTTCACACCAAACAACAATCTCAGTTTCACAATCTCAATGTCCGATATCAGGCAGTGTATCAATAACAATTTCACAAATAACTCTCTCTGAGCGACCCTTTAAAGGTGGAAAGCCTATCACCAACACTGAGAACAATTCTGACTCTCCAGAACAGATCATTTCACACCAAACACCCCATTATGACTTATTTTAGTGGTCTTTAAATGGCCTTTGTTGTTCAGTTATATCCAGTATGAATCTGCATAGTGTAGTTTGACAGTAATAATTATGGAGTGAGTCCAGTATAAACCTGCCAATCAGCCAATCTAATGCCACACATCAGCCTTTTGTGTGAAAACCAATCCACCTTCGGCAGTTCTCATCATAGTCTCTGTTTCATGAAAGACAATCACTCCAGACATGTAAAATTAACTGCACACAGAAACATCAGGGCTGAGAACTTTTAGGAAGATACATAAACAAACTTGAAGTTGGCATGAAAAAAGCTTTTCTTTGAAATTCCTCTTTGAAACCCCTCCAAGGTGTCCCTAGGACCATCGTATGTTGTTGCTATGTTGTCCCTGTTATTGTCAACTTGTTGCTAAACCATTGCTATGGTATCCCAGGTGGCTCCTAAGATGGTGTTAGATTGTTGCTGTGTTTTCCAGGTGGTAGCTAAGGTATTGGCAGGCTTTTCCTATGTTATCCCAGGTAATTGCAAATACCATTGCTGTGGAATCCCAGGTGTGTGGGTATATACGTACTGGTGTATGTATGCGAGTCTGTATGTAATGTCTAAAAGAGCACTATGAAGATGTAATTTGCGATAACTTTATTTGTGGCTGTAGAAGGAAATGTATGCTTTTCATTTCCTATACGTGAAAAACAAAACATTCAAACAAATGCTGCGTGAAAAAACTGTTTGAATAGAGTGTCACTAAAGAGGTTTTTGAAACGGATGAGTTTCGGATGAGTGTGGTATGGCATCCATCCAGCGTTCCGCGCTATTTCAATCAACACTGCGTTAGACATATTGACTCAATGACTCATTCCATACACGTCTTCTTAATTTTTCCTGCTCTTCTTTCTGTGTAACATGTATAAGCAAGGTTAATGCGCAGTGGTTCAAGGCCTTTCTGTTTGTTTTCTTAAACACAATAAGTCTATGCTCTTGTAAAACAGGTGAAAACAACTTGTACCAATAGCAGAAGGATCCTTAACTGTTGACTTGGGCGTTTTTGAACGCTTTAGATCGTGCCTTTTATATACCACATAAAAATAGCAACTCCAAACTCCACAAAACTTTTAACTCCACAAAGCTTTATATCTCTCTGTCTGTCTCTATCCACTTCCTCTCTTCTGCCCTCTGCTCTGCTCGACACTCCCTCACCTTCCTAGTATATTCTCCTTAGTATATAAATAGTATCAGCTGTTTCATTTTTTTTCATTTTCTTCATATTACAAAAATTGGCATGGATTGCTAAGCCAGTCTCGTTGACTTTTTTTACAAATAGAATCTTTATATCAAGTGTATATCTAATATCCTTTGGTTTATCTATGTTGGTCCATCAACATCAAACAAAAGCATAGGGTTTCAAGCCAGTATTTTTGACCACAGATGACAGCAGTGTTCAACATAACTGTTTTATGTAAGAACCAGCAGTATGCTTGATCAAACCAGCGTGATAAGTGACTTAAGAAGGTTAAAGCCTGTATCATTGAAAACCTAACCTAAAAGTGTTTTTAGTTAGTTTAAATGAGTATAGAAACTTAAAGTTCAGTCCACATCACAGTACCTCACCTCACTTTACATTTGGTTTATATATAGAAACTAAACAAAGGATATTAAATCTGCCCATTCAGCTCCGAGCAGTTTAGCCATGTGCTTTCACACTGATTGAGGAGCCATTGGAGCTATAAGGAGTTTTTCAGGCATGACTGCTTTGTAAATAATGCACAATTCAGAACAGAGCTCATTTACATAAATGGGACTTAAATACAGCCATGTCGTGTTGAGAGAGTCATATGAAAGTGAAGTGGAGTATAAGTGGATTTGAGTTTGAAAGTTAAATTAAATAAAATGTAGAAAATGTGGGATATGTGCCTTTTAGGGAACTTTTAGGTTCCGCAATAAACTGTGTTTTCCTTTATTAAGTTTTGTGTAAATTATTATGTGGTGGAAGCCCTTCTGCTTACGGTTTTATTTTATTCCTCCTGAGATTACTTTTTCTGGAGGAACTGTGTTTGTGTTGTGGTGGTGATTTGAGATTGAAAGAAACGGTTGCTACCAACAAATGCGTGAGATCTTTCACTGCTGCCGTCACAGTCGTACAACACAACCTACTAGCAAAACCCTGTCTTCCACTTCAGACAATAAACAGGAAGTGAAAGTAGAGTTAGGCAGCATGTGAGAGATGCTAAGACCATTTCAACAGTTAAACTGCTTTATCATTAATTCATCTGTGAATTGAACCCAGAGAAGGAGGGAAAAAACATCAACATTGTGCTGGCAGCTGACACCAGCCCACAGAGTTTAAAGGGGAATTACACATACTTATAAAACCGTCTGCATTATTAACTAATACATGTTTTTAAAAAAAAGTGGATTTAAGAAATAGAAAATAGCTAGATTTCTGATGTGGACAATGTCACTTCTGGTTATGTAATTATTTGAGTGCAGTATTGGAACAAATTGCCTAGACTCGCTTTAGATTCTGTACTGGCAGATCTTAATCTGCACGTGTTGTTCTGTACATTGTTGAATGATTCTGTCCGTCTCGGAGACTTTAACTGTAATTAGTACATTTGTGTGTTGTGCAGGTGTGAAGTCACAGTGCCCCCCTCAGCCGTGGAGCTGCAGCGGCTCTGTCGGGGGAGGAGGGGTGGGTAGTGACTCTGAAAGTGCTGGGGGAAGCAGTGAGACTCGCTCTGTAGACTCTCCTACAGCCAGCCCAGGTAACAACATTAATGTGCTCTTGTTATTCATATCGTCACTGTTCTGCAAAAAAACTAAACCAGTTTAGGGGAGGACCTGTTAGGTTAACTTACAAACTGAGATTTCTATTTCCTCTTGTAAAATTACCCACAATATCAATATGACAATAATGACTGTGTTTTTGTGTTTGTAGGTGATTTTAAACGCAGGCTTCCCAGAACCCCCTCTACTGGAACCATGTCCTCTGCAGATGACTTGGATGAAAGAGAACCTCCTTCACCTTCAGACAACGGTGGGTCACTCACTCTTGCTTAGTCATTAAAGCACATTTAATCCAGGTAACCCCAGCCCACCCCCAGCGAGTGTAATACCAGGTCTATGCCTACAGCACATTAGGTCAGATTGTAGTGTACAGATATGATACTACATGTAGCTCTGACATTCATATCATTCATTGAGCAGAACATTATTTTGTCTGAACTATCACTTTAACAGATTTCTCTGTTTGATGCTTCAGGTCTGAGTGAAATGATCACTGAGGCAACGAGCTCTCCCGGACCCTTCCGGAACGCTCAAATGTCCAAAGCTGCACACACGCACAAGTTGAGGAAACTGCGTGCTCCATCCAAATGCAGAGAGTGTGACAGTCTGGTGGTGTTTCATGGAGCCGAGTGCGAGGAGGTACATAATCATCATCGTCATCATCTTCCTAATCTATATCTTCTTCTTCTTAAAGACCCTCCCCCCACCCCACTTTTTTTTAATTAAAAAACATTTTACAAAAATTCTAAAGTTGCTGTCCATGATGACCACCCTCTAACCCTACAGCAGTTCCGCTCCACCTATTAACATATAGGATGTGCAGTGTTTAAAAGCTTAGCCTGGTATCGAGCAGTTATTGTTGTGTTCTCCTTGATGTGGACATGCCCAGCTATCTTTAGCTAGCACTGTAGGAAGCACTCAGCTCAGACAGTATTTTGAGGCAGGAAAGCCGGAGTCATATCTGAAAGTGTTTGTATAAAGCACTGCCTAGGAAGGTTCTTTTTGGGGATTTTTTTAATGGCAGCATAGTGTCCTACATATCCCATAATCCTTTGTGTCAGCACTGATGCGGTCATCAAACCGAAAACACAAGCACTGACACACTACAGCAGAGAGACCGGCTTGTGCACAAACACTGTATTTGTGTGGTTTTATTATTTCATAAAAAGTTTTGTGTGCTAGCCTTTTTAAAAGACTTCTTCTGGTAAGCTGTCTTATCTTGCCATCCATGTAATGTTTTGCGAAATATTCGCCAGCTTTTTCTTTGAGACTAGTTATACCCTACATGGAGCAGAATTTGCCTTCTGGCAGGTGCATGCACATAAATGTAATTGTTTTCATTTAAGGAATGGGAAATTCTGAAAAGGAAGTTTTGCGGAGTCATCTGGCACTATTAGAGGAAACACATGCTCCGCTAATCCTAATCCCAAAAGACAAGCAGTTTCTTTATGCCTGCTGCCTTAAAAAAAAAACAAAAAAACATTTCAGATAAAGTTAATAAGACAGTGGGAGGTGATTGAGGGTCTGCTGCGTTTTTAATTTTATTGGAAACTTTATGGAACCATCCCTGACCCGTTCAGCTATACAGGAAAATGTTAGTGTGCTCTGTGCTGTTTGTACATTGTCATCTGTGCTTCCTAAGGTGTACTGGTATAACAGTATAATGACTCACACCCTTTATTAAAGTCACTACTCTGCCTGTCTTTTGTTCAGTGTTCACTGGCATGTCACAAGAAGTGTTTGGAGACATTGGCCATTCAGTGCGGCCATAAGAAGCTGCAGGGCAGGCTGCACCTGTTCGGGATCGATTTCGCTCAGGCGGCGAAGAACAGCCCTGACGGCATCCCCTTCATCATTAAAAAGTGTACATCAGAGATCGAGAGCCGCGCGCTCAACATCAAGGTAAACAGACGGAGTAGTGTGGAGAAAATGCAATTGATTATGGAGGGGAACTTAATTGATCTAGCATAGTTAAATGGATAGTAAATAAAAGTTGAGAAAGTTGCAGAGTCAGTGTTGTTCATAGTGGTGGTGAAACAATCTCAAAATGATCATTAACAATGTTATGGAAATCCTATTTTACATCCAGTTATTCCACAAAGAAAGCAGATATTTTTTATTTTAGGCTTTCTATTCTAAAGTTACATGCAAGTTCACTGGTGGTTGGACACTACATAAAATTGCTATCACATGACCTCTGGTTTCTATCATCACCACTGTGAAGAAATCTCCGCAATAAACAATTTCACACCAAACCAATCTGACTCAACCACTGAATTTTGGGCACACTTTACATTATTAATAACAGTGTAAATTGTAATGTAAGGCAGATTTAACATGTTTTGCTTGGACTTGTGTTGCATGTTCAGGGTATTTACAGAGTAAACGGAGCTAAGTCTCGTGTGGAGAAGTTGTGTCAAGCGTTTGAGAACGGTAAAGACCTGGTGGAGCTATCTGACCTCTACCCCCATGACATCAGCAACGTCCTCAAACTCTACCTGAGACAGGTAAGCTCACTCTCGGTTACTTTAAACCAGGACTCACAGTTAACACTTAAAAAGCACATTTTAGTGGTATACATGAATGCAGTAGTAAATCTAGTATTTAAACAGTATAAGAAGTTGCAAACATTCCATTAACTCTCCAGTACATACTTGGAAGGCAAATAACAAAACCTGCCTGTTTTAAATTAGCTTACATCGTTGAATTTACACATACCTACCAATCCAGCCTGCCTCAGAATCAAACTCATTTTAGTTTTACTCGACAAGGCATTATAGCAAAACAGCCTACTTCTAAGGTATAAATATAAGGTATATATTATGTCTGATATTTTAATGCATCAAATCATAAAAACAAATAACTAAACAATTAACCATAAAAATTAAAATGTAAGGAGAATGTGAGATTTCTAGGAAAAGTTTTTTAAAAGATGCTACATAAATAGAACAATTATTTATTTATATATATATATATATATATATATATATATATATATATATATATATATATATATATATATATATATATATATATAACAAATATTATTGTTATTAGTAGTAGTATTTAGTGCTACAAGACAAATGATGTCATCAGACAGACATTTCTGTAATACATTTTGTTCCCATATGAATTTGCAAGATTACAAAGAGATTGTCATGATGTGTTTTACAGCTGCCAGAGCCTCTGATTCTGTATCGTTATTATAATGAATTCATCGGTTTGGCAAAAGAAGCAAAGAGCGTGCAGGTGGAGGAGGCGGAGTCTGCACGTACCCAGTCTGTGGGGGAGGAGCCAGGCCTCAGTGTCGATCAAAATAGAATCATCTTCAAAATACGCGACCTCCTACGTCAGCTGCCACAGGCACACTACAGGACTCTGCACTTCCTCATAGCACACCTGCACAGGTACATGCCTCTATTTACAGTGCTTTTGAGTTAGTGATGGAGGTTATTTGCATGGTTAGTTGAATATTATTAATTGTAATTACTGGAATGTTTAGTAATACATCAATTAATAAGTGAGAGGAAAGGCGAAAATCTAATTCCCCAATTTTAACATTTTACAAGTTCAAGAGGCTTCGTCATTTCCGTAATCTCAGCCATATACAAGTTCACAGTAAAACTAAACACTGTTACTCCAGAATTATGGTGTGACATAAACTCAAAACAATCACATGTATGTGACAAAAGTCTCAGTGTGAAATGCAATAACTATATTTAAATACAGTATCGCAGACATAACCTGGAATTGATAGAAGCGGGTATCGAGGTGATGTCATTTGTTGTGTATGTGTGTGAATATAAGTGCCCCTCAGTTTGTAGGATTTGAGAAGTCTGATGGGTTGTGGAAAGAAATTGTGGCAAGGCTGGCTGTGAAAGGCCTAAATGCTATGGTACTTTCTTTTATGTGAGTGGTGAGGGATCATGCTCATCTACAATGCCTGTTGCTTTTTGGATGCAGCGTGTGGGGTAAATATCTGTGTTGGAAAGAAGAGAGACCTTTTCAGCTGTCATGACTATTCTCTGAAAGGTCTTACGGTCAGAGGTAGTCCAATTCCCAAACCAGACAATAATACAGCTGCTCAGGAGGCTCTCTTTTTGTGCCTTTGTAGATGGTGGTAAATGTGGTTAGGAGATGAGCTTGAGATCAACATACAGACTACTGGACTTTCTTGGCTAGAAAGCTGCTTTTCAGGGTCCAGGTGAAGTTCTTGGCTAGGTGAACACCCTTCTACACAGGGCAGTTGTTGAGGAGCAGAGAGTGGTTGCACTGCTCTCCTGAAGTTAATAACCATCTCCTTTTTCATGTCCACATTCCGATACAGAATGTTGACTTTGCGCTAGCCTGTTAGTCGCCGCATCCTCTCAGTATGCTGACTTGTACTTCTTGGTAATGAGACTGACCACGGTAGTGTCACCAGGAAACGTTATTGCGTGGTTTGAACAATGAGCTGCTGCACAGTTAAGAGTTAGCAAAGTGAACAGCACTGGACGAAGTACACTCCCCTGGGGTGCTTCAGTGCTCATTGTGATGGTGTTGGAGATGCTGCTCCTTATCTAGACCGTCTGAGGTCTCCCAGTAATTAAGTCCAGGATCCAGTTTGGTGAGAGAGATGTTCTGGTTCAGGCTCAGGTTTACCCTCAGATCGTTGATGGTATTGAATGCTGAACTGAAGTCTATGAATAGCATCCTGCTAAGTCTCCTTTTTTTTCCCCCAAAGGAGCAAGGGCCAGATAAAGTGTGGTGGCTATGGTGTTCTCTGTAGTTCAGTTGGGATAATGCACAGATTGTAGAGTTTGTCCTGTGTTAGCCCAAAAATGCAGCTGTTCACTCTAAGCATTTGAAGAGATGTGTTTTCTGTTTTAAAATGATGTTAAAATCACACTTGTATCAAATGTGTTAAAGCCTCAGACACATTAGATGTTCGCAGTTTGTGGCGCCTTGAAATGTGTTTTACACAATGTGAAATATTTCTAATGGAGACTGGCCTGGAAGACTGGTGATGAAACACAACCCCTGAGTGCAGCTGCTAGCCAACACACTAACTATAAATAGCACAGTGCAGTATGGTCGGCGACAGTAGAGTCAACAGTTTGCAACTGTGGTTAGCCAGGAAGCTAACATACACGATATTGCTAAAAGTATTTGCTCATTTGTCTTCACATGCATATGAACTCCCGTTCTTAATCCATAAGGATTAATGTGATGTCAGGCCACCCATTGCAGCTATAATATCTTCAACTATTCTGGGAAGGCTGTCCACAAGGTTAGGAATGTGTTTATGGGATTTTCTGACCAATCTTCCAGAAGCGCATTTGTGAGGTCAGACACTGATGTTGGACGAGAAGGCCTGGCTCGCAGTCTCCACTCTAATTCATCCCAAAGGTGTTCTATTGGGTTGAGGTGCAGGCCAGTCAAGTGCTTCCACATCGAACTCGCTCATCCATGTCTTTATGGAGCTTGCTTTGTGCACTTGTGTGCAGTCATGTTGGAACCTGAAAGGGGGCATCCCCAAACTGTTCCCACAAAGTTGGGAGCATGAAATTGACACCGCTCTGTCATTTTACGTGGCCTACCACTTTGTGGCTGAGTTGCTGTCGTTCCCAATCATTTCCACTTTGTTATTATACCACTGACAGTGGACTGCGTAATATTTTGTAGTGAAGAAATTTTACGACTGGACTTGTTGCACAGGCGGCATCCTATCACGGTACCACGCTGGAATTCCTGGAGTTCCTGAGAGTGACGCATTCTTTCATTAATGCTTGTAGAAGTAGTCTCCATGCCTAGGTGCTTGGTTTTATACATCTGTGACCCTGGAAGTGATCTGAACACCTGAATTTAATGATTTGGATGGGTGAGCAAATACTTTTGGCAATATAGTGTAGCCGTTAGCAAGCTAAACAGGCTCAGCAACTATGCATCATACAGCATCTGTTTCAAGTGTTTGTTTATAGTCAGTGAATAATAAATGTTTAAAGGTTTTGGATGTTCAGTACCATGAAACCTGGCCTCTTCATGGGTCAGGATAACTAAATCTGCAATGTCATCGATCAAAGATTCTAAAACCTGATGTTAAATTTCACACACAGAACTTATTCACCCTGTAAGGTTTGAACGCATAATCACTTAACGCCAATGAAATAAATCATTTTACTTATGAAATTTTGCTGGCAAACACTAGTATGACTGCACCTTAAGGCAAAAAAGATTTGTGCTTTGGTAGTTAAACATTTCCTGCCAAACTGAAGGAAAATAAATACTGGAATGTTTCATGTTTACAGAGTGACTGAGCGAGCGGAAGAGAATAAAATGACAGCCAGTAACTTGGGCATCATCTTTGGGCCGACGCTGATAAAGCCACGGCAGATGGAGGCGGAGGTATCGCTGTCCTCTCTGGTAGATTATCCCTACCAGGCCCTGATGGTCGAGCTGTTCATCACCCACCAGAATATGATCTTCGATGTTCCTCTGAGTTCCGTTTCTCTTTTAAGCGTTCTGACACAGGACTCTCCATCACCTCACACACGCGATAAGGATAGGCTCAGCCGCCACTCCAGATCTCTACTGGACATCAAAGAGGTCAGTGTGACAAATGATACCTTTGCAAAGCTTTGTTTTTGTCCAAAGCAGAGAGTCAGGTGGTCAAGATGCTGGAACATGTTTTTTATTGTATAACTCAAGCCCTAGCCTCATTTAAGCACTCTGCCAACCAAGCTTTTATACAGCACAGTTGTTGATAATTAATCCCTGTAGTAACTTGGGAGACATAGAAGTGAGTAATCCAATCAATGTTTTGAATATAAAGCTAGATAAGAGTTTTTACAGTAACAATAGTTCATGGGGACTTGGACTCATGAATTAGCTTAACAATTACAATAACAAAAAAAAATAATTTCATAGTACCAAGTGTCACATCAGGGAAAAACTGAATTGTGTTTATATATGCATTTATTTGTTTTGTTTCTAGCAGAGCTCTAAAGCATATAAGAGACACTCCTCAGTCATCCCCTCCTCACATTTGCTGGACGAAGTGAAGGAGGTGAAGGCAGGAGATGCAAAAGAGGACGCAATTTACGGTCAGCATCAATGTTTCAGATGTTTTTTTTGTTTTGTTTTGTTTTGGGTTTTTTTTTGTATAATAAATCTGTATTTTTTTTTGTTGTTTTATTTTATTAATTGCACTATGACTTTAAACAAGGGGGTCTCAAACCATGGGCCCACAAACAGCTTTGTATGTCCCATCACACAGTTTCCTTTGCCCCTCAACTCTTTTATATTTCTGCAGCTAAATATTCCCATCCACCAGTTAGATCCTCGCTGATCAGACAGGCTC
This sequence comes from Prochilodus magdalenae, assembly GCA_024036415.1. Lineage (NCBI taxonomy): Eukaryota > Metazoa > Chordata > Actinopteri > Characiformes > Prochilodontidae > Prochilodus > Prochilodus magdalenae. Next base: position 664,854 of record JAMWET010003720.1, on the reverse strand, counting down.
ATCCGTGTATGGATCTCCAATATAAGCTCTATAAAATCAGAAACAGAGCATTGCATGCCATATGAACATTTTGAATACAAACAAGGTATAGCGTTGCTGTTCCTTGCTGAGTATGCAATCCTGTACTGTAGTTATTCATTTAGACCTTCGTAACCTTCCGTCAGATAAGCCTGCTTTAGTGAAATTATTGAGGACACAGCTTGAGATTGAGTCACTCACAATAAAGGATTGGAATAGTCAGTGCTTTAATGTTTATTACATTCATTTCACCCATGCCAATCAGGGCCAATAATTCTTTAAAGATAAAATTCCGATATAATTCTACTGTTATGCTACTACTTCCACTGCTACTATGACCAATGCTATTAATAATGTTTTTGATATATATAACAACACCCCCCAGCCCCAAGGCTACCTGTCTAGTGACTCCCCATTTTCTGTTAATTTTGTTGTAAATTTTCGTATGGTGAACTAAGTCAATTTCCTGTTTTATCTTTTTCTGTCTGCAGCAGCTGATAGTACTGATGGTCTGAACGGTGTTGGTTCAGCAGCAGAGGTGCAAAGGTCAACACTGGTTTTTGGACGGCCCAGCGTGACTAGTATGGCCAGTGGTTCAGTGCAGCTCCGCCCACAGCGCACTCGCCTTGTCTCTCGGCCAATCAGCATGCCTGTTGACCGGCTGCTTAATGAGAGAAATAAACAGAACTGCACAGAGCGGGAAAGCACTCCAGCTGCCATTCAGGAGGTTACCGAGCCAGAGAAAACAGACGGCCGCTACAGGAGCCCTTTCATTCACACACACACACTGAGGCGCACCTGGGACAAGCAATACAGGCACTACGATGTCACGCCCCGGACCGCCATGATTATGGCCAACCTGCCTCCATCAGGAGTGACGGATAAAACCAAATCTGTAGCTGGAGCTGAACCTGCTTCTGGTTCAAGCAGCATTAACACGATATCCCAAAGCAACCCTTACAGCAGTGCGGTCACTATCCGGCCTTTTAGAGCTTCCTGGAAGGACGGCAGCAGCAGTCAGAGTGGAGAGGGACCAATTGCTTTTAGACAGCCAAGGACGCTTCAGCCACCACCCGGGACTTTCTACAAGCCCCCGACAGTCTCACGCACTAGGTCAGCAGACAACGAGAAAAGTTCTATGTCCTATACCACAGCATCTGTTACTGCCACCTCTTCCCCAGCTTCTGTTACTATAGCAACAGTTACTGCAGCATCATCTGTTACCACAGCAACAGTCGTCACAATGGTTTCTGTGACAATGGGTGCACCAGTGGCCACACTGACGGTTTCTACGACAACAGCTACAGCTGTAGTCACACCCACCGTCACCACAATGGCACTATCTAAGCCATCAGAAGCATCAGAGGACGGACGGTCTGAGAGTGGACGGTCTGAGAGCGGCCGATCTGAGAGTGGTTCTGCGGGTTCGGACGTGGTCGGTTTTTCTGCTTTTTCACCCCCACTGTCTCCATCCTCTACCCCAGAGGACCTGAGCCCCACCGATGCCAAACCTGCATACCAGAGACTGCGTGGCAGCCGCCGCCTAATACCTAACGAGCTGGAGCATAGAGAGGCTCACTTTGTGTGAAAATAGCAATTAGCTAAAAAAGATCAGATTCTTAAAGTGGACGGGCATCCCTCCGGTCCTGAAGGGCTGCAGCCAAAGGGCGATATGGCAAGAATAGACACTTTAAGAGACGTTAATATAGACGATATGTGATACACACCATGACATTTAGTTTTTCTTATTTATTATGGCTCAGGAGGAAAAATTGTATTATTGTTCAAAATAAATTAATGAAATAAGACGCTATTATGAGCTGCCGTCCAATCAGCAACTTGTTGCCATGCAGTTTATGCAGTTACTGTACACTGGTTGTTGATGTTTACAGGTTTATTGGTCTAAATATTTTATGATCCATACAGATTCATGTGGTCGAGTGCTCAAATGTAAAAATACAAATGATTAAGAATTTAACATTTTTTTATATGTTCTGAATATATATTTACATATACAATCTAGACTGTATTTTTTTTCCTGTGTTATACTGCTTATTAGGTGGATGCTATAAAAATATTACCATCTGTTTGAGTGTTGGCTAGTCACTTGTAGCACACAGTTTGCCTGATCTAATCACCCTGACCAAAGTGACTTCATTAGCAAGTTCAATGAGTCTTGCTAAAGTTATAAGCTGTTTCCTGCAGGTGTAGTTTTGTTTAAGTCTCGTTGTTGGCACTCGTGTGGCATTTTGCATATTGGTTAAATTAGCATTTCCAGCGAAAACCTAACAACTCCATAAGATTCTTTTCTTGTTTGGTTTCATAAAATGCAGATTTATTGGCACTCGTTTTAGTGTTTTTCCCTTTTCAGACACTCTAAATTTAGCTCATGAAGGCTTTTGTAATTTGCCTTTGTTGGTTAAAATGTGAACCGTCATTGAGATTGGTTTGGTATGAAATACAGTCAGAATTGTTTACAGTGGTGGTGATTGGAACCAGATGTCCACCTCTAACAGTTCTCTTACAAGGACGTTATAAGAAAGTTGGATATGAATATGCTGCCTCATGTTAGAGAAGTTTTATGATAGTTTTTAGAATGTTCAGAACGTTTATTTATTATATTCTTGTTTCAGATTTTACATTATTTTACCATTATCAGCGAAATATATAGAATGTCGGTTCGCTGTTGGTTTCGCATAGTAAACACAATAGCTATATTTATATTCCTGGTTCCTATCAGCACCACTGTAAAGAAATCTGTGAAGAGTCTCTACAGTGTAGAGATATAAAACTCTATATTTTGTGGTACTGTGGCCCAAGAGGACTGGAGTTTAATACCACGCCTTTGACCTAATTGTAAGATTTTTTGTAGAGTGTTTAGCCATTGCTACATGCTGGATCTAAAAAAAACAAAACAAAACATAAAGATAACAGAAAGCAGGAAATCATACCCTACGGTTTTTGTTCTGTGATTTTAATGAATAGCAGCACTATGTGTTATTGTTTAATAGGCTGCCCAGTGAGACTTGCCCTCTTTTTTCAAAGCATGTATCTGTAAGAGATCCATCTTTATGCAATATTGTGTGTTTAAAAAATGTTTTAATGTTTAATGTAGGAAAATGTCTTTGCTGCTTTCCGGAATCAATCTGTTACATTAATCCGCCTCAAATCCTGACTGACCATTGGTATAAATTATTTTATAATCAACTACAGGGATATGCAATGGCGTGCAGAAATCTTATTAAATCTTTAAAACGTTAACTACTTAAAATAGTACTGTAATATGAGTAAGAAATATCAAATTGTGAAAGATCTGATGTACTCCAGTGTGGAGATATGGAGGGACACTAGTGAACTAAAAGTAGCTTCTTTTTTGGGGGGTTAACCTGGAATCCGGTGTCTTTGACATTTAAACACATAATAAACCAACTAATACTTTAACAATATTAAACATCCAACACCAACAACTCAAATGTTATGACTTTTTGCATGGCTGAAAATTAAGGCCACGCCCACTCATGCTATTTTCAAATACTAAAATTTTGCACACTGCCTATTGGGCACAGTTACATTATTTCTAAATCTGAGATGGTCAGTCAGGAGTAGATTGTACATGGATTGTCCCTAAAGTTACAGTCAGGAGCATTACTCAACACTGACCCACCAATTGCTAGTTTCCTAGCGAGAGCCAGAGAGCAGTTTTTGGTCCAAAACATTTTACATTGAGTATTCTAAAGTGTTCATTTTTATTTTATTTTTTTAACATTTTAATACTTGCATATTTTGCTTATGCTTGTTAAGTTCTGGGTGGGATTGGCTTTTAGTTCCTGAATGTTTACGTATGACATCAAGAAAAAAATTGGAAATATATGGAAATAATTATACTTGCACAGTATAAAATGCAGTTGTGTTTAGGAAATCTATGTACAGTGACCTGAAATTTGTACAGATGTATGTTATTTTATAAAGTCATCTTTGCAATGCACTTAATGAGCCTGATATGTCAATATGTAAAATATATTCTTAATGTAGTTCCATGCATTGCCAATGCTAGCCCTCATTGAGTAGCGCTGTTATTTACCAATATTTTCTTTTTTATGTTGCATTCTTTTTTTTCCAGCCCAAACAGTGTCCTTATAAATTTGGCCCACAGCATTGTTACTACTTTTTTATTCATTTCCAATGTTCAAGCATTACGGCTGCAGACTGTACATGAGGACATAATATGCAGATTATTTTCCAATTAAATCTCTTTATAACCTGTTTTTCACATGCTCATGGATCTTGGTGAATTTTTTGGTTTGTCCATTATATTAGCATACAGAAAGACAGAGTGCCTGAAAATCCCAGTTAAGAGTTTAATCTCTTAGTGTTGAGTCATCCTAAAGGAAAAGTAAATGAGTGTATTTATACTGTGTTCATAACCACTTGTAAAGTGGACCAGATGTGCCCAGCCTCCAAGTTGGATAAATCATTTGAAGGTCCCTCCAGCTCGCAATACCCACTGGGGAAGTTGCTCAAGCACACAGAGTTGCCAATCTGTGAAATCATTTTAGTTCTCATTGTAAGAGGTAATAACGTATTAACCTCTTTCTGCACTGCCCCCTTGTGGCCATTTTGTAATATAATATAATCAAATAAGATATTTATATAACTTCATACCTCTGTTATCAGATGAAATAGAACTGTATTGTGTCTCTGTTGAGCTGCTGGTGAGCAATAAGGGGTGATGGGGAGGGGTGGATAGGTAAAAACATCTCCAGCACCACCATACTGAGCACCGGCACCCCTCAGCGTTGTCTACTTAATCCTCTGTTGTTCACTCTCTGACTCATGACTGTATTGCAAAGTACAGCTCAAACCACATCATCAAGTTTGCTGATGACACGATTGTAGTGGGTCTGATCAGCAAGAATGATGAGTCAGTGTACAGAGAGGAGGTGAAGCGTCTAACGGACTGGTGCAGAACCAACAACCTATCTCTGAATGTGGACAAAACTAAAGAGACGGGCCTTCCGAAGATTGCGAGGTGACTAGCCTCCACTAAACATCACTGGCTCTGCTGTGGAAATCATGAGGAGCACCAAGTTCCTTTGTGTCCATATCAAAGAGAACCTCTAGTCCCTCAACACCAACTCCATAGCTAAGAGAGCCCAGCAGCGCCTCTACTTCCTGCCAAGACTGAAGAGGGCTCATTTCCCCCCTCCCATCCTCACCATAGTCTACAGGGGGACTGTGGAGAGCATCCTAAACAACTGCCTGGTTTGGGAATTGCACCATCTCAGACGCTCAGACTACAGCGTATAGTGAGGACAGCTGAGAAAACCATCAGGGTCTCTCATGCCCACATGCTGCATGTGCAAAGCCACCAGCATTGTGGACAACTCCACCCATCCCTCACACAGATTTTTTTTTTTTACTGCTGCCGTCTGATAGAAGGTACCAGAGCGTCCGTGCCATCACTGCCAGACTCTGCAACAGCTTTGCCGCAAGCAATCCCAAGGACTGATCTGAAACCCACTTTCACACACGTACTCTATGCTCTCTCTCTCACACACACACACACACACATACCTCTTTGATACTCTACTGGCACTATCAGGAACAAGGCTGCTAACACTGTGTTAACTCGGTTTATTCTACCTCAGTAACTTCTGTGTGTATGTATGTATCTCTGCACCTTATTCTACTATCTCATGTGCAGAAATGAGTGCTGTGTCTTGCCTGTTTACTGTGTCTAATGTCTGTTTAATTTATCGCTTTTATTATTTTTTGTTTTTATTATTTATTGTTTGTAGTTTAAATTTTTGTTTACACACATGTCTGCCCGTTTGCACTTGGTACTCTTGTCCCATGTTGCCACTTCTACCTGGAGGAACGTAATTTTACTTGGTTGAGAGCCCCGGCGGTAAAACTGGCACAACAAACAATATTTCTGACCTTAAACCAACCAGTGATTTAAGCAGGAGCAGGAGATTCCGAGCTCCTGTTTTTCGTTTACGTAGCATCAGTAATGAAGGCTCTTATATTCTGTGTGATATCAGAAAACATGTCTCCTCAAGCATTAGCGCTGTTATTTACCAAGCCTGCTTTTTTTTATCGTTGCATTCTTTTTTTACATTCTATTTAGATCCATTTTAGAAAACACGCCTACATAAAGGTCAAGCTGAGAAAGGAGTATCTTTAGCTCTGTATGATAAATAGAAATTTGCCTTGTCTTTTTACCCAACAAGTGTTTTCGATTAGCCAAGACATTTTAGAGAGATCGCTTCTTTAGTTTCAGCATGCACTGGAGCTACAAGAATAATGGCCCAGCTGTACAAACAACACAAACCATGCATCCCATTCTGGTTTATGCTGGCCTGGTGCTGGTTTAATTGGTCATCCAGCCTGATCATGCTGATTGACCAGCATACCAGCCTCAAACACATTCTGGTTGATGCTGTTTTTTGGCATGGGTAGCTAACAAGTAATTGAAGCTTATTAGCATCATCAGTTACAATTGGTGCTAACTGCATAATAATCACATTCACCTCAAACCGTGATCTCTAATAGACCTGAGTATGTGGCTTCTGATACCGACACTGTATGACACACTGTTACCCATAAACTAAAGTACGATACCATAGCTAAACACAGTAGCCGCAGCTGGAGCCCGAGTTTTGTACGCTGTTGTACATTAGTGCGTTATTTGTGTGAGGGTATATGATAATGTAATATAATACTTATTATACTCCTAAAAGGCATAACGTTACAGTATATAAAGTATATCTTAATGTTTGCGGTCCGTGGCAGGTGGTGTACTGCCCTGTGTTGAGCAGCAGACAAAATCTGCATCTCTTTAGCTTTAATTAGCTCTGACATCTCAAATCTCACCGTGAGCTTCACTGACTCAGCTTCACCTGTGAACAGGTGCAAAGAGAAAAGAAAAGAGAAACTCCTCAAACAGCCCCGAAGTGGCTAAATTCAGCCTTCCGCCCAGTGCAATCTGTTTAGCTCGATAAATAAGAGTTTGCTGACTGTAAACTGTTCAGTTTTTCATCCATGTTGTTGCGCAGTGAGCAGGTTGAGTCTGCAGATTAAGGCAAGCAGATTAGCTCGATCACACGGCTCAGTTCAGAGCTGCCAGCTTTACCGCTCCTGTCTGAGGAACAACATGGACTGTTACTGTTACCTTTTATACCTGTAAATGTTTAGAGACTTAAATCCTTATTTGAACTGAGGTAAGAAATGATTTTTATGTGTTTAAGAATGAAAAGTGACTTGGCATTGACTTGAGCAATGTACTATTCATCATTATAAGAATTATAATTATAATTTATTATAAGAATATGTAACAATAGGGTACTTGGTAAAAGTGCTTAAAGTAAAATGTGTTTAAAAATGAGAAATATCTTATGACATTCCTAAATTCTAATTCTTAAATCTCAAAATCAAATATATTTAAAATCATTTCAACTGATAAAACACAATTTCTTACAGTGTCTAGGGGTGAATGGTGCTGTGTTTGAAATCTGTGGCCTTGCTTTGTATTAGGAGTGCTAATTGACAGTTCTGTTGGGATTTTAAAGTATTAGTACTTTATTCTGTTCAGTTGTTAAAGGGGTCCATCCAGCAATTTTTATACCAGACATAAAGTAAACTATTGGCTCTAGCTGTATTATTTTATTAGATATATCTTATTGTTTTGGGTTTAGCTTTTATTATAAGCATCCATCTGAAAGCCTTGTGATTATTCTTTGGCTCTAAACACTGGAATTGCAGCCAGTCTCACAGGCTTCTGTCTTTTATTTACTGGCGGCTTGCAGAGAATGTGGAGACTTGGCTTGCTAATGTTGTTTTTCTTTTGAATGTGCACTCTATAAGCTGGTCTGTATGTTCATTTAACTGGGCTAAATGCTGCTTTCCCTATTTGAAATCTAATTAAATGAATTAGTATTACCTGGTTATATGCTGAGGTCAGTGTAAGTAGCCAGCCGCCATATCCACAGTACTAAGCTAATGATCACCACGCACAATAGTGTGGACACAACTGTTCAGTAGACAAAAGAATTCGATCAACTGGAATAAAAACCTTTAGAACCGAATGCTTTACTTAATCACTGCAAATCACACCATGAACGTAACCATTTAAGTAAAAAATGTGCTGCATGGAGTTTATATAAAAGTGTCTAATCAGTGGATCAAATCCATGCAATCTTTTTGTACCTCACCATAGTCAATTTCACAAATTTGCTTCAGTTTAAATTGTTATCTAGGTGCAGTATTTCAATTTTTATTCATTTTTTTTGTCTTAAAATAATTCTGTTATTTTTTTCATGATTCAAAAACGTTTTGTTGTTTATTTACAGAATTAATTAAAACCAATCCAAATTTCCAAAGTTTGGCTCCAGATTGTTGGACCCCTTTGCATCTAGTATGTCAAACTGCACAGTGTTGTACATTGTTGGCTTTTTAATTAAGTGGATGTGTTGTATTATATTTCAGGTTTTTCACCTCACAGTGACCCCTACAGGGGTTAAACTGGGGAGAAATGAATACAATAAGCCAGGTTCGTCTCCTGCTGTGGAAAAACTGGACCCTCCGCAAGAGACAGAAGGTACTGCCCACTCAGTTACATTAAAATACTTAATATGAACAACAGAAATAATGAATGTGAATCACTGAACTGTTCTGTAAAGTTAGTGGTCTATTTACTGCACACATAGTGAAAGATATCTAGTTTTTTATTTAATGTGTGTTAATTAATGTAAAAACAGCTAAAGGTGTTTTGTATTATTTCTGTTATGCAGTTTATCATTAAATATTCACATACAGTGTGAAGAGCATCAACTGTTTTCAAATAGATTAAAAATATAAAGTTATAAATTATTATATTAATATATTATTGCAGGAATACTTTCTTTCTCCTGCTTTACTGTTCCTGAGGTCAGATGTATATCATAACTGTCCCTCTGTCCTGTGTTTAGATTCGGTTTGTGGTGGAGATTTTTTGGCCTGTGTTTCTGTTCGCTGGTCTTGTTTGGCTGAGAAGAGCGAACCCTCTTTACCGCCAGCATGAATGTGAGAATATAAACTTTTTCATGCCCTTCCTGCTTCTGCATGCGCTCTATGGGTCTGTTAAGGTGCAGAAACTAAATTGTGTCTATCCTATCTGTAATTATGTTTAATGTTTATCATTACAAGAGCATTAAAGATGACTGAACCTATTTTTAGACGTTTTATGCATTTTGTATATGTATAAATTAAATGATCCCTTTTACCATTTAAATAATTCAATAAACGGGTAAATAAATTAAAAAATGGTGCTGTTACTCCTAATATATTCCTATTGTTTTACGTGTGGTACTTACAGGTAACCAGATATAAAAGATTTATTTGCTAGATTTTAGGTACTTTCACTTACAAAAACAACATTTTTGCCATATGGTAAAAGCTTTGTGAGCAACACAGTGTCTTTTTTCTATTGGTTTTGACTGCTGTCATTATACCTTTTAGATTTGTTACTGCCACTGGGGTATAAAAATAAAGTAAACCAGACATTGCTGATGAGTTCACAAAGAGCACAGTATAAATCTGTACAATCTAAGACTATGAAAAATAGAAAAACAAATAAACACAGAAATGGCAAAATAAGAATATATGTACAGTTGTATGCAAACCTTTGAGTGCCAAATTCTACAGATTCTTCCCTGAAAGTGAAAATAAGCTAACACGTCTTATTTGGCCAACACATTTCTTAACAATTTTCTTTATTGATTTTTTAAAAATAAGACTATTAAACAGGAACATTATTCCCCATTGAGGAATTTCACTTATTTTCACATGAAATGTGAGCAGTTTTAAACTTTTGCACCTAAGTCCACATATCTGAAGGACTTACTTCTTGTATTGTCTGTATGTATCTGTAAAGTTATATACAGGAATTATTAAAAGTAGGATGTTGGTCCCTTCAGGTCATTTTCCCAACAAGGCCTTGCCTTCTGCTGGAATTCTGCCATGGATCCAGGGAATTTTCTGCAATGCCAATAATCCCTGCTTCCGTTACCCAACTCCAGCGGAGTCTCCAGGGGTTATTTCCAACTACAACAGTTCTATGTGAGTCATTTATTCCATCAGGGCCACTAACCCGGTCCAATTCAAGTGTACCCGGCTCTGGGGGGCTGATGTCCAGCAAGACGTTTTTAAACAGCTCTTCAGGGCTAGAGACTCTAGTGTTCATACGCATTACACAGTGCTGGGCTCTGTATGACTTTTCTCTCTGGTTTCTCAGCCTGGCACGGTTCTACGCTGATTCTCAGGAGCTGCTTTTTAAAGACCCTGAGTTCCAGCAGTTGGGCCGATTGTGGCAAGAAGCATCCACCCTCAGCCGTTTCATGGAGACTCTGAGGAGAGACCCAGGACGTGTAGCAGGTACAGTTATCTACACCCGTAGGCTTTAGATCTAGAGACATATTACATATTTATAATGGGTAAATATTTGTTTATTTCCAGTCAATTTTCAGTATTTAGTATACCCACTCTTTAGCATTATTTAAGCTTCCATTCTTTTTAGAAGACTCACTTTCAGCTGTTAAAGTAATCTGCAACCACATATGCTAAATTAAGTTTTAGAAGTTGGTTTACTATATTTTACTTCTCAAAATCCAGATAATCCCATATATATCATGTATGTTTCTTTTCTATAGGATATGTTTGTCTTTTACCAAATCAAATGTACTAGTCCTAGTTAAAGGCTGTACGTCTTTTCTTGGCTAAATGTATGTAATATCTAAATATAATGAATACACTTAACATAGAAATGACTGCAGTCAGTACAGTAATATCATTTAACTTGATGATTATGATAAACATCTAGAAATAGACTGAATAACCGTCTTACAATAAACTCACATGAATTTTGTAAGATGCTTTCACTTTCAGCAAGATGTGTTACAGTGTGCTGATCAGTAGGGTTCCAAGCATGGAGTGAGAAAACTTAAATACAGGCCATTGAGAGAGAGAAGCTAACAGTGACGGAAAGCTGACAATAAGAGTGAACATGGTAAAATTAGCAAGGTCTAGTAAGCATTGTCTTTAGCATGGCTTTGACAGATTCGTAACTGAGCTGGTTTACAGTTTTTGAGCTTAACCCGACCTTGGTGCATGTAGGTGTTCCAGCAGAGTGATGGATGTAGAGAGCGGGTATTTCCTCTCCTTCCTCAGCCCTTCATTCCTTTCCTTCCCCTCTTATCAAACGATCGCTGGCAAACACTGTGAAAGCTTAGAATGAATCTGAAAGGATATTTCACCTGGCAGTATATATATATTCATTATTAACAAAAGCTAGCATCATTTATTTTCTTAATGCTAACTCAATTATGCCTAAAATACTGACAGCTTCAACAAGTTAGCAGAATTAGTTTTCATAATGCTAACTGTACGATTGTAGTTTTAGTGTTACTAATTGTGACATTAGCATTTTTCTTTAGTTGTTATAAAGTCAAACCAAAATTAGATTTCAACTAGTCGCTGTTGATGAATTAGACAAAGTGCCTATTAAAACCATTTTAACATTTTGACTGAAGATACTAGCAGGAAAGATTGCATCCGCTGTTTTGCATTTCACGCTCCATTTCAGTCTGTAGTATTTACTGGCTGACGCACATCACTGCTTAGACGTGCTAACTTCACAGTTGTGATTACTCTGTGACTTTGTAGTTTGTATTTTCAGAATATGAGACAATGGGTTTTAGCTTATCAGCTGGTCAGCGCAGTGCTAGAGAATGCAAAGAATCCCGTCCTGCAACTCTTGCACCACAGGAATGTTAAGGTCTTTAGGAGTTTAATCATAATTACATTCATTCTTTTTTTTATTAAGAGATGTTCATTATTTTACACTTTAATAGTAGTTGTGTTGTATGAGGATTTTGTATTCTATTATCAGTGCTTACATTTAAGAAACGTTTAAAACCGTATCTCTTTAACTCAGCCTTTAGTTAAAACTGCATATAATATATCCCTATTGAACTAACAGGGAACTGTTTTGTGCTGAAATGAAGTGAACTTAAATACAACCTTCTTGCCAAAAAAACAATATACATACATACATACCTACACACACACACACACACACACACACACACACACACACACACACACACACACACATATATATATATATATTTGGTCTCAGCTGGATTCAAGTCCAAATTTCCGTTCAGTCCAAATCATTCCAGTTTAGTTCCGTTCAATTCACTTCACTTCAATTTATGTAAAATGAATTAATTCAAATTTTAAATGGGTTCAAATACAGGTCACGTCAAATACAGGTCAGTTCTTTCGGGTTCACTTTCTATTTATTCAGAATATTGTCCGGTTTTGTCTTTCAGGACGAGGGCTAAAGGTAGAGGACATTCTGAAAGATGATGAGACTCTAACATCGTTTTTGTTGCGTGACGCAGGCCTGTCTGAGTCTGTGGTACATCAGCTCACTAAGGCACTGGTGCGGGTGGAACAGGTACTGCTCATGTTTACCTATTTTTCCACTCATTACACTTCACAGCATCACAGTTCACAACTTCCTCACAACTTTCCATCAATCAATTGATAAAGTATGTCATACCCCAAAAGTCATATCCCATCAACTGGCGTTATTTAGTAATCTCTTGAATATTCTTTATAGACACTGTATGACACACTGTTATGTATAAACATGAATCAAAGCAGTGTTTCTCAACCCTGGTCTTGGACTAGCCACTCTCCTGCACATTTTATTATATTTGCTGCTTTAACAATAACCACTTAATAACCACAACTCAGTAAGGGCTGTTAACATGCTGATTAGTTGGACCAGGAGAGCTGGGAGCAGGGAAAATACGAATACACGCAGTGCAATAGGCCTGCAGGACCAGGGTTGAAAAACACTGGTCTAAAGAACAGCTTTGATCTTCCACATCTGTTTTAGGGGTGGAAATTTGTGGAAATTGAATTTTCAACTGAACTATTGCTTTAACTGGACCATGCTCTTCCCCTGGCACAGTTCAGAGTACAAGTATTCAGTCCTTGAATTGAGGCCAGTTATAAAGGTTGTAGCGCTATTGTTTCTATGACCCTGTACGTACAGCATAAAGGGAAATAAAGCACTTTCTTTGATCCTTTCACTCTCCAGCTTTAATCTGCCCTCTGTGCCCTCCATCACTACTACAATAGAGACAGGAAATGACATCATTCTCCACATGCTGTCTATTTGCAATTTAAGTGTGATAGATGCATGTTTTGTAAGTGTTATTGTATAGGGGTCTATAAAGAAACACTGTATGAATCCATTTGTCAAATGCAGGGATATATATATATATATAGTTTTGTAGTAAATATGTCCCAACATTTTAAAATCAGTGTAATGCTAAGACTTACCTCTGCTGAAACAGTCACTTCTGAAACATTTTGGTAAGGCGTAATATCTACTGTATCATTGCACCCGCGTGCACCATCACTTTAAATTCAAATTCAAATTTTAACGGAAATTTAACGGAACAACCAACCGCCATTTAAACCAGCCGAGGAACAGAATAGTACGTATGGTTCTTCAGCTCATGGCTATTTTAAACCCATTTTCAAAAGAATAATTTGTAATTACATATATTTAATCACATTCCGCTTTTCCTTAGCGTTTAGCGTCGGGTATATCCTGTGAAAGCAAGCCAACCATATGAGGTTATGATAGCAGAGTTCCACACTGAGGTAGGTTAACCTATCGTAAAACAGCGAGATTATATATTTTCGTTTAGTTTAAAGCAGAGTCGTTAAATAGCAAGCAAATCTCACCTAATTCCAGTGGTAAATCAATTTTCAAACAGTATTAATTCGGTAACGTTAACAGCTAACTTTTTTAGGTAACCGTGTTAGCATTAGCTTGTGTCCAATGTTGCAGCGGCTTCATCTTCTGTGCACAAGAAGTAACGTTGAATTAAACAGACATCACATTGCATATATTACATTTCTGAAATAGATACTGCAGTAATTAAAGACATGGTAGTTGTCTGAGTTAAGCTGTTGTTGAGCTGAGTCCGGGTGGGGCGGGGGTTGCGGGGAAGAGAGATTGTGATCATTCATGTGTTTGTGACAGACGTGTATATCGGACATTTACCGAAATACGGAACAAATCGGTATTGGTTTAATACAGGGACGCAACATTTAATTGCCAATTGCACAATTCTGTATTTTGCGGGACATGTGGCGACCCTACTGACATATCAATCATAATATAATATTCCCTCTAGTCTTTACAAACATAGTTGTGGTATAAATTTAAAGTTTAAAATCTACAATTTTCTCTTGCTCAACTTGGTCCCTTCAGCTATCAGTAAGGAATAATGAAACAAAATGTATGTACACAGTATAATACTGTTACTCATATTTGTGGAACCTTTAAACCCCTACCCTTTTCTCTCTTTGCCTGTGTTTAGTTTGCATATGGTGTTCCAGACCTGTCTTTGAAGGAGATAGCCTGTAGCCAGGCTCTGTTGGAGCGCTTCATCATCTTTCCCAGCCATCGTGGCATGTACAGTGTTCGAAGTGCCATGTGTGCCCTCTCACAGCAGAAACTGCAGGACATTGAGGACAAACTCTATGCTAACGTGGACTTCTTTAAACTCTTCAAACTGGTCAGTCCCCTTTACACCATGTTTGTCCTACACTGATGCACTAAACTGAGAGCCGCACCAGAATCACCAGTAAAAAGCTTAAACACGCATCCACGAATAAGCATTTTTGTGTATTATGGTTTGTGATTTACACATAGACAATTATGAAAAGACATTACTACATTTAGAAATATTTGCATGCAATACATTATTGTGCTTCACCACACAGTGTAGTGGTTCCAGTGTTGTAAGATCAGATGTTCCACTAATAAACTTATAATACTAGGGTTAGGTTACTATATAACTAATATGAAAATATAGTGATTGCATTTTTTATCTATAAATTTCATTCAAGTTAATATAAACTTTAAAACAAAAACTTTATGATTAAAATATCTATAAGATGATGTTCATGTTTAAAACACATTTGAAACACACAAATTAAGTGTACCTTTTTTGTTTCAGTGGAGAACAATGACCCAAATAAAAGTGCTGATGTTAATTTATTTCAGGCTTTCATCCAATGGTATTTAAGGACCATTTTAGAATGCAATTTAGAGGTGGTTTTAAAAAAGTCATGGAACTTCTGTCCATTCTGACTGTGCCATACATTTCTAAAAATGGAAACATTGTTTAGGAATCCAGGGCAATAGCCATTACCTACTTGTATAGTTGAATTATACCTGTTTTAGTCAGAACAACTTTCTCTATCTGCCTGTCTTGTTTGTCTTTCTCTGTTAGACTGACATCATAGGGTCCTTCTGTAGTTAGCTTGGTGCTTGGCCTAGTTCTCTAATAAGCTTAGCCTTCACAGGGCCTCCAGATGGTCCTGATAGAAGTGAGTCTTTTCTGCTGATCCAAGACCAGTTTGTTGAGTTTTCTTATAGTTATTATGATGAGGACTTAGGGAATAGAGGCTGATTCTGAATCGGTGTAAAAAAAGAATGACTCAGGTAAGACTAAAAGATTAATTGATTTTATATAAAAATTGCAAATTTAAAGTGTGCAATGATAAAATCGCAAGAGCTGCTGTGTTAATTATAGGCTATTTTATAAAACCTGTGATTTATATGGGGAATGTTATCATAATATCAGAGCTTGTAAACTGCCTGTAGATAAGTTAGAAAAAGGGGATGCGCTGGTCCTACTGACCAAACTATAGGCCTGGACTTCAGTTCCCAGAAAATAATTGCAGTTTAAATCACAGTCACAAAAATTGTTTAGAAAGCTTGCAATTAGATAGTCCACCTAAAACGTTCAGCCCCAGGTCTATTATTAGTTTCTTACTAATAAAAATCTCACTATCTCTCTTTCTCTTATAGTTGCCTATGGTGTTAGACAGTCACTCCACTGGGATTGATCTGCACTTTTGGGGTCGTGTGTTAACTGCTGTGTCTGAAAAACTGCAGGAGGTACAGTATCTGTTTTATCACTTTATCACTCCAGTAATTTGTCATGTAATTCATTTCACTTTGATCCGTTATCCTATAATCTGTTCCTGTAACTTCATTTCTTCATCATTTCATCATGCAAATATTCTGCTGTTTCGTTTCTCTGTTAGTCATTCATTACATCTCTGTTACTCTGTGTAGTAGATGGTGAATTTGTGATTGTTGTTTGTTTGAGAATTAATATATGTATGTGAGTATCCAAGCACATCCCTATTCTTTATGTGTTCTTTACATTTTCATACTTAAATGCAGATCTTTTAATTTGACTAGGGAACATGGGCTAAATTTTAAATCATTGTAAAATGGGTTTGTGGTGACTGTACATACCTGACTGTAGATTGTGATAGATGGGAACTGTACATAACTGACTCTTCAAAACACACAGGGTTGGATGGACCATATGGACCAAATTAACTGCTCTATTGATTTAAACTTGAAGTGTGCTGGTGTGTATGGGGAAGAGAGAGAGAGAGAGAGAGAGAGAGAGAGAGAGAGAGTGTGTGTGTGTGTGTGTATGTGTTACGGGCAGTATGTCAAAAGGACATTCTTCAGAGGTGACATCCTGTGGGTGGAGCTGAATTCTTTTCCTTTGGCTTGGGTGACAGAACGCCCGGCCATACATCATGCACCACCTCCTCACAGAGAGTGTGTGTGAGTGAGTGAGCGGACAGCATGCAGAGGGAATAATAGCTGTTAGCTCAGTCGTGGTTCAGTAATGAGTCATTCTGCTTGCTGAAAGCTCTAGTAGTATTCTCCCTTTCTTCACCCTTGTATCCAGCATGTTTTGACATGATTGTGTAGATTAGAGTTCCTGTTGTATGTCACAGAAGAGTAAAGGCACCCTTACTGAGACACATTTATTAAGGACTTAACTAAAAATCCTTAACTCCAGGCTTTTTCTTAACCCATTTATGTTGAAAAATATTACAGAACTTGTTCTAATTGATCTACAGTGATAAGCTTCAGGGTGTGTTCACACTAAGCGATCTGTACTGTACCCAAACATATTTGACCCTAAAAGTCCAGTTAGTTTGACTAGTGTGACCACTTCATATCCACGCCCTGACCTGCTTTAAGAGATGTTTTTTCAGTATTCTCTATAAAATTGTATGATATAACTCATATACACACCTGCTCAGCAAATCTTGCCTCAAATACATTCCATTTGAATAAAGCACCATGTGTTTGGTAATGCCAAATGTTGCTAGTGTTGCATGGGGCCTGCAAGGAAGGTGGTGCGATTCTTTGGTGCAACTTTTGAACTACTTACAATTCTTTATGTACAAACCTGGATTTTGTCTATAAGGACCCTCGGAGCAATAAAATTAGTGTGTTTTGGCCTGGAATGTTAAGCGCAGTGTAAACACAGAACAGCAGGGAAGTAAGGGGGGCAACAAGGCACAAGTTAAACGGCGTCCTGGCATACTGTAAGTATGCCCTCAATGTAGTTATAGCTTCACTTAACATCTACTTGACTAGGCATGTGCTTCACCATTAATTTTGATATTAATTGTACATGAGAGTTCTTTAAATGATTAACCCCAGGGATAGAAATACAACACAAACATTTTTTTATAACTAATACTTTGATAAAAATTGTGTATTTTTTTGTAGAATTACCTTTTAGACAGACAAAGTTTTATTTTGAAAAACTGTGGAATGGTTTCGGTGTAACATCAGTCATGTAACAACATGTCATTGGCAGTATACTTGTGTTTAGGCTCACAGGTGTTTCGCAGTGTACATATAGCATAACATCCTACCCTTCATGTCCCACATTAGCCCAACATTGCAAAATGTCTGGATAGGATCTCATGAAACCAATGGTTCACTTTTTTATCCCAAAATATACTCATAAATTATTTTGATTGTCAAAGAGTATATTTGGTGAACATCCTAAAAGATTACTCCTTATAATTCCATACTATAAACCATGATTAGGACCCTGAAGATGTACCCTTTTTCTCACCCTTTGTTCTACTTCCCTAACCTGTGGCTGTGTTCCCTGCAGTGCATAATGTACAAACTAATTAATGAACAATGACATTTTTATGAGATTTCTTAACAGAAATTTAACTCATAATTTGATATATCCACCTTTTTTCTTCCTACTATCCACTGACTGCTAACCTGTTGTGAATTCACAGCTACTTAATGCTACCTGACGGTTAACTTTCTTTACAGTGGAAAGGCTGGAGATATCAAGTAGCAGGTTTTCATTATAAGTCAGCATGGTTACTGGCTAGTTAGTTTACCACCTATTGCTAGCACTCTGCATGGTTAAAAGTCGGATGTCCTTGTTTTTGGTGCCATGATATCTACAAAGTCAAGAAAACATGTTTGTGTGGACAAAATTATGTAACCTGTGTTGTGCACTGCATGCAATAGAAGAAAGGTAGTAAATCATCTAAAAGATTACATGATTACTTGAGATATGTGGAGTAACAGCCCTGATAGCGTACTACTAGCACACTGATCAGTGCTTGCCTCTTTTGGGTCAGGCAGTACATATCATAGTTGCACATAGTGACACATAGCCCATATATTATGTCACAGTATCTGCATTTAACCAAGATCTTTTTATTAAAGATTTTCACAATAACAGAAAATCCCATACCGCTAAATCCGCCCACCCCACCCAAGCCTCAGACCTGCATCAAGTTAAATACTAAAGTATGCAATGTATGTGTGTGTATATATATATATGGACACGTACAATACGTGTACAATAGGCTATAAGGTTATGCTTACACTCAAGTGGACATCCACCATATATATATATATATATATATATATATATATATATATATATATATATATATATATATATATATATATATATATATATATATAAAAAAGAAGGAGATTGTTACAGGGTTACACTTTAAGCATCCATATTTTGTACAAAAAGATGTTGCCATGTCTCATAAAATTTCTGCGTACACCCTTTTCTTCAGTATAAGATATTGCATGAACTCTTTAATCCATTGACACTAAGTAGGGGGGAAAGGGTTTTTCCACCTAAATAATATTAGTCACCTGGATAGTACAAAAGGCTAGAAGGTTACGCTTACACTCAAGTGGACATCCACCAAATAATGCAGTATAAGGAGAGCAGTCAACAGGTTCCCTTAAAATTCTAGGACAGAGTCCAAAGACTAAAATAGACAGTCCAACCTTGCACCAATAAAGACGATGTACTACTGTTTTGCATTGTATAACGACGTCGTTGACAGATGGAACACATGCATTCTTCTAATAACTTTGCGCTAGATTTCTTCTGGTTTCTAAATCCTCTTTCTTTTGCTTTTAAGCTTGTGTAATGCTGTCATATTAAATGAAGAATGAAGTTCATATGTTCTCCCAAGAAGCTGCTTGTGGTTGTTGTAGCTCAGCGGATAACACCACTACCACCATGGCATGTGGGCGACTGAAGTTCAAATCCCGGTCTGGGTGTCTGTGCTGTGCTACACCACTAAGAGTCCTTGGGCAAGACTCCTAACACTGCATTGGCCCATCTGTAATATAATTAACCTTGTAAGTCGCTCTGGATAACAACATCAGCTAAATTCAGTAACTGTAAATGCTTGAGGTTTCAACACCATCTGTATCTCCCTTCCAGTACGTCAACACCCTGGTGTTTTACTAAATGGCAGTAAAACCATTTGCCATGCCGCCCTAATGGCAAGGTTTCTGTAGAATATATCTTTGTGTATGCGTTTTTTTGATCAAGACAAATATTGACAATAATCTATCAGTTTTAAAAAAGATTTTGTCAGAAAAAAAAGGAAGATTTTGAAACATATAAAAATCTAGGTAACACATTAATCTTAATTGTGTTCATCTTTTTCTCTTAGAGAGAGGGGCAGCAAATCCCAACGTTTAATGTCTTGTTTCGGGCAAGAAATCAAAGGTTGATCTTGTAAAAGTCTTTGTAGTTATGTGTGATCCAGATTCCACATTATCTATGTTTAGTGCAAATTATTCGTTCTGTAGAACACAAGTCAGTTTTTGTCACAACACCTTCAGTACATTTACAGTGAGTTGTTTATTCAACCTGCAGAAACTGCAGAATATTCGATTCTTTTCTATGGTTAAAATAAGTTATTCCTTGCATCTTAAGTTCAGTGGTATTTTTTACCAGCATTCAATAAAGTTTATTCAAACTCACAAATGTAGAAGCATGAATATGTCAATTAAATTGTAAACGTGCTCTTAGAGTTTAAGGAGTTAATCTAGAGAGCATTTAGGGTTCAGAAATAGATTGGAAGTGAGTGTGGTTGTGTTGTTTCTGAATGGGAGGATATTTACCCCTCCCTGCACTTCTGCCTGTTGTTGTACACAGTAAGATAACATCAGGATATCAGGACAGAATATGCTTCACTTTTCCATGATATAGCTGTATTGTCTTTTTTAACACCCCCAGCTACACACACACTCAAGGACATTCACATCCTGTGTTCATTTTATAATATTGAGACATGTAGGAGAGTTGCAGAGGGAATTCCGGAGCAAATATCACATACAGATGGAGTTTAATAATATTGTTGACTCTGCAGCATACCTTATTATGGGTTATGGGTTGTGGTTCCCTGGACTAGTGTAAGAAATTATTGTTAGTACATGTTAGTGAATGAGTTTGTGCTACATAGAAGGGTTAACTTTAGCTCTGTTCAGTTTTGCTCAGTAAACTATATTAACAAAACTTATAATAGAAATGACATCTCCAGCACATATAATTATTTGTTCAGTTCATTACCAGTGATAACAGTGAATAAAAAATAGAATAACTATAATCTACCCTCTGTCTGAAAGTTTGTAGACACGCCGATCCAGAGTTATTTCTAAAATGAAGGGTATTACAACCCTTGGCAAAAATTATGGAATCATCGGCCTCGGAGGATGTTCATTCAGTTGTTTGATTTTGTAGAAAATAAGCAGATCACAGACATGACACAAAACTAACATCATTTCAAATGGCAACTTTCTGGCTTTAAGAAACACTAAAAGTGATGTAAAATAAACTAATAAACCAAAACTAACACCTGCATCAAATTAGATCTGCTTGTTAGTCTGCATCTAAAAAGGAGTGATCACACCTTGGAGAGCTGTTGCACCAAGTGGACTGAATCATGGCTCCAACACGAGAGATGTTAAGTGAAACCAAGGAGAGGATTATCAAACTCTTCATCACGCAATATTGCAAAAGATGTTGGTTGTTCACAGTCAGCTGTGTCTAAAATCTGGACCAAATACAAACAACATGGGAAGGTTGTTAAAGGCAAACATACTGGTAGACCAAGGAAGAAAATGCACAACAAAACAAATGAGGAACGAATGGGAGGAAACTGGAGTCAACGTCTGTGACCGAATGAGATTTACATACAGAAGATGACTGGATGAAAGTCATATTCAGTGATGAATCGCGAATCTGTATTGGGCAAGGTGATGATGCTGGAACTTTTGTTTGGTGCCATTCCAATGAGATTTATAAAGATGACTGCCTGAAGAGAACATGCAAATTTCCACAGTCATTGATGATATGGGGCTGCGTGTCAGGTAAAGGCACTGGGGAGATGGCTGTCATTACATCTTCAATAAATGCACAAGTTTACATTGATATTTTGGACATTTTTCTCATCCCATCAATTGAAAGGATGTTTGGGGATGATGAAATCATTTTTCAAGATGATAATGCATCTTGCCATAGAGCAAAAACTGTGAAAACATTCCTTGAAAAAAGACACATAAGGTCAATGTCATGGCCTGCAAATAGTCCGGATCTCAATCCAATTGAAAATCTTTGGTGGAAGTTGAAGAAAATGGTCCATGACAAGGCTCCAACCTGCAAAGCTGATCTAGTTTACTTTAGTTTTGTGTCATGTCTGTGATCTGCTCTTTTTTTTTTTTTTTTTTTACAAAATTAAACAACTGAATGAACATCCTCCGAGGCCGGTGATTTCATAATTTTTGCCAGGGGTTGTAGTAGTGAGTTTGTCCTTCATTGCTGCAATTACAGCCTGTATTCTGGGAAGACTTTACACTAGATGTTGGAACATTGCTGTGAAGATTGTATTCAGCCACAACAGCATTAGTGAGACGGTCCTCATGTGTGATGATTTTGGATCAGAAACACTACTCCATCACTCTAGAGGCGTGTTACACCCGTCCGCCACACATTTGAAGAAGCCTTTTTACTAAAGGTTTTTACTAAAGGAGAACATCTTAATGAAAATCATTCTCTACTGTTTTTTCAGCTCCTGAACAGGCAGAGCTTCAGGGACCTACTGAGTGTGTTGTTCCCCGTGTTTCAGGAGGGGGGTCCTTCCTCCTTCAGTCAGCTTACAGGAATTGTCTCTGGTCTGTTCTGTGGATACCCAGAAGGTGGGGGTTCACGAGTTTTGTCCTTTAACTGGTATGAGGACAACAACTACAAATCCTTCCTTGGCATCAACACATCCAGGAGCCACGACAGCTACATTTACGACGAAACTGCCAGTGAGTAAATGTATTCACAGCTACAGTGGCGCCCATACTTACTTACCATACTTAGATGTTAGATGATTAAGCCTCCTTTTAATCAATCAAAAACATGGCGTCTATCCCGGGAAGAGTGCGTATATTGGCAAAAGCTACTCATTGACTTACAAGAATGGGTGGACAGTATGATGGAAGTATAACATCATGATACAGTTTTGTTACAAGTGCTATCAGCAGGCTAAAGTACAGTGAACACAAATGAACTAATGTTCAGTAAAAAAAAATATGTTTAATCAAAGCAACAATAAGTTATAGCTGTTAAATCAACGTTCAATTAAACTGTATATTTTAGCTTACTGTCTACTTTTTGTTGTAAAATGCTTTTGCGTAATGCAACCTGTGCAAATCTTGCACTTAAATCATATTTGAACAATAGTCTTAGCTAATGTTTAGCTATCCTTTTTTGTCAAAGATGTCTTTTGATAAAGCAAAAGGCTAGCACTTCTGACTCACCTGTTAATGAGCTTAAAATAACAGATCATTTTGAAAAGAACACCAGCAATTTTTATGTAAAACATATTGGTAGTGTTTCACACTTTCTGTCATTCTGGTGTATTCTTACATCTCTGTCTCTCTTTCTCTCAGCTCCTTTCTGTAATGCTCTTATGCAGAATCTGGAGTCTAACCCTGTTACCAAAATCATGTGGAATTCTGTAAAGCCATTGGTGATGGGAAAGATCTTATATGCCCCTGACTCCCCAGCTGTCCGCAAAGTACTAAAGAGTGTAAGAAGTGCATATACACGTTTTGCATTTTGACTCTGTAAGTTTCTATGTATAGATTATTCCACTTTTCCAAATTTCTGTGTTTTTCAGTAGTTAATACCAATGTCCAATACCTATACCTAATGAATAACCTGCATACTGTTTGTTAGTATAAATCGGAGCAACTTTAATTGGACTTGTTAAATTTAAAATCTAAATGATTTAAAGTGACATGCATTAGCTAGCTATGCTACATTAGTTACACCGTGAAGTGAGGAGGAGCAGGTTTTGTTACACGTCAGAAACTTTTGTCTAGCTTCAAGTAAAGTAGATTATATTTCATAGTCTTGGAACTCACATTTCAGGTTTTACAACTTGTCTGCGCCTTTTAATTGGCTGGATGAGCTGTCCTCTAAAGCCAGATGTACCTGTAATTTAAGAAATCTTGTTTTTTGGCAACTCACACTTTACATCGAATGCACCTTTGTGTGCAGGCAAAGCCTACAATGTAATAAAGACACACTACAAAAACATTCGGTCTGATTGTTAACCTTTATAAAATACAGTCTTTATTGCCAGTTCTGTTTATGGACAATTATCAGTACAGCTGTTTCATATTGAGCAAACATGCTGAGAAACACTGTAACACTTTTCTGTTTCAGCATTCTCTCTTTACTGCCAGATTGAGGTGTTTGATCATTTGTGTGACAGCATACACCTTGCTTATAATACATATCATTTACTATCAGGTATTACTATGGGTCCTTTTTATGACTTCCAGTAAATTAGTGCATTTATGAGCCAATACAGTATCAGTATTGATGCATACCTATTTATAAACAAACTATCAATGTGGAGAGGTCCATGCAGGGCGTTGTTAGGCAAAATAGACCTCAAGTCACAGAAAAGTTTGCCAGCCTGCATGTGATTTCTGAGATTTACATGTCATTTCGATAATATGTGCTTGTTCTCAAGGCCAACACCACCTTCGAAGAGCTGGAAAGGTTAATGAACATTCTAAAGGTCTGGGAGGAAGTGGGCCCTCAACTGTGGCAGTTCTTTCAGGACAGTGTGCAGATGAACATGATACGGGTACAAAACAGTTCTACAGATTTACTGATAGAATTAATTAGTCAGTGCAAGTGAAACCTAATAATGTAATTGGTTGTAATTAATGCCGTGCCCAAACTGTTAAAACAGTGCTTCTGCAAAAAAAACCCAAACATATTATTGTTTTTTATTTAAGTATTAAAATAACATGAATCATTGTTTACACTCTACTTTCATTTTGTTTCTCTCTGTTCTGTAGGACACCCTGAGGAACCCCACTGTGATGGACTTCCTGGACCACCGTCTCGAAGGCAATCATTTCAACACTAAACATGTCCTCAACTTTCTCCACAATGGGTGTGATAAAGAGCGGTATGAAGACATGCCAAGATTTGACTGGAGGAACATTTTCAACCTTACTGACCAGGTCATCCGTATGTTCATCCAGTACAGTGAGGTGAGCACATTTTGCCGGTCACAGGTAAAGCTGAGCCTTCAAATGCTAATTAAATGTTAATCTTGTCTGAACTTCTCTAGTACGTCTGAACAAATAAACATTGCATTATCTCTGGCAGTAAACAGCTTAGCAGATCTATTCACCAAAAAAACAGCAGCTTGGCAGCCAATGTGGACATTTCCAGTGAAACGTGACCAAATAGTGTTAAACAAATCTGTATTCTGAATACAATTTAATGTCTAAATCTAATTTTGTTGCCTGGTCTATATTTTTCCTGATTTCCTAATATGACCTGTATCAGTCTAAACTAATCATGCTTCTGAACTGACTAAAAGAGCAAAGTTCTGAACAAGTTTACAGAAAACAGTAAACCAATGCTGAATTTCTGTGCTTGTAAACAAACTCTGTTTACTTGTTGCAAGTAAGAACACTCGATTTTACATCAGGTAAACATTCTTTCAGATGGATCCAAACTTTTGACTGACACTGTAAATGTGATTCCTCCTCTGAATAGCCCATTTTGCAAACCCTGAGTGTTATTTTCAGTCCACTCCAAGCTCTCCTTAGCTGTAACTTCTGTAGAGCAGTGATTACACTTAGAAGAAAAGCTACTTAGCACAGTACCCTACCACAGCCAGCTGGGTAAAAGGGAACAAGACCTGCTGGCCATCCCACCATGCAGGAACACTTTTTGAATTGGTATGATTAAGAGGGGCAGCTGCGTTTTGTTGAATGGGACACTTTATTGAGCAATAAAGGAGTAAATCAATTAGGCTAGCTTCTTTAACCCCTTTCCGTTCATTACCATGCTGGATGGCCTTTTCCTCCAAATTAATTTGAGAGGTTTAGCATGGTGGAAGAACACTACTGCATATTGAATGTCAATGCCTCCTTTGTATACATCTTTTGTACTTTGCAAACATAGCGCGTTCAGTTGGCTTGTGTGCTATAGCTGTCACAGAGCTTGACAGCCCCCAGGTTGAGATCCTTAAAGGAATATTTCATGAAAAAAATCACTTCTGTACAGTTTACCATCCCCCATAATTTATTTTGGAGTAACCAGTGCCGTATATTACATATCCAGCATTCCTCAAAAGGCAACTGCAAAACCATGTTTTGGTGCCTGAGTTCCAGTTCTTCTACAAATTGTAGCAATCCGTGTGTAGTATAATAGTGTAAAAGCTTCATATTCACCAACTTCTTGTTCAAATTTTCCTGTTACACCTTAAATGCCACAGCAGTTACATTCTGGTGTGATTGTAACTGCTACACCTTTTAATGTAGAGCATTAAAAACTCAAACAAGAAGCTGGTGAATGGAAAACTTTAGCCTTGTGATCCATTTGTTTTTATTTAGCTTTTGGAAGTTTATAAAAATAGCACAGAATGCTTGCTGCATCTCTTTCCCATTTTGGATGTTTTTCATTTTTTTCCTGTATTCGTGCTAAACACCAACACTGTTTAGTGGGCATGACCTTAGTGACCTTTGTCAACTTACGATGTCGCGTGCATACTCTATATACTACCTTGACCAAAGAATGACATGACGGTATTGTTTTTTCTGATATTGTAAGCCAGATTAAAGACTTTTATTATTTGATCCCTTTGATCCACCTGCTTGCTCATAAGGATTTGGTCAGTTATCCTGGTTTTTTTTATTGTAAATGCTCGACACATTTCAAGTGTTTGGGTTGCAGCCATGAATATATTTTTAGAATACAGGGTGTTTTGCAACATCCATATAAAATGAAAGAAGTTTAGTGATCCAGTTTTTCTTGGCTTGGTCGTAGGGGTCTAATTGACCATGTTCTGCTGATATGACCCCTTTGGTTTTCAATCTGTGAGGTAATGTCAAGGCACTTGTTTATACTGATACGGATGGCTCTTTAGGAATGTGTGAAAAGGAAATCCAAAGACCTTATGGTCAAGTGACAATTTTCAAGATGTGCCACCATCTTAGTAACAGGTTTTCCCTTTTCCCCAGTAGTTTGTGTCTAAAATTCAATCAGCATCTGGCAAACGGTTTTATTTAAAGTGGTGTTTATTTACTATAAAGACACGCTGGGTTTGAATATTGTTTTCATAGACAATTACTCAAGTTTAACTACAGTTGTGAACTATGAACTTTCACTCTAAACTTTATCATTGTTTTTTATTCAGTCATCATAGTAAGTCCTTTTTAATGACAGGAACTGACACTGGCAGTACGGCAATATTTTAATTACCTAGTAATCATGACAGGTTACGAAGAAATGTTCAGTGGCCTTAAGGTGTTGCTTGCTGTCAGGTTGATTATCACAGTTTTGTTATTAATTTGGAATAGTCTAAAATGTCCTTCAATTTCTAGAGAGACCTGCAATGCATCTAATCATTGATTATTCTTTACATTCTTAAGGTTGAGTGATTGCGGGTTCAAAATGTATGGTGGCATTGTACAGTATTGTGAATGGTCCATTAGACACAGTGCAGCAGTGAGAGGCCTCCACAGCTTTAGTTTCATGTAGAAGGACTATGAGAGAAAAAAAATGCAAACACAATCCCAAATAATAGCCAAAGTAAGCTGTGCTATTTTCCCATGACAAGTAGAGGACTTCAGTAAATAAAAAGCTTTGAATGACATTTCTATAATAGGCATTCTTTCGGTAAGAAAGGTTTCCAAACAAATACCCACGTACAAAAACACCCCCCCTCAACCTCCTGTACAGAATCAAATCTTTATTGTAAGGCACCTTTTATGCAATCAGATAACAATAATAAAGAGAACTACTCATGAGATTACAAAAAAAGAAATGCAACCAGTACCTAAATGAGAAGTCTGCCTATGTGTTCTTATCAGTATTGGCATTTCATTATAATGGTAATATAGTGGAAGATCTGAAAAAAAAGGGTTTCTTTAGGGGACTGTTTTCCCCACAATGCCCTGCATATATTAACATACATTAATTAATTTTAAAATGTGTTAGGAACAAAACGATGACCAAATCTGTTTTTCTGAAATGGAGCATTTTACACCAAAACAAAATTTTATAGTTTTACTTTAAACAAAATATAAATATTTGTCATAGATAAACATAGATAAAGTATTAAAATAAAAATGCTTACAATAAATAATAAAATATCTGGAAAAGCACAATGGCCACAAGTGACCTCATTTGCACATATTTGTTCTGCTCTAATGTTATGCTACACAGATTGGTAGTAGTTCCAATGCAAACACACATAAGAGCTCACAAAGGTTTTTTTCCCACGCTCACACACTAACACACACACCATCTTTGTGTCATTGCAGTGTATAAACCTGGATAAGTTTGTGGGCCACATGGATGAAGACCAGCTAAGTCACCAAGCTCTGTATCTCCTGGAGGAGAATAAGTTCTGGGCTGGCCTTGTGTTTATGGATATGTATCCCTGGTCCACAGCATTGCCCAAACATGTCAGATACAAAATCCGCATGGACATCGATGCAGTGGAACGAACCAACAAAATCAAAGACAGGTGACAAATATCAGTTTTGTTTTATGCATTGTGCTTGCAGTGAAAGTCTTCCTCGGATTTAGCTAGACTTATAACAGCATATTAATACATTAATACATCTTATTTTCAACCAACCATTTAAAATTTTCCATGAAACAGCATTTCCATCCAAGACACTGTAATTAACTATCAAACATCAGTATTAACACTAAGTTAATACTTCATTAGAACTTTAATATTCCCCAGGAAACACCAATGTTCTCTAACAAACTTCACCCTTCTCCACCAGCCACCATTCCTCTTTATCAAACCTCATAACTCTCTGTGAAACTACATTTGTCACTATTCTTGGTCAAACACCATCATTCGCGATCATACACCATAATTCTCCTCTCAGCATCATTATTCCATCAAACCCCATTATTTACTATCAAACACACTATCGGTGAACAAATTAGCTTTCATACTTCTATAGCACTTCGGTCATTTCTGTATTTTCAGTAATTAAATGATAGAGCTCTCATACATACAAATGTGATGGTAAATTTGCAAATCTCCCTGAAAATGTATTTACTTTGAATGTAATGATATGTGTCGTGAATAAAAAGTGGACAAGTGTAGGGAGGCTGGAGGTGCCAAGAATGGGTAATTTTTTGTGCATGCAGCATCGCACCACTTACAATAACACTTTAAATTCAGTCTGGAGCATTAAGATAGCAGCACCATGGTAGATGACAGTTTTTTAGACAAACAGATCTCTGCTAACATTACAGCTCCACACCACAATAGGCATCACATGACCATGGTATGGGAAATGAGGCACTGTTGTGACAGAGCACAGCACAGCAGTGGTGGTAGATTTGCAGATAGAAACTTAAAGTTGTATAAGTTAAAGAGTGTATAAGATACTGCTCAACTTTGGTGACACTTTAGCTGGTTATATATGGAGAGGACAGTAGTGTTTGGTTAGTCTTATATATTAGAGTAAGCTATTAATCTAACAGGTACAGGCTCAGACTTTTTGGGTCTGAGTTGTGTTGCTCCATGTGAGACCACTTAATTCACAGGTTGTCTCTGGTTCTTTAAACATGTCAAAATGTGCCAGTAGTGCTACACTGAAAAATATATCAAAACCTACAAATAATTTTTTACACACTGCACTAAAATAATGCTCTTTATGTAAGCATGGCAAGTTTAATAGCTCATTTCATACACAAAGTTTATTAAGTGTACTTTATATGAATAAAAGCAAAAGGAACATCAAAATAAAAATAAAGACAGTTCTAAAATGTGAAAAACAATAAGTAAAAATAAAAAAAGCAGTGGAAAACAGTAATAAAGTGCTAGCTTTAAGAACAAAGGGGGGTAATATGAAGGAAGTGCAAAGTGCATAGCATCAATACAAAACAACTGAAAAAAGCAAGTGTTATTAAAACTGACTTGATTTAGTGTGAGTATGAATCAAATTTTAGACAGTTTACCCTCAATATACTCAGAAAGTAGTATCGTTATGTAATATGATGTAATTAATGACAGTAATGATAATCATCATCAAATCCCCCAGCACTACTTTAAATGAAGGAAAAACAACCCTTGGAATGGGTCCACTTTGTTGACTTACTCTTCTGTATGTGTGAAAGGTACTGGGACCCTGGCCCTAGAGCTGACCCGATGGAGGACCTGCGCTATATCTGGGGTGGATTTGTGTACCTTCAGGACATGATTGAGCATGGCATCCTGAAGCTACAGACAGGTCAGGATTGGCCCATGGGTGTTTATGTCCAGCAGATGCCATATCCATGCTATGTGGATGACATGTAAGTGGACTACATGTTCAGCATCGTAACACACATGCTGTAATAAAAATAAAAAAAAAGACAAAATCCAATGTTTATCTCAACGTTTAAGTTTTCCCACCAGAAAAAGTAACTTGTACTGTAAAAGAAGGCAAAGCACATTGAGTTCTTTCTTTTGAATTTTGACCTTAGGTTCATGTTGACCCTAAACCGCTGCTTCCCCATCTTTATGGTGTTGGCCTGGATCTATTCTGTGTCTATGATGGTGAAAAGCATAGTGTTGGAGAAGGAAATGAGACTGAAGGAGACACTGAAGGCAATGGGGGTTACTAACGGGGTCATCTGGTACACCTGGTTTATTGACAGCTTCATCATGATGAGCACCAGCACAGTTCTGCTGACTGGCATAGTAATGGTGAGAAAGAGAACCGTGTAAATACTCACTGTTAAACTATAGGGCAGTGATCTTCATTAATATGGAATCTGCTGTTTTAAAGCAATTTTGAAGAAATAGTATTTATATCCATTTCATGTAATAGTATTCTGAGAGAGCTTTTAGACATGCTATTGCTGGTTTTCACTGTGAACAGTTCTGACTTGGCAAGATTCTTTAGAATGGAGCATTTCACACCAAAACAATTAATCACTTGTAGCTTAACAATTTTACATATTAACTGTTGAATCATGCAGAAATTTGGTTGATGGAATTGTTAATCAGATGTGTTTGGTCCTATTCTTTTGACGGCAGAAGCTTTCACCATTTATAAAGGAGTTATTGTGACCCCTGGTGGATCTGTTTTGTGAAAGCACATATAATAATATACAGTAATATTCAATTCCTTTTGTCCTGTTACTGCTGTTAGCCATACCATTGGTCTGAAACTGACCATCTTTTTAACTAAAGCATTTAGATGTTTGGCTTTAAATTCACATGTTTTTAAATCTCATTTCAGTTTTCTTGAATTTTTAATACAATTTGTATAACACTACAGACTGCATTTTAGGGCACCAATAGTGTTAGGGTTGGCAGACATAATATGAATATCAGTATTAACTGCTTGATAAAAATGTGTAAAGTGCTATTTTTTCTCTGTCACCAGACTGGAGGAGTGCTGAACTACAGCAATCCCATCATCCTCTTCCTTTTCTTGTTAACCTTCTCTATGGCCACCATCATGCAGTGCTTCTTGATGAGTGTGTTCTTCAACAAGGCTAACTTGGCTGCAGCTTGCAGTGGCATAATCTACTTTACTCTGTATCTGCCTCATATTCTGTGCTTCGCTTGGCAGGACCGCATCACAAAGAACATGAAGCTTGCAGTGGTGAGATTATTGTCAGATTTTATTAATGTATTGCTTGTTGCTTTATGATATTTAGCTGCTGCCTACAATTTAAAATATTAAAATGTCTTTAACATTATTGGATGTTTTAGGTTTTTTAACTAAGTACTAAAAAATTAATAGAGCCCCGTAATTGATAACTTCACATAATGATTAATGTTATTCTGGGCAGCATGACAATGTATATTTTATGAAGATAATTGGTTAATAATGATAAAATGTCACAATACAGTATGCTTTCCTAAGCATGTCATGAATATCATCAGTACTTGTAGAACACTGACCAACTGGACATTATATTGTAAAGAAAACAAATTTGGTTTAACTGTAATAGTGTAACACAATATGACACATATTAAACTAAAATCATTGTGCTTAGTCTTTAATTTGTTTTTGCAGTGTAGCACTACAGGTTTGTTCTCTGTTCCAACTGATCAAGTGTTGAAAAAAAATCTATGTTGTGACATTACCTGCAGTATTACATTTTGGCCTTATTGCCTATCTCTTAACTCTACATATTTAGGGGCATCTTCATGGCAGAACACTTAAAGCGCCCATATAATGCTTTACAGCAAAAAACATCTATCATCCCAATGCCCATTGCAGACTTTTCTAAGCTCAACATAAGTGACATGGAGAGCTTGGGTTGTCCAGCCCACTTTTGGTGGAATCCTTAGTTGCTCCTCATTTTATTTTTTTTAATAGGAGTGTGGCTTTCTCTGCAGCTAATCTCTGCCTCCCAAGGAAAGCAGAGTAGTTTACTGCGTTCGTTGTTCAGAAGGTTTTTACATCTCCAGCTCTGGCAGGCCCATGAAGTTTCTATGTTCTTTGCTGCTTACCAAGCTGAGCTCCTGGAATAAATGGGCAAGCAGCTAGTTTTGGGAATCTCTGTCCTCATAATCATACTTTATCCTAAGCACATCACAGGGCAGCTTTTAAAGACACCAGACGCTTGGAAGCAATTCTAGCCCCCTTACAGGTAGCAGAGCACAGAATTTTGGCAATATAGACATATTGCTCTATTGTAACTCTGAAAGACGGGGGGGAGAAAGAGTCAAAAATTCTCATCGCAAAAAAAAAAAACAGGTAGGAGCTGCATGGAATGCTTCAGTAGGTGATTTATATTGTGCTCAGATTAAACATGCCACATGCCACACTTTTTCTCACTCATCCGCAGACATTGTGCTCTGGTTGGGATGGACAGCACAACTGCAGTGAATGAAATTGCCAAGGATAAATGCGCTCTCTCTAGTTACACAGAACGCAGAATGCTAAGGCTTTGAAAAGCTAGTAAGACAACAGCTCATTCCGAGCTACTTATATTTTAGTGTTTTTCATTTCAAAAGGGCAGTTGACATAACAGTCTGTGTGGATGTAGTCTTTGCATCATTGAAACTTGAAGCCCTTCAGTAGTATTTTAGTGGTTTTCTAGCACAAAAGAGAAAGCACCACAGAAACATTCTGCTTTGATAGCCAGCAGCGTTAACAGTCATTCATTTATGAGTTGCAAATTTATATTTCTTTTTTTTTGCACGGTCTCCCATTGCAGTCATGTGTGGCAATGAAGTTTTTCACTCATGAAACTGGAAACTGGAAGTTTTAATTTCTGTTTACACCTGAGCTGTTCTGGTTATAGTATTAGGACTTGTGCAGGTACATTGCTGTGTTTTACTGAGATTTTAACTACAAATTGTTTTGACGCTTAACCTACTGCCATTTAATTGCTGTTGTATTTCCTTATAGAAGTGCATGTGTGGGAATGGGCTTAATGTATGTCTGGTGATATTCTGGTTTCCTTTCAGAGCTTGCTGTCACCAGTGGCTTTTGGATTTGGGACAGAGTATCTGTCCCGCTATGAGGAACAGGGTCTGGGACTGCAGTGGGACAACATCGGCACCAGCCCACTAGAGGGCGACGAGTACTCTTTCCTCAACTCCATTCGCATGATGCTCTTTGACATGATTCTTTATGCTGTTTTAGCCTGGTATCTAGATAACGTTTTCCCAGGTCAGTATCAGTAACCTTAGAACACATGGGTTATGCCATCTAAAATATTAGTTGTCTTTTCTGTTTTATATGGTTTTTTTCTAGTTACATGATTCTGATGATGTTCTGAAATCCAGCGCAGTAAATAAAAAGGATTGACAAGATGGCCTGTACGATGCTAGTTTAAATAATATTAATAGAAAAAGGTACAAAAAACCACAATATATGTAAGAGGTTTTGTGTATGTTATGAAGAGTGATTTTAACTGAACTGAAAGATCAGCTGCTGTCAGGGCCATAGAGAACTCTCTGCTCCTCCAGAGGCCTTTCTAATCAAAACAACAAACAAAAACAAACATATGTATTGAGACATACAACTTGTTTATTATTGGTTGGGTCAGACTCTGTACCACAGGGTGTCATAATACCTGTTGTTTGGTTTTCCTTTATTGTCTTTAGAAATAGTCTAGCAATAATGATTCAACTCTGCGGAGCCTCTTGACATTAAAGTTATGTCTGTTTATTTTTCACTTTTAGCAAAGATTTGACTCCACAGATAAGCTGTGCTGTCAGTAAGAGGGAGTATTATATTTTGAACAATTTGTCTGGGGATACTGTGAGTGAGGACTGGTGGTAGAACAGCTAACAGTGCAGTTAATTCCATGCATTTTTCTCAGTTAAGAACAACATAATTTTGTACTTGAAAAATCTCCTTATGTTTTTTTGGTTAAATTGATTTTGAGCAACCGCAAGCAATGCAAACCATATGTAATTTCAGAGCTTGTGATAGAACTCTGTATGTAGAAAATAACTTTGTGCCCTACATCTACAGTTCATGTTATAGCAGTGCAGTGACATTATGTCATTTGCAAACAGCCTATTACGGGAAAGTTTCATCAAAATATATATTTTCTGAGTTTTATTGTACTTTTGGTTGATTTATGTAAACTACCTTGCATTTTTTTGCAGGCCAGTATGGGATTGGTCGTCCGTTTTACTTCCCGCTGCAGCCGTCCTACTGGCAGAGCGCAGAGTGTCCCCATTCTGACGTGGCTGATCCAGGTACTGCAATATCATTAAAGTGATGATTTGGATTTCATAGAGTAAATTAAGCTTTACCAAGAGTAAAATGTTAAAAATATTTGAATGACTCTGTATTTAAGTGTTATATTAACCATCCATCAAAGCTTGAATGAACAATATGAGATTATGATGGAAAAAAGAAAAAAAAAGACTGATAAGCAGCCTAGCCTCCTCTGTCACACATACATTCTGTCATGGTGTTCTGATATATGTTGTCTACTAAGATGTATAGGCAAAACTCATGCTTCAAAATGACTGCCGCTGTTTTAGTTACAACATGCGTTTTTTTAACACTATGTCATTCAGAGAAATAAAAAAGTCATTTGGAACCGGGAAATGTTATTATACATAAAATGTATTTACTTGTTAGGTACATTATTTATTCAGCCTTCTTTATTCAGACTCTTTGTCTCTTTTCTGTGTGTAGCTCCTGAAAAGCCTCAAGTGGAGAATGTGGAGGACCTAGAGAAGATAGAAAAAAACCTAGAGAAGACAGAGAAGTTAGAGCAGAAGGAAGATACAGAAAGCCCTGCGATGGAGGTTGACTGTAATGGATCCCGCAAACAGTGCAAGCACCAAGACAGACGTGAGAGGCTGGAGAGAGAGAAAGAGGAGCAGCTGAAGAAAGAAGGAGAGCCTCCTCCGGAAGAGATATATGCAGAGCAGACCGGTGAGAAAAAAAAACAATACAGAAAAATATGATCTGATGTTAAACTGACAAGTCCTGTAGAAAAAATGGAAGGCAACTGACTTTATGGCAGAATACTTTTGCTGTGGATATTTCCAACATACACTACAAGGCAAATCTTTAAAAGCAAAACCATTAAAAAAAAATACATTTGAAAACTTGTTTCCTGTTAACCTTAAATGCGCACAGTTGATAAAATTGTAAAGGGTCACTTGAAAAAGGTTGCTTGGGCAGCAGGCAGCAAGTTTGACTAGATTGTCTGCAAACTACATTTTTAAATGTATGGAAGCCAGTATCACCCTGCACTTAGTTAATATTTGTAATACAGTGAGCCTATGCTAAGCTGTAATATTACTTACATTTATTTGTTGTGGTCATCATTAGAGTGATGTTTTAAAGCCTTTATTTATCATATAAGAGTATGTTTTGGTTTCACAACACAGTGATTTGAATTATGCAGTAAACCACCTGCTTTCACAGGTAATTTATTCTTTGAACCTGAGCCAGAGGGGCTGTTGGTGGGTGTGTCAGTGAAGGATCTTGTAAAGATTTATCCTGGAAGTTCAAGACCAGCTGTGAATTGTCTCAACATCACCTTCTATGAAGGCCAAATCACGTCTTTCCTTGGCCACAATGGAGCAGGAAAGACGACCACACTGTATGCACTTCTTACGTTTTGTATATTCATATGCACACTATTTTACTGCTGTCTGTCATGTTAAAACTAGAAATGGGTTTTTTTCAGGATTTTCTCATTTCTGTTTTCTGCTCCATTAGGTCCATCCTTACTGGTTTGTTTCCACCAACATCAGGAACGGCTTACGTCAATGGAAAAGACATACGGACGGATATGGATGCTATAAGGCAGTCACTTGGCATGTGCCCCCAGCACAACGTTCTGTTTAACCAGTGAGCCATTTATTGCTGGTTTAATCCATAATTTCTCATCTTATACATCTTATCTGTTTGTTTTTCCTTACATTTTCTTAAATCACAAAGATATTCACTCTTTCGTTAGAAAAAATATCCCAGTTAAGCATTGTTACAGTACAATCCTAGTACTATGAACTATTTAAAAGACTTTCATGTGCTTTTGTGGTGTGTACTATATAACTATTTTCATTTATTTGCGTGCGAATTAAAAGGAACTTCTAGCATACCTGCTGCCCTATTGTAAAATGTAACTCTTTGCTGGTTCGGGCCTCATAGTAACACTAGTGTCCTTGTAGTGTCCATAGTGACCCCTATCATGTGCCCAGTTGGTAATCTTGAAAATAAGGTTGAAATAAGTTGTCACAACTTGATTTGGCTTGTAATGTGTACATCCTTGTTGAGAAAAGCAGTACTATTATGTTGATCTAAATATTGCCTGTTTTGTATTCTATTCTACTTATACCCCATTCTGCCCCTCCAAACACCCACAGTCTGACAGTGGAGGAGCACATCCTTTTCTATTCCCTGCTGAAGGGTCGTGAACAAAAGGAGGCTGAACAGGAAGTGGAGGACATGCTGGAAGACCTTGGTTTACCCAACAAGCGAGATGATGAGGCACAGAACCTCTCTGGTGGGTCTGAACAAAAACACAGGAAGATAATCTATCCAGAATACTGAGCTTTAAGGATCACCCTGAGGATGAATGTTTGAAGAAGAGCCAATGACCCCAGAAAAGCTGCTTGACTGGAATCTAGGAATCTTACATTTGAAATAAGATTGTTTTAGCTAATCTAAAAGGTAGGATAACCAATGTACCAGCGTAGCCACGCAGGAAGCCAGTTTGTACTCTATAGCTACAATACACTTGCTTTTATTCACAGAATGTGCAACCAACCAAAATAAGGGTAACAGCTCTGTCATAAAAAGTCATGAAAAGCAAAGATATACAAAAACCACATATCTGATACAGTGCTCAGATAATGCTGCTCAGAATTGCTGACACTAAATAGGTAATACATTACATGAGGACTAAACTGAAAGGCATGATATGTTGTGATAGGTGTGAATGCTTTATGAATGGAGTAATAAATGCTTTTTGCTAGGTAAGAGGTAAGATAGGATAGTAACAGTCATGCAAAAACCTAAGTTTTAAGACCACCAGTACCTTTCTTTGTTTAGGTGGCATGCAGAGGAAGCTGTCAGTCGCCATGGCATTTGTTGGAGGGTCTAAGGTGGTAATTCTGGACGAGCCAACCTCAGGAGTGGACCCTTACTCTAGACGTTCCATCTGGGATCTTCTCCTCAAATATCGTTCAGGTAAAACTCTGCAGTATTAAGGCCTATTCAGTTTCTTCCAGTTTGAGTTTTTGGAAGAAAAAACGTACTTTTTTAACATAGCGGTCAGTGTGTTTTTGTGTAAACGCTCTAAAACTAGCATTGCAACTAGATGGGACAGAAACTTGCAACAGGCCATTATACAAAGAAGTCTATAATACGGGAATCAGTCTGTCTTACTAGAGCAGAAGCGGAATAACTAGGAATTAGAGGCTCTACTTCCGGTTATTGCTCCGATAGAGGCCCTCTTTTTAATGCTTCCTCCCCATCGCACCACAGCATAAAAGAGGCAGCTGGACACCACAGTCTGATAGAACATCTGCAGGAGTTTCCCACAGATGTTAATGGACCCCCTCAACCCCCTCAACAGAGACTGGCTGTGTGACTGACCTGACCCTGCAAAATTCCACCACCATCTTTTTTGTCTTAGAAGTGTTCAGGAGCAGTTTGTTTCAATGGCACCATGCGACAAAGTCCTCCGCCAGGTTTCTGTCCTTTACCTCTTGCTCTCCTCTTACACAAGCTACAAGGGAAGTATCGTCCAACAACTTTGCATGCATGTGGCATGTCTCAAAGTTATACTTGAAGTCAGAGGTATACAGTGTGAGTAGGAAAGCAGAAAGTACAGTCCCCTGTGGTGCTCCTGTGCTGCTGACCATGCTTAATGCAGGCATCTGCTAATGTTGCTGGCTGTCATTGAATGACTCATGGAGGGCATTTCTGCTCGGTGAATGTCTGTAGTTGTGGCTGTTGAGTCAGCCAGCAAAAAGGGTGTCCTTGCATGTTATGAAACTCGAATCATTTGCATGTCACAATGTCAAATCTACCCACCATACCTTCTGGTTGCAAACATTTGTGCAACTATTTTTTGACTTTAAATTTGTGTATTATAGCTTCAGTAAACATGTTGTCAATAAACATGCTGGTTTCTTCTCTTAGGGCGTACTGTCATCCTGTCCACCCACCACATGGATGAAGCAGACCTGCTGAGTGACCGGGTGGCCATTATCTCTAAAGGTCAGCTCCACTGCTGCGGCTCACCTCTATTCCTAAAGAACTGCTTTGGCATCGGCTTCTACCTCACATTGGTACGCCGCATCAAGGATATACGCAAGAAAGAGGCAAGTAAATGAGTACAGCATGTGGATGTAAAGGGAAAGAGGCCTTTAGGGTGCTATGTGTAAAAGTGTTAATTTGTGATTTTATGACACATTTGTACCCTACCAGGTGAATCTAATATTTTTACTGATTACTGCATGATGCAGGTCAAAGACAACCAACAATCGAATGCACTTTAATGCATAAAAATCTTCTTCTTTGCCGTACTGGGTCCACATTGTTGCAGTTCTTGGCAAAGACGGCCTAATAGTAGAGGTATTTAGCAACCCTAATCTCATGAGATGGTCAGGTGTAAAACTTTTAGTGAATAACATTTATTAAAGTACTAATGATTACAAAATCCAGGACTGTAAATCGCAGCCAACGTCCAGAGTTGGAATGATCAACTCTGTGGTCTAGCTGTCCTAGTACACACACAAATGATACACAGCTGGGCTGCAAGTGCGCCAGCTGGGACAGGACTCAATAATGGGGAGAAAGTGACTTTTGGGCGTAAGGGTTGGAATTGCCTGGCTGTGATGTGGTTTTTGACTTTGCAGAACGAATGTGACTGTGCCTCAGAGTGTTCCTGCACATGCTCCACCTGCACCAAATACAAGGAGGAATGTCAGGGACAGTACTTTGAGAGAGCACTGGACGGTTAGTTCAAAATCTGGACTAACATTACATTAGTCATTAAATGACCTATCCAAACAGTTTTTATTGTTAACAGCATTCTTGCTTGTCTATGCACTCTTCCCTCAGGTGATGTGGAAAGCATCACTAGTCTTATCCATCACCACGTCCCTGAAGCCAAACTTATAGAGACGATTGGTCAGGAGATGACCTACCTGCTGCCCAATAAGGGCTTCAAGCACCGCTCCTATGCCAGTCTGTTTAGAGAGCTGGAGGAAACCCTTGGGGACATGGGCCTCAGCAGTTTCGGCATTTCAGACACCTCACTGGAGGAGGTAAATCTCTAATCCAATGTTTTAGAATATTTTATTCAGCATTTTAAAAACAATGGTTAAAAAGAAGGCATCTCTAATTTTACACCTGTGTATAAAAGCTATCATCATGGTTGCCAAATAGGTTTAGTGTGTTATAAACAATTTGTTTTGTTAACCCTTAGCGTTGTGTTTAAGTGTGTGAATACATCATGAACACCAAACAGGCACAAAGTTTCTTTACAGCTTGCACCAAAACCCCACATTTTTATCCAGAGCACTGTGTAAAGGTAAATTGTATATATAAATTATTAAACACTAACATTAAAGCACAC
Source organism: Prochilodus magdalenae (assembly GCA_024036415.1). Taxonomy (NCBI): domain Eukaryota; kingdom Metazoa; phylum Chordata; class Actinopteri; order Characiformes; family Prochilodontidae; genus Prochilodus; species Prochilodus magdalenae. Next base: position 624,997 of record JAMWET010003720.1, on the reverse strand, counting down.
AAAGTACTCACAGAATGGAGGTTAAGGTTATAACCTTAACCACAAAATTCCAATTATAGCTAAGTTAGCTGAATACATACAAAAATCGATACAAAGTACAATTATGTGCATTTTTAATGAATAAACAAAAATGGCAATTTAAGTATAGATGACTGAAATACATTAAAGATAAATAGATAGATACTGTATTGATCCTGAAGGAAATGTTGCAGCCAGCAGCAGTTTCACAATACAGCACAATAAAACAAAACAAATAAAGGGTTGTACAGTAGGAACCTAAGTAGGTAGGTACCGGTCTATCAAATATTTTTATTAAACAATAAACTATAAATAATACAGTCTGCTATAGATAAATATATCTCACATATTACAATGAGGAAAGAGATATATACAAAAAAAGTCTATCTACAAAAATACAAATATAATTGTAGACGCATAAAAGATATGTAAACATATGCAAGTGCCAGTGTGAGAAATGGGCAACATGCAGCGTGTCAAACTGGGCCAGCTTGGATAGGTCACCAAACTGTGCTGGACTACAACCATTTAATTACCAAACTGATTTTGCCTGCCAATGGTGTTGTAATATAAGATAAGCACTCAGGTTTACAGAAGAAGCGTGGGGATTTAGATGGAGCAGTAAGCCAAGTTCCGACTTCAGGGGGGCTCTAGTAGTAAGGCCTGAAGTTACCTGAGAAAGAACACTTTTATCTGAAAATAAAATAAGAACCAAAAGAACAGTGTTACTGACTCAGGTTAACAAACATTTAAAGAGGGGTTACTCTGAAGTGTCCAGGCATGTATCTTTACTGGGCGATGTTAAGGAGGTTGTGCAAGATAGCATAGCTGAGACAGGACAGCCAGTTCTATGCTTCTGAACAGAAATTGGGGGAGTAAATTATATCTGGCAACAGTTGTTGGATTGAGAGTGGCTTTCTGTAGTAGTGACATAACTCAAACTGATTTGAAAAGGGAGGGATGCTGTCCATTTTTAGAGATGGATGATGAATATTGCGGTCAGAAAAGGAATCATTGGAGGTTTTTGGAGGAGTGTGGTTGGAATCAGGTCCATTGGATAGGTTTTGGGTTGGTTTGTGATTAAAAGCTCTATCCCTCCATCAATATTAGTAAGTTGCTTGACAGGGTTGAAGGGGTCGAAAGGGCAGCTTCTTTTTTTTTTTTAGATTTTTTAACAAGGCTCTGTGTTATTTGTTAAGCAGTTAACAAAAGACACTCAGAGCTGATTAAGGTAAAATGCTACATTACATAATCAGAATTGTTCACAGTGGTAGTAAGCAGTTAACAAAAGACACTCAAGAGTTGTTTGAGGAGCAATACTGCATTACAGAATCAGCATCAGAAAAGTTTTTCATTTTTCAGTTCTGCTTAACATTATTTTATCAACTCAGGTTTAAAAAGCCCAGCACTGGAGGATGCTCTAGATCTAGGGTGTCCAGCATTGTTTTCAAAGGGCTGATGTGGCTACAGGTTTTCATTCCAACTAAGCAGGACTTCACCTAATTCCACTTGTGTGCTACAAGTTGGCCTTTAGTAACACAATTTTGTGCTCTTGCTTTGTTGGAAAGAAGTGTCTGTTTGAAAGTAATAGGGCAGAGTAAGTCCAGAAAAGTGGAAAGCATTAAGTAAAGACCAGGTTTAAAAGTGTCTAAAACCAATTCAGAAATTGAAAAAGAGAAAAAGAGAATTGGATTAGTGTTGAAGAGAAGGCTAACAACCAGACTCTAAATTAACTTTGGAAAAGAAAAATCACACAGAAAACTAGATTTTTGTTTTACAAAACCAACAAAAGAGTAGACACTGCAAGTTCATTTTTGTAGCACTTTTGCACTGCGGTCAGTGTATTGCAAATAAGAAAGTACAAAAACTAACTAAAAAATTATTAAAACAATAGATTGTTGAACTAAACAAGACGCTGGTGACAGTCATGAGGTAAGGTGGCAGAGATTGGACCGTAGCCAGCAGGACATTCCATGACGATAGTGAAGACTAATTTTAAAGTAATTTGTTAAAATTAAATCTTTATGCAGTGCTGTTCTGTGCTTAAATGAACCATGCTGCACATACACACATTTATCCTTTTACAGATCTTCCTGAAGGTTACTGCAGATGGAGAAGCAGCAAATGGTGCTGTCAACCCAGGTAAATACTCCTTCTTTGGCTCCTTTTGTTTAGCATGTTGCAGCATGTTTGGGTAGTTTTATAGACATACACAGTATTTTGTGATTATATTGTGTCTTCTTCCATAGCTCGAATATAAACTAATTAAATAGATGGTTTGAAGTCATGTAGCTTGCAAGTGGTGTCTATTTTGAGGCGGGAGGATTGAATATTTGTTCATGTTAGCTATTAGCCTAACTGGGCCTGCATCTATTCTATACATTGGACTCTAGTGCACAATCTCTTAACAGATGTTGACGAATGACTTTGTACTGTTTGGCAAATGGGAAATAAAATAACATAGCCCATTAGGACTAAAGTGTTTTATACACCATCAGTCACATCAGATTAGAATTGTTTTAGCTGTTTGTGCTGTCTGTATGAGCATGGATAGTAAACTTCCATAATGTTAAATTAATTTTTAAACAAAATAAGTGTACATAATTTCCCCCTTTTTTCTAAATGACATTTTTTTTAAATGTTTATACAGCACAATATTAATTTATTCCTCTACAGTGCATAATGGCATTAAACGATTTAATGGATCTCAGCACGTAAAAAAGCAAGTACTCAAGACTAAGCGGAACACATTTAGACAGCACTTCATCAAGAAACATCATTCAGCAAAAGCTCATATAACCCCATGGGCAAACCTTTGTCCAGCACTGAAATACTTTACATTCACAAATGCCAACCTAAAACCGTGCAATACAAACCATGTTAACCATGTTCAGAAGCGGTTTAGAGTCTACAAAAGTCGACACCGCTTCTGAACATGGTTAACATGGTTTGTATTGCACGGTTTTTCCATCACACAGTGGAAATGTGTATTGGGGTCAGATGTATCAGTATTCCTCATCCCTTATGGAAGAAATGGGCAACGTGTACACCCAGCCACTAATGAAAAGGACCATCCAGACTGTTGTCAGCAAGTCCAGAGTCTGTATAATTATTTAGTGTTGTGAGAAGGAATGGCAACTTTACAAAGTGGTAAATTCTTTACCTTCCTTAACATATTTGGAATGTATTCCAGGCTTAAAATGCAGGAGTGGATGTAAAATAGGAATTATTTTTCCATTTTCCACTCGGTCCTAATTTTTTCTGATTCAGGGCTGTAGATAACAGTGTCATAAAGTGTCAGAAACCAAAAAAACACATCTATTATTGTACATATTGATATATTCTGAGTCTTCTCTTACAGAAATGAAAATCATACTAAAGATTTTAAGTTTCCATCAATATACAGCAACAAAGCTCAGCTTCAGCCGTTGAGGCAAATGTAGAGACCAGAACATACATTCAGCAAGAATGATGGATGAAACAGACAAGTCCAAGAAAAAAACATTAAGTCTATGTAAAAAACTAACGTCTCTTGAGCACTACACCCCTGAAAAACTTGACAATGTTTTAGGCAATTATTAATCTAATCTTGATTATCTAACCGCTACATTTACAGAGTTCTTTACAATAGCAAAATATCACTCTAAATCAAAAGAATAGTGACATCCAGAAAGAATCAGCCGACAGGAATGAAACTTGGTGGGTAGGTTTGACATTCACATGTGTAAAGATGTAAGTTTCATTTATGTGACATAAGCAAGGATGCACCTATTTGTTGTGTCTGATTGACTCAACAGCCACGATTGTGGACATTTAGAAAGCAGTAATGTACAAGCTGGGATGGATAATTAAAGGACAACTTTAGATACCTATACAATTCAATGTCGAGGCATCTGGCATGTTGCGCCATACTGCGAGACACTTCTGTATGTGTAGCTCAACAAGTATTGCCCATATCAGTCAAAATTCTTCATCATTTATTGTTCCTGATTAACTTTATCTTCTGTCTCAATAGCATTGCAAGTAACTAAAAATAATACTAAAGATGTCAAACATTAGCATTACATAAACAGTTTTTTGCATGAAAATTGCAAGTAAGAACACAATATCTTTGCGATATCTTCACACAGCAGCTCTATGTAAGTGTATTGTAAGTGCATGCAGTTAGCACAGTACTAATTATTTGCTACATTAGCCTAACAGCTCTAGTATAACAATAAAGAAAAACTATTCCGACACCAGTTATGTCTTATTTAACTGATTGCATTTTGGTTAGGGGTAAAATGCGCCAGTTCAATTTTTAGCCTTTGTAGTTACTAGACTAGTATTGTTCTCTTGATGTTTGATTGTTGTATCTGATCGCCTCCCTCAGAGCAGTGGATGCTGCAGCAAAGGAGAAATGGCAGGGAACCAATTGTTAATGCTGTGGCCCCTGAAGGTGAACACAGATGGCTACGAGCTATGCTTCGCTTAGCTTTCAAAAGTGGCTGATGCAGAGGCTATATGATCCCGCTGTCTCAGATGTTATGCTTTATATTAGAGTTCAGAGGCTTGTCGAGGTCTTTATAGAAATGCACCCACTCTGTTAGAACATCTCTACTTGTTTGTGATGTGACGCTCCTGAGAAGTTCTGTTGTTGCTTGCAGGAGAAGCAAATGGTTTGCAAGAGAACGGTATGGGGAAGCATGAGGAATCAGACTGCAGTGCAGGAAAAGCCTCAAGGCAGGTGAAAGGCTTCAGTCTTGTCCTAAAGCAGTTTCATGCTTTGCTGGTGAAGAGATTTCACCATGCGACACGCAGCCACAAGGACTTCCTCGCACAGGTATGGCCTTACATATCATCCCTAATTGTTGGCTTAATAGTTTTCATCCTATTGTGAATTTTCCCTTGTCAATCCTATATTGAAATATTCAGTCTTAATAAAAATGTAGAATAAATAATCTGCAAGTAGTTGATAGGTTCGATTAATCAAATGTATTTTTCTCAAGTGTTGCATTTTAAGTGTTGTGTTATACTGTATAATGAGGATAACATTGTTTAGATGTAGCTAGTTAGAGCTCTGACCTAATCTTGAAAAGTTGCTGATTGGATGATGATGATGGTGGAGAGTGATTACATGATCTCTCAGGGTATTCTGAAATGTGAGGAGATTAGGGTTCTTCATGTTAGAAATTACAGAGCTGGAGGAAGGCGTAACACCCCGCTTACAACTTAAATACATGTGTCATCAAAAAAAAAAATTGCATCCGGAAGGAAGTGTGAGATTGCAATGCTATTCGAAAGGAAGATAAAGGTTACTAGCACAAATAAATGATTGGCTTCTAAATTTAGACTTGTGCGGGCAATATTTATTGAGCTATACATACAGAAGTAGTGCCTCCTAGTTGTTAAGGATGGTCATCGTAACGGTCTGCATGCATGTAGTTCTGGATTGTGCAGCGGTTTGCCAATGATCCTGACACTAACAGTCTGTAATCGTGGCTTATGGATAAGTCAGGTACAGTGAAAACACCTGTCCTTGCTTACACAAGCATAGCCGAGCGTGAACTTGATCTTTATGTGTTGTATGTTTGTAGATTGTTTTGCCGGCCAGTTTTGTGTTGATAGCTCTGATATTCACCCTGATCGTTCCTCCATTTGGAGAGTACCCGAGTCTGACCCTCAGCCCATGGATGTATGGACAGCAGTTCACCTTCATCGGGTAATCAGTCCCTTTCCCACACAGGCTTAATCATACATTTTCACCAGAGATACAGTGAGATTCATTGAATGACTTTTACCTACTTTTTAGCAACGAGCAGCCAAATCATCCAAAGATGAGCCACTTTGTCCACATGATGCTCAGAGAGCCAGGCATGGGGACTCGATGCATGGTGAATCAAGTGTTAGAGTAAGCACCATTAAAATGCACATTTACATTATGAACTGAAATACAGTCAGTATTAGCAGCTAGTGATGGGCTGTATGATGATATATTATGCTTATCACAAATTGTGTGAATTGTATGTTACTAGGGCTTCAGACATCCACTATTGCACAGGGACATTTTAAATCATTTTGAAATGCTTTAGGGTCCCATTCTTTAAATTTTTGTAAATTAAAGTTTGAATTAAAATTAAAACTGTATGACAAATAGCTAATTGGATATCAACTCATTATGCTATTATTTGACTTTTTACAAGTTATTTGATTTTTATTATGTTATAAGGTTTGTCCACATTTGCTTATTTGGCATAGCCTTATATGTTTAAAATCATTAATATCTATGTGTCTGTGCAGGAATTTACCATGTCCTAACATCACAACAGACTGGGAAGATCCTCCAATGTCTCCTGTGGTCAGTAACATCTTACTGAGCCCTGAATGGACAGAAAGGAACCCCTCCCCTTCCTGCCTGTGTAGCTCTGAAAAGAAGCTCATAATGCTGCCGGTCTGTCCAGTAGGAGCAGGTGGAAGACCCCCACGACAGGTCAAAAACAATTTTACTGCACCGTCTACAACAGATTTTCAAAATGTTGGAAAATCATATCTATACCAAATATGCTCTTCATATCAAGGAACATACTAAACATGAGTGGTGAAAAAAATATACACAAAAGTCAGCAAACTTAAAACGTCCTGGCCAACCTCTGGCCAAAAGACCATTAAAATCAGCACAAAACGACATGCCAACAGCTTTTCCCCCAGAATTATTACATTCATTAACCACAGGCGGCACCTTGCACTTAAAATTCTCATAATTTAACTGAATCTTACTGTATTGCAGTAACACCTCTGTAGTATAAAGTTTATTTGCACAGCTGTACAGATTCTGTAAATAATACTCTATATGTCTACTCAAACTCAATTGTGTGTAGAATATCCACATACCTATAGCACATATATTTATTTAGCTTTTTAGTTCCTTTCCTGGCTCCTTATTATTATTATTATTTATTCTATTCATTATATCACATTGTACTTTTTCCTTGATGTAATACTGAGTCTGTGCTCCTGTTATATGTCATACATGTATGCTCTTACCAAGGCAAATTCCTTGCTTGTGTGACATAATTGTTGAAATTAAAATTCAAATACTGATTCTGATTTATGATATATATACTTAGGGTTTCTCGTCTTAGTTTATTAAACATTAAATAAAACACAATAAGTCAAACATTACCCATTACATTTTTGTTTCCAAAATTTCTGATGATGCACTGTATATTCAAGCAAATGATTAAAAAAGATTTTAGACTACTTATTCCTTCGAATATGATTTTTAAATTCAGCAAAAGTAAAGTAACTTCTTTGTGTTGTCTGTGGCACAGAGGAAAGAGGCTACAGGGGACATTTTGCTCGACCTAACAGACAGAAACATTTCCGATTATTTGGTAAAGACTTACCCCAGTCTCATCAGGACCAGGTGATTTATGAAAATTGTTGAATTTCTTTATTTCATTATCGTATCTCACTCCCAATTTCAGCAAATAACTAATTCTGTCCATTTACACAGCTTGAAGAGCAAGTACTGGGTTAATGAACAAAGGTACTGATTCTGTGTCCTTCATAATTAACTGTTATTTTAAATGTTATTTTAATGATAGAAGCCAAACGCGAATAACACAAATTTTAAAATATTGCTCAGTTAACCTAAGATAATAGTAGATATCAGTTGATGTATATCAAGTTATGAAATTGACCTTTCTTTTGTTTTCAGGTATGGTGGGCTGTCTGTGGGGGGACAGTTGCCCATACTAGATGTGGATCCTAAAGAAATCCAGAATGTTCTGTCTCAGATTGGGGAAATGATGAATATCACAGGGGTAGGCTGAAGTCTGTACTTTAACCACATTAAGATGGATGATTTGAATATTTTTAATTTGGTAACGCCTTACTGTAGGGTACTGGTCATTCACACCTACATAAGTTTGTCATGGCAACTGACATAACTACATAATGGTTAAACACTAATTTTAATAGGCGTAATTTGCTGTAAAGATTACATTTGCTAAGTTAGCTTCAGTAGCCTTTATGACAGTTGACACCCATTGGAATAAGCATTTGTAAACCTTTATAGAATTGTTTTAGTTTCTAATGAAAAGCTTTTATAGGTGTCATATGGTTTTATGAACAGTACAATACAGTAAAGTGTTTATGAAACACTTGCTTGCAAAATAGAAAAATCATGATTTTCATTTGTATTTATTTTTTTATTTCAATTTTCTACCTATTTATCTTTTATTTTCTGTGGTTCCCTTTTTTACTTTTGCTAAATCACAAATCTTCTACAGGGTCCTTGCTCCAAGATTGTAGTCAAAGAATTAGGATCTTTCCTGCGCTACATGGAGAGTGAATATAATGTTAAGGTATTCTGTGCATTTTTTAAAAACTTTTTTCATACTGTTATGTTAAAAATCACAGACACATCTTGGTTTCTGTACACTCTTATGTTGCAGGTCTGGTTTAATAATAAAGGTTGGCATGCCATGGTGTCATTCGTGAACATAGCAAACAATGCCATCCTTCGAGCGAATCTTCCATATTCCACCAATCCGTCTGAATATGGCATCACCGCGATAAATCACCCGCTCAACCTCACCAAAGAGCAACTCTCTGAGGTCACTGTGTAAGTGCCTATGATATTTCTAACATGCAGATGATCCAGTAACTGCTGCAGGTTTGGAAGCCTACTATAGATGGCCATTTTAATATTTATCAAGAAAGAAGTTAGTAGTCTGATTAGCATTCAGATAGTCAGACGTTATTTCAGCACACCAACAAACGCTACTGAGTAAATATAAAAAATTATGTCTCATGATGATAACTGGGTCAATTAGTAAGTAAATATCAGGTAGGTTTTAGAGAATGAATGTTTGTAATGTACAAACACAATTCACTAAGCAACTTGTTTAAATATCATTTAGATCAGAACAAGTGTGTTACACTTGCAAGAAATTGATCTTGGTGAGAGCACACATGTAACAAACAAATGAGACAATCATACAAGCAATTAAAAAATATTTAAATAAGAAAAAATGCAATACATAATATAATACAGCAAATGCTACAATAAATAATAACAATAATAAAATATAGAATAATTAGAAGCTGCTGTGAAAGGAGTCAACGAGGTGAGTGAATATTTGTATATTGGCATATGAGATAAACCTATTTTATGAAAAAAATATTACAAACAGAATAAAGTTTTGTTTGAAAAACTTGCTCAGCATTCAACACCATGTCAGACAGCAGATGTTAGATTGTCCCAGGTGTTGTCGTTTCCTTGACAAAATGGAGAAAGCAGGTGCTGGAGACTGTAGAGAATCCATTAGTTGCTCTACAGTTTTCACTGTGACATCTCTTATGTTTCATCGAAATTTGACCTGCTGCGTATATCATCTAGACCATCCTCACATTATCCATAACTATTTGGTTTGGTTCTTGCCCCTTACATAAATGTGCTCCAGTGCATAACTTCAAACTTAACCCTAAAACTACCCTTAATGTAAAAAGTATTTTGATTTAAACCCTACTGTCTACCAGAACCTGAAAGCTGTAAATAAAGGTTAAAATATCATTTTATTACCGCATGTTTAGCATGTTGCAGTATAAATGAAGCTATGTTAACTCTTAATTATTTGGAAATGACCATGATGAGTGTCACTAAGTGCATTAAATGTCACAAACCCTGAAAGTGACTCTGCCTTGTCCACAGGTTGACCACGTCCGTGGATGCAGTGGTGGCTATTTGTGTGATATTCGCTATGTCCTTCATCCCAGCCAGCTTTGTCCTCTACCTTATCCAGGAACGTGTCACAAAGGCCAAACACCTGCAATTCGTCAGTGGGGTCAGCCCTCTAGTGTACTGGGTGGCCAATTTCTTCTGGGACATGGTTAGTGGCCTATGGATTGACAAATTATGGGAATTGATCTAAGCATAAAGCATGAAGTTATGATGAAGTGATGGAGAAATCCATTCAGAGCACCTGGACATATAATAAGAGCACTTGGCATCAGTGCATGCATATCTTAGAGGAGAAGCGATTATGAAAAATGTCTGTACCCACTTTTTGTCCAAGTCAAGTGATTTTATTTCTTCTTATTTTTTATCTAGTTGAATTACTCCATTAGCACAGCGATGGTTGTGGGCATCTTTGTTGGCTTTGACAAAAAATGCTACACATCCCCAAATAACCTTCCAGCTCTAGTGGCTCTGCTGTCTTTATATGGGTAAGTCAGTAATAAATAATAATATATTTTTTGTGTGATATTTGTGGTAATTGTTGTGGGTTTTTTTGTGTTTTGTAGGTGGTCAGTCACCCCTATGATGTACCCCATGTCCTACATCTTCAGCATCCCCAGCACTGCATATGTGTCGCTGTCCTGCATCAACTTGTTCATTGGCATTAATAGCAGTGCAATCACATTCATCTTGGAGCTCTTTGAAAACAACAGGGTGAATCATTAATGCTTGTTTTATCTGCATCAATCCAGACGTACACACGATTTAGCCCGATTTTATTCCCGATTTGGTCAGAATTTAGGCATGCACCGATCCAGCTTTCCAGTTCCGATACCAGCACTGATACATAAACTTTGCATATCTGTTGATACCCGATATTGATCAGATACCATTTTTGAATGAATAAGCCGTATATTTCACCATGTTGGAACGGTGTAAGGCACGGGATTGACAAAAAACAACACTTTACTAAGTTTACTCATACAGCTGACTCTCTGTCTTGCTCCATGTTGTTGTTCCTGTTCGTAAATCAAATCTACTATAAGGTCTCGGGTTCCTGCAGATCCACCTCAGGCCACTCGGGAGACAAAGGGCAATCAATTAGCAATCAAGCAGCAAACACTAACACCTGCATCTCACTCTGCTGAAGAGTGAGAATTTTGGTTGCTTAGTCTTGAGTTAACATGCACATGTCACGTGTAAAGGACCGCTGAAGTACTGAGGGAACAAAAAAAATTGAAAATTGTGTTTTGCTCTTTTGAGCACACCAGTTTGTTTTCCTGGCACCCTTTATTTCCCATTTCTAAGTTTTACCTCCACACATTAAGTCCAATCTGCTGGGGAATTGTTAAGCTGTAGTGTGCAGGTCTGTGATCACAGCTAAGGCGGTTTGAGCCTCGCTCAGGTGCAACAGATCATCTCTAGGCACTTTGCAAACATGCTGTTGGCGGCATAGCACTCATTGCAAATGAATTTGAGTAGGAATTGGCCTAATTATCTGATACCCAATTAAATAATTATCGGAGTCAATATCCGATCCTAATATCAGATTGGTGCATCCCTAATCAGAACTAACTTAATGATTGGGCCAAATTTCATCTTCATCTGCTGTTGTTTGCCTTGCGGTGTAAAAGAGGAAGCAGTGTCCAATTGTCTTACAGTTTAAGCAGATCAAAAAAGTAGGCATTTGCAGTACCAACATCTGTAAGTGCTGACATTACTGTGATGATTTTTAATTTTTTCTTTAGAGATCAGCCATTTTCCGTTCCAGTGCAGTGTAGTGATGTTTGTAAAGCTGTCAGTGGTTGAAACCCAAACACTCGCTATATAGCACACTATGTATACTGTACTGCCTTCCATACCAATACAAAATTGTCCAGTTGATTTGTGTACACATGGCTGGGTATTAGATATATGATGCACTGGCTACAGGAGCCACTTGTCCTATGTGGTGCACTACTTTACTCATGTAAGATTTAGCCAGTGTTTTGCTCTGGGCTCATATACACAGCATATTGTTTTGAATGAAACATCTTTAATTGATATTGTTTGTAGACAGAGCTGCTGAACTGTTAGTATGGGCTGTGTGAGCACCCAGGTCACATCATGTCAGAGCATCACATCAGAGTGGGACAGAGTGTACATATGACAGTCGTGTCATATTGAAAACACTTATTTGAAGCAGCTGAGCTTCAGCCTAAGTATTAATCAATTGCTGCCATCTACTGGAGATATTTCGAACTGCAATAATAACTATAATAATAATGATAATAATAATAACTATATAACAAAGACTTAAAAGTATGTTTAATTACAAGTATTTGTTTGGAAATACCATTAAGTATTCAGAGCTTGTAAAATATTTTATAGACATTAATGAATGCTTATGGCAATAGCAGGCAGAATGTTTTTACGCCTGAGTTAATGTTTTGTAACGTTGTATGTTTGCATTCTAGTTTCAACCAGGATGGCTAAATATGTTTTGTTTCTTTTTGTGTGTAAATATAGTCTCTACTGATGTTTAACGAGGGGTTGAAGAAGTTGTTGCTGATTTTTCCTCATTTCTGTCTGGGCCGAGGTCTTATCGACCTGGCTATGAACCAGGCTGTGACTGATGTCTATGCCCGATTTGGTAAGCTTCTCTTGTGTTACATAATTTCAGTGCCTTTTACCCAGTAAAAAGACATTACACTGTGAAATAATAATGGCCATAATTTATGGGTACTTGTTCCATTTGTCTAAGATTCAAATGGGTCAAATTATGATCTGCTTTCAAATAATGGTCTCCTTTTGCTAACACACAAATAATACAGTGATTAACAAACCATGTTGTGAAAGTCAGCAGTGTTGAGGTTAGGGTTTTGAATTGGGGTTTTAAAAAAGTAGGTAAATTAAACAAATAAATAAAACAATCAAAATAATTTTTTTTATCATAAGTATAACATTCTTGAACTGTCATATCAGGCGTTTTCTGAAATATGGTGATCAGCAAGAATGTTATTATTTTTTCTTTTTGTTTCTCTTTAAAGGGGAAGAATACACTATGGACCCATTCAGGTGGGATTTTGTAGGAAAATACATGGTCTGTATGGCTGTGGAGGGTCTTGTCTACTTCATTCTGAATCTCCTAATCCAGTACAGATTCTTCCTTGATCACTGGTAAGGGAAGCTCAGAAACAAAATCCTTATCATTTGATCACACAATACCTCCTTCTTTGCATGTATCTCTCATTCACATGTGCCATCATGGTGCTTTGTTGTAATGAATATTTTTATGCAGGTTGTCTGACTACAGCAGCATTCCTGTTAATGATGAAGATGATGATGTAGCACAGGAAAGGCAGCGGATCTACAGTGGAGGGAGCAAATACGACATACTACACATACGAGACCTGTCAAAGGTACACTGACAAACATCTGCATCCTGTACCAAGCTTTTTCTTCAGTGAATCTTTTTGTACTCTTTTAGTAGATCCTCCTATAGAGAGAGTTTTCACCCAGACACTTGAGTGAAACAAGTACCATTACTATTCGCTTCCCCTAAAGCTGCACCTCTTTTGTTTTTTCATAGACATATGTGGGCAGGAAAAGGCCAGCAGTGGACAAAATCTGTGTGGGGGTTCCAGCTGGGGAGGTAATGTAAAAAAAGACCAAATCCTAAATCTCAAGTTTCTGGAGCATTTTTGCTTTAAGCTTTCCCATTAATATTTTTCATCACTAGTGTTAGATACAATTTCTCTTAATTTGCTTTTATTAACTTTGTAACTTAATTTTGTTTGCATTTTGTATGTCTCCCTTGGATGATATGTGGGGGCTGGATTGAATAATCTCATTGTCATGTAATGACCTTCAATGGGTAGCCTACTTTATGTCTGATTTAGCAAAGCCATTTGGCGACGGAGACAGCCTGGCCTCTTAAACACCTCTATTATAATTACAAGAGGTAAAGGCCATCAATTGGGGGGGGGGGCTGGGTCTTTTTAGACAATAAGACCACAAGACTTTGTGGGTAAATGGTATATAAGTGTATAACTCCATGTTATGGTATCCTTCTTGAGACTTGCTTGGTAGAAAGATGCCCGCCTTAAATTTCTTTGTTAAAGTGTCCACTTCTGTTCTTCAAAAAACCAGCAATTTTGCCAGCAGAAGTCAAAACTAATACTGTGACAGTAATATCAGTGCTACATATAAATATTCACATGTAAATTAATTTACATTTTAAATGAAAAACCATGTTTAAACATGAGCAACTTGTTTGTCCCACATTTGAAAACAAAGTGATATACTGAACAATGGCTTTAAATGATAGCTTTATTACACAGTATTAAAAATGAAAATAAGACAGCATGATATCAATTTTAACACCTTATTGCTTGATCTTATTGATTTGTAGTGCTTTGGGCTCCTTGGTGTGAATGGGGCTGGAAAAACAACTACTTTCAAAATGCTAACTGGAGATACAGATGTGACGTCCGGCGAGGCTTCGGTAGCTGGTTACAGGTGCTCCACTGGCATCCAAAAATATGAACATAATGTTTTTTTACATGTAGACATATTTCACAATTGTAAATAATATTCTGCAAATAATACATTTACATGTAATTTTGGACTGTTTAATTAATTGATAAGTGTCGTTAATGTTACTATACTGGGCCTTAATTTCTTAGTATTCTTACCAATATCCTGGACGTACATCAGAACATGGGCTACTGTCCCCAGTTTGATGCTATTGATGAATTGCTGACAGGCAGAGAGCATCTCTACCTGTATGCTCGCCTCCGTGGAGTCCCCGAGAGAGAGATCAGCCGAGTGAGTGTACGCAAGACCACACAAAGCTAAAAGTTAGAAAAGGCATCTCACCAGAAGGTTTAATGAACTTCCTACACTCAAAAGGTTAGAAAAGGTCACATACACAGTTACAAAAGGTTCCATAGTCAATAAAGGTCCTGCAGTCACAAAGTTAGAACAGGACATTATGCAAAATCTCATATTGATGTGAAAGTAGAACCATGTGCTCCATCTTGCAGGTGGCAGAGTGGGGCATTCAGAAGTTAGGCCTGTCAGAGTATGCAGGCCGGTGTGCTGGTACCTACAGTGGAGGCAACAAGAGGAAGCTCTCAACAGCGATTGCCATGATTGGCTGTCCACCTCTGGTCCTGCTGGTAAAATCCTCCCCTTTAATTCCCCTTTAAGGCTAGAACAGTTACTGTATGGTACTGTTCATAAGGCTACAAAACACCTACACAAACTTGTAATTACCACTGACAACTCTACATAGATGTTTATACAGTATTTTCTAGGGCTGCCCCAGAAAGTCGACAAGCTGAAAACTCCCCAAATCCATGAGACACTAACATTATTTTGACTGTTTAACCTAGCCACAATTAAAATTATACGCAGCAGCAAAATATGTTGTAACATGTAAAATCTTTAAATACAAGAACTGACTGTAAAACTACATATTCTAAACAGACAATAGACAATAGGCAATAGACAGGTGAGGCAGCAGTTAGTTATTGCACATTCCTTTGATAGCTAAAAAAGTTGTTATAATTATTGCATCTCAAGTTTTTGCACAGAAGAATATATATTGCACACCCGAGAACAAATAGTGCAGCAAATAATAAATAGAACAAAAGTGGAATGTAACACTGGAATAGTATACAGTGCTCTATTGGAGTCAGTGCCAGTAAAGGGTTGAAGTAGTGTTCAGTTCACTTCTACTGAGCACAGTGTTCTATAAGAGTCCTTGTCAGTGTGTAAGTGTTCAGTTCCCATATGGCTCTGGGGTAAAAACTGTTATTAAACCTGCTGCCCTGTGGTAAACTAAAGCGTTTACCACAGGGCAGCAGGTCAAACAGATGATGTCCTGGGTGAAATAATATGTGTGATATATAAAAAGAGGTAATAGTCAGATCTTCATATTAAACAGCCAAATCCAAATTGACGGACAAAACTGTTTGTTTAGTAGGTCTTATTCGCTCTAAAGGTTATATTTGCCAGTCAAAAGTTAGCTGAAGTCAAATCTGTGACGGATCACGCATAATGGAATGAGCATGTGTAAACATTTATCTAGGTTAATGTCATGACAAGCTAGGGCAGGTGTCATATAGTTGTATGAACAGTAGCCTGCAGTTGAGTGTTAGCTCATTCTCTATAATTTCTTTGTTACAGGATGAACCCACCACAGGCATGGACCCCCACTCTCGGCGCTTTCTGTGGAACGCTATTATGAGCATCATCCGTGACGGGAGGGCAGTAGTTCTGACGTCTCACAGGTTAGTCCAGTCTTTATCACGTTTACCACATAGTTAGTACTTAGTCTTAATAAATACGTTGAATAAACTGATCACTCATAAGTAAGGTTGCTACGGTATGACATTTTCACGGTATGATAACTATCTCCAAAAATATCGGTTTCACAATAAATAGTTGGTTGAAGTGAAACTCGTTAACTATTTTGTATTCAAATAAATTACTCAGATTTACGGGGTCAGTGTGTTAAACTTCATGTATATTTATTGTGAGGGTGCTTATTTTACATGCAGCTACTTAAAGGGAAAAGAAAGATATTTTACTGGTTGGATTTTCCATTCAGTTGTTTTTCCCCCATACATTTAGTAAGCATATGTACACAGTATGATAACACATCAATGTACATAACCACAGTATACCGTGAAGTCAGTATACCACTGCAACCCTACTTGCATCCTGCAACCATTTACTGCCCTGAATATTTATGTTTAAAATTATGCTGTGATTTTGGATGTGTACAGTATGGAGGAATGTGAGGCTTTATGTACCCGTTTGGCCATCATGGTAAACGGAACTTTTAAGTGTCTTGGTACCATTCAGCACCTCAAATACAAGTAAGTGCATTTTCTCAAGATGAGACTATATTACATTGTTTTGTTTTTTTTTCTCTGTATGAACATCTTATTGTTTTAATGCTTGTATGTCCACCAGTGATTTTATTTTATTTAATTTGTATACATGACTTGTTTTTAAGTACAAAAATAAATTAAAAATGTAATTTAAAAACAGTCATTTTAAAAAAATTAAAAGAAAGCAAGCATTAGTAATTTAAACAAAGACCAACACGAACAAAAAAGTATTAGATGTTCTTACTTCATATTAATGTATGTTGACACGTATTTTGCAGATCAAAAGCAACACTAGCTTGTATTTATGTATGATCAGGTTTGGTGATGGTTATGTGGTGACAATGAAGATCAGAGCAGCTAAAGCAGGTTCATCTCCTGACCTGGGGCCAGCTGAAGCGTTCATGGACAGCAGTTTTCCAGGCTGTGTCCAGCGGGAGAAACATTACAATACCCTGCAGTATGAAATCGCAGCCTCATCCCTTGCACGCGTCTTCCAGCTGGTCGCAGCCAATAAGGAGAAACTGAATGTCGAGGACTATTCTGTGTCTCAGACAACACTGGACCAGGTAACTGATTACAGGAAATAAGGTACACAGATACCTAGCTGTTCACAATTTTGCAATCGCAGGAGAGCAACTGTTGATATTTAAAGTCAACAGAAAACATACAAATATCCATTCCTTTAAGTATCCTTCAGAAACGCCACCCCTCAAATTAATGGATGTGCAGTCCAAAGGCAAATGACACTGGGCTAGGTTAACAAGCTTGTTTATTCCTTGTCCTTACATGCCTTTTACCTCTTTAAGAAGCTGGTTAGGTTTTTTTTAATAGCTTTTATTTATTTTTTTTTTTTCCCTATTTCACCCTAAATGGTGCGGCGGTTACATCCAGGTGCCAGAATGGACCTGCTACCCCATTTAAGGTGGAGTGGCAAAATATAAATAGGAAACAATGAAAAAATAGGAGTGAAATAAGAACTCTCTCAGGCTTTGCTTTTCAGATCTTTGCTTTTTCTGTCTTGTTTTTGGCTATATCTCATCTTTCCTCTCCTGGACTGAAATTGTGTACAGTGCTATTAAAGGAGTATTTTCCTGTTTTGCAGTAATATAACATATGAAATAAAAAGCTGTTTAGACCCGTTTTACAACATCTGAAGAGAACAGGTGTCAGAATAAATGTGAATAAAGCTATTGGCCATAATTGTGATATCAACACTCAAATAGGTCCTTAAATCACCTTTAAAAAGAATTTCAGTAGTTTGAAAAGCAAACTGTCAAATCTGTATTTAAACAAAATCTGTAATTCATTACCAGTTCCAGTATATTTCAGTGAGGTTAAGTGCAGTGTGCTAAAAATATGGCATGTCAGGGGAGCTGTTCAACAAGAAATGGAAAACCTCTGGACTACCCGCATCCAGTAATCCTTGCAAAAATAAAAACGTGATGTAAAAAAAAAGTATGATGTTAAAATTGATTATAGATTTCTTTTGAAACAATGATACAAGTGTCATATGATCATTCAGTCATTGAATCAACATGGCAGTCAGTTATGTTTTCAGTTGTACGTTTGATTCAGGAGCAACTTTAAGTGATAACAGTGATATGAACAAAAGCAGTTAAATATTTGGATGGTAAATTTTCTTTTGCTGAAGTTTAATTTCTCATTGACACTAAAATGTAATAATCAGTTAATCAAAAGCATAGCTGACATTTTAGCCTATACAAAACTTGTTATTTAAAACAGTACACCTAAATATAGCCTAGCAATTAGCCTAGAACTGCTTTATGATCTTTTTAACAAACTGACCATCTTCCTTATTGGCAGGTCTTTGTGAATTTTGCCAAGCAACAGTCAGGTGAGGATGATGATGTAATTCTACATCCCAGAGCAGCTGGAGCACGCAGAGAGATGAAGATTTCCCCCCTCACAACGACTTCAAAAAATGCCAGATAACATCCACAGAGCAGAGCAATGAGGCAGCTTCAGAGTATAAAACAGAAATGTCAGAATATACTGAAAATATTAATGAAGCTATTTTTAAAGGTCATTTACAGTAATAATTTGGAGGTGAAATGTCATACAGATCATATACAAAACCTTAACAGTTTGTTCAGGATATTCTGACATTTTCTGTTTAAACTAAGCTCCCTGTTGCTCTATTTATCAGCAGAACAAAATGTCCCAGTTTGGTTTTATATTTCGGAGAGATTTTATATGTATGCTTTTTGAACTGTCATAATCCTGTGATAGTAACTAAATCAAAAACATTTTGATTGCACTGTAGGCGGATTCCCTGTACTATCACAAATGGTTTACATGTTTTGCACATTATGTAAATACAATTTTTCTGCGCTTTTATTTGAGATCTTTCATAATACAGCATAGCTATAGATACAAGAAGCCGTGCCTGTTTTTGCCATTGCATACACATGCTGGAACTTTATATGGACTCCAAATTTAAAATATATTTTTCTGCATTGCAGCTTTAGCCCACTTTCATAGTCAGATGTTCTTACTGTTAACATCAGTATTAAATTGATCAAAATTTAATAAACGTATCTTGGTTTGTTTTTGGAAGCTGGAAGCAAGTTTTATATATATATATACAATGCAAAGGTAATAGGCCAAGCAGCAGAAACTGTATTCTGTGTTACATACATATTCTTGTATTGTTGTAGTCTGTGCTTAATTATTAACCCAAAAACTAAATTGGGAGGAAAAGAAACACATAAAACGTCTAGGAATTATGTTCAGAGCACAGGAAAATCAGATTTATTTTCCAGTCCAGATCTTTTGATACAACTGCCCACACTGTTACTTACAAGTGAGCGGATTGAATTTGTGCATGAATATCAACTATCTGCATGAATGCCCCATTACTGACTGGCAGAGAACAAACAGCGGTCAGACAGCAAGAAGAAATTCCCTGAATTCAACAAAATGTGTATTAACCTAAAATGATGTACTGTGATCAGTACATATGATCAGTACAAACATGATCCGGCATTTATAATCGGAGCAGCCAGAGCGTCTAGACTGAAACACATGGGTAAAACATCTGACTAGAATTTCATTTTAAACCAACTCCAAGTATGTTTTGGATCCAGTTTTCAGTAATGGGATGTCATGTGTTTTTATTGCTGTCCTATCATAAAATCTGGAGGCAATCTGGATATGCCAAAACCAGATTTGGCCTGCCAATCTTTTCCACATGCAGTATTTTGACAGGAACCTGTTCATGAAAAACATCAGCAGCCAGTCTTTACAGAAATTCCAATGACAATTATTAGTCATGTCGTGAATGCAATACTTTTACTGGTATTTTATGAAAAAATAGAAAAAGCTTTGATCACTAAAAGGTATAATAATACAGTGTTCAAAACCAAAGCACAGTTAACTTCTCAAGCATTTCAGTGATTAATGAATTGAAGTGTTAAATGGAAATTGTGACATTAATGGCCAGTCAGAGATGGGTGTATACAGGATGGCCAGCATATTTAGCACACATCTCTGCGTTGGCTACTGCTGAAGTTGAAGCATTACCCATTCTTTTCAGAACACATGAATACATACTGTGACTGCCTGGACCATGCACATGCTGTGCTTTTCATCAAACTGGGTTTGAGTTGAACTGTGCCTTGCCTTGGCGGTGTGTGAGAGTAGCTCACTGTAGCAAGGAGCTTAAAAAATAAATAAATAAAATGTTGTCAGTCTGGACGGTTTAATGGCTGCTACCATGTGAGTGTCCAGCCTGCACATGGTTGCCTTAAATTATACAAGCCTAATTTACATAATTTACTAAATAATACATACTTCCTGCTGGTGGCTTTGGGGCGCTTGGTAATTGTTTATACTGCTTGAAGGAAAAAATCAGCACTCTAGATAGGCCTCCTTAAAACTCTGATGTAAACAAAATCCCACATAGTCCCAGCATAGACAAAAATGTCTTTATAAAGCATCATTTATTTATAGTTCTCTTAAATGTTTTTGGGCTGGTGGCTGGTTTAAGCGTTTTCTGCACTTATTGCTTATAATCCCTGTCAGTAAACATGTTTTACAATTCTGGATCACACCTGAGAGAGGTGACCCTAGGTAAATTCAGAACCTTTCTATATGAGAATTAATCTAACCCTTTATTGCTGTGCCCACATTGGGTTGCGGTCATTAGATGTCCTGGTGTCTTCTCATGTCTAGAGGAAAAGGGGAACGATTGCACTTCTGAGCTCAGGATAGTCCTTAAACTCTTGTATGTAGGTCTTGTGCTTTCCCCGAGCCCAGATGGTCATCTGTACAAAACCTACAAATGTAAACAGTGCAACTGTGGGCAGACAAGAGAAGCAGCTTTTAGGCTTCCAACTGCCTTTAGGATATTTTTCAGCAGAAAACAAAACATGACTGAATATAGTTGAAGAAGGATGTGAGGATAAATGCATATCTACCTGGAACACACTGGGTCATCACTGTGAAACTGAGCCATGCCCCCACCTGAAACAAACAAGCAAAAAAACAAAACAAAACTGTAAACTAAATTTTAAAGGGTGACAAATTAGTAAAAAAAACACAGTGTTTTACATGGTGTGAGAGAATTCCATTTCCTGTCATTAATCTGAGGTTCTGAAAGGCCACAGTGCTACAGATTTTTTCTATTGGCTTCGCCTAGCAAGGCAGCGCAAGACTCAGAAGGTGCGTGTACCTTAAGCACTTACGATGCAGTGTTTTTGAATTTGATTTTTTTTCCACATACACACATCAAGAGTAAACATAATGTTATATACTGCATTTTTTTGCATCCTGTGACATTGTCTCATCATAGTACATAAGCTAAGACTAAGAGCATTTTATGCATTATTTCAAGTTAATTTTTGACTTTTTCCTTTGCACAAAATTACAGTAAATTATGTTGTCTTCTCCTCTCTCCACTTCCACAGGTAATTTTTACTCTTCTATTGTTTAATGGGTGAAAATAGCCTGTCTTCACTTCCTGTAATTAGTCTAAAAGTTCAAAGTTTCTAAGAATGTGTTTTCACTGCCACTGTATTGCGTTGTAGTAAAACTGGGGTTTGTGTTTCCTTAAGGAGGATGTAGAACACGCAGTGAGAGAAAAAGCATGTATGTGTGCATGCTGAGAAGCTGCTGTCTATCTTTTGCTGTAATGCTTGTTAAACCTGATGGCTCTATTCTGTTCTTTACTACGTTTCATTTGGCTCAAATGCTTGAAACTGAATAACAATACGCCTACGCCCAAGAACAAGAAGTTGTTAACAACATAATTAAAACATCATTGTTCAGTATACATTATTCCGTCTTTTCACTTACATTCGGGTGCTGAACCTTTGGTGTATCCCTAATATAAATTCTATTAAACCAACCAAAAACATCCACTCAGTGGTATGGCTTCTCACAGAAAACATGTTTTGTTTGTGTGGAGGTGGGTTGTTGTTGATGTTTGTCCTGGGGCCATATTATAGAATCTTCCTTTCTGTCTGACAGGTCAAGGAGCCATATTTTAAATGTGTATTATGGAAGCTATTTAGAGATTTTTCTTGCAGAATCTCATCTCAAAATTAGGAAATTGTAACCTTCTTAATTAAAGTTGCCAATCTCAGCAACAAGCAGAACTGAAACGTAAACACAATCAAAATAAAGTTAAAAATTTAGTTAGCCAGACAGATGTGTTACTGATATAGAAAAGGCCAAAACAAGACTTGCGTGCAATAATCTGAAAGTTCTGAATACTGTGAGTGCTGTGCTGTTTACCAGAGTGCTCCCCAGTGTTTTATATTCCCAAATGCTAAAACAAGCTGCACCATTACTATTGCTCCTACTAAACAACTACACATTCCTCTCATTACTGTCCACCATCATTATAGTATCTTTAATTTATTTGATGAGTTTATCAACATTAACACAGGACGACAATAAGAGGAGATAGTGGAGATTGTGTCTGCAGTATCTGTAATTTTTGAAACATTCGTAACAAATAATTGAAAGCAGCTTTGCAATGTAGATAAATGTCATTATTCTAGTTATAGTGAACTACGTCACATGTAACTGCAACACTGTTTTCATATCTGGAGTTGGATAAGATGGAGTTAATAGCTAAGATTTCAAACTTAAGAACTATTGTTCTCACTTCTGTCCTAAACTGATGTTGTCATGGTGACTAAATATAAGACTTCAGACATCAATGTTTCTGTACTATGGCCCTATACTACCTTCCCCACTATAAAGATATACACATGTAATCCAAAGCACATGCCTAATAGCCTCATTCCCGTAGAGACAAGAGTGAGCCACAGTACTTCATGACAAAAAAAAAAATATATATAAATATATATATATATACATATTTCAACATTTGACTTTTAGATTCTCCTTGTCATAATACAGGCATACAAACCCTAAAACGTATCTTTCACTTATTTCCTGACCTCAGAGGTATGAGGCTTAACAGGAGTATGATTTTTTTTTTTTAACTTTAACATTTTAACATTAGTATTTTTTTTGTTTACATAAGGTCAGCAGGTCAACAAAGCAAAGATGTATTCTGGCATCTACCTGATGCAACCACAGGTAAAGCCTAGAGGGCAGGCAACATAAGAATTTGCTGGAGACCCATAGTCAAAGGAGGCCCTCAGGCAACAGATATAAAGCTAAAAATATTGCTTAAACTAATTTGCATGCTTTATTATTGGACAAATAGGTTACAATAATATGAATGAATTATTCAAATGAATAAATGTAAGTATTGTGATATGATGTTGAATGATTATTTAAGGCTTGTGCAACCTAAGAGTAGCTATAAATAGACACATTTGTTCTTATGGAATGGGCCAATTAAAATAATTTGTTTTATAAATAAATTACTCTACAGGATTAAATTAGTGGCCCAGCACAATGCCACTTTCTGATTAATACAGCCAAACAGAACATGACACGCTTCCATTAGTAAAATTTGACAAACCTCGTATGTGTAGTTTGGGCAGGAGACGAAGAAGAACAGCCAGGTGAAGGGGTTTTTAGTTGGGTGAGGAATCTGTGTGGGCCTAGACCCTGCCAACAGGAGAGACATGAGTGCACATGGAGGAACAGAAATATCCTCACCACAGGCCAACTGGACAGTGTCCAGAAGTGTGAGGCGTGATGAGAAGTCTTTTCAGAGCCAGAATAAATTATTTGTTAGAGGAGGAAAGGCTTGCAGCATCTTCATTTCTGCCATATAGACAAAGTTACGGTATGATCAGGAAAAAAAAGCAGAGAAAATTCATCTTCTGACACCAGGAGTTCTAGATCTGCAGCTTTCACACCTGTGGTGTTAGGACAGGGGGTTTACTTTTAAAGTAATCTCATAAAACGGGACAGCCTGTCATACAGTCTGATGTATTTTGTCATTTAATGTTCCTGTTTTTTTTTTAAAGGAAATATGACCGAAATGCAAAAGGAATGTTTTTTTTTTTTTAATGTGATCAAACCCGAAAATCTGTCACAGGTGAATGTTCTGTTGTTGAGCTGATTTAATAAATCAACAATAAGCAATTACTCATATAAACTAGCTCTCCGACATGTATCCAACAAGAAAGGAGACTTTATGCATTTTTTAATACTGTGATAGAAACACAGTAGCACCACAAAACCTCTGTCTACAGGCTGACACGTTTTTCTGTGGCTGATGTGACCATACAGCCTGGTAACCCTGCTCTGGTGGTACATTTTAGTGGACCATCGCCAGTTTCTCAGAATGGATCTGCAGCAAGATCTTCACTTTAAGAAGAATTAGAAAGCACAACACTAAATTGTTGCAGAGCTGTGACCCAAAGTATTACAAATGACTACTACACAAGACCTTAGAATGCACCATTCTAACTACCTGCTACCTGCCCTCAAACTGCAGGAGAGAAACTGCTGTTGACTGTCTGGGGCTGCAAATGGATATAGCTAAAAAATTGGTAGATTTAACAAACATGTCCTCTGAATCACAAATGTGGTCTTTGGGATAATTATATTAAAACTCACCACTACAGCTGATCCGACTGAGAGCCAAATGAATGGAGAAGTTTCCACACTCACAGATCTAAAGGACATCAGGAAACAAATATGTGAAGTATGTACTTCTGATCAGAAATAATATTTTGTGTGCAAGACTTTGTGATACGTACCAAAAACGTAAATAATGCACAGCATATCTGAAGTTTTCCATATGCTGATAAAAGAGATTCAGAACCTTGTAAAACAGTTGATCATTTAAAACCAGTATGGAAAGTTTCAGACAATGCCACATCCTGAGCATTACTATTCAGTAAGTACATGTCAAACTGTGCATGCTGCTGAATATGCTGTGTTAGCCTTGGGTCGGAAGTGTGAAGCTCAGACTTTTCAAGTTCTGTGTATTTGCACTACAGCAAAGAAAGAAAAACATAGACTCCTCTGTAAATTAAGTACTGTTAGCAACAAACAAGTCAGGTAATATTAGTGACTTATAGGCAACAGATTTAACAAACTATCTGAGCTTAGTTGAATGCAGTGTTATTTTATCTACAGGTAAAGCGTTTACCGTAAAGCAGTTGTCTGGAACTAACCAGGTATAACGAAAAAAAAAAAACAACCTCAAAACATTATAATCCAGTATCAGAAGTCTTAAATACTTACTCGGTGTTGTGTAGAGTGGATGGTTGATGTAGTAGGCTAGCCATGCTGCAAACCCCCAGTAATACAAACAGTTCTACAACACGGAATTAAGAAGCAAGTAAATGTTTATATAAGCACAATAAATGCATAAAACCAGAAAAATGAAACCAAAATCTATTGTGTAATTTAGTTTTTGCCAAACTACTCCTCTACAGCTATTTGTTCTTCAAATCTCGTAAAAAACACTACTGTTTGTTCAGGAACAATACTCCCCACACAGGCTACAGCTATGTTGTTTTTCAAAAATGATGATGCTTTATGACTTTATGACTGCTGAGCTTCTTGCATTTGGCTGTTTTATGGATGTAGCGTAGATGTACCCTACACTGAGTCACACATCTAATAACACACTGTGTCAGGGGAGATGTGATTAGCCAAAAGCTACAGAAAACACAAGCACTGGCACAAGAACAAAACCACTGGCACTGTGGACATCGCTGCCTTCTAAGGCACCAACATATTAGATACCAAGGCAGGCATCAAGGCAGATGCCATTAGTTTTGGACATGGCCAAAAAGGGTACCTAGGCTATGTTCAGACCGCAGGCAAACCTGTTTTGTTTCTCTGATCTTTTGAGAGGACTCTCTGCACTGTTATTATAAGTGATCAGATCTCATTTGTTTGTCCACACATCACCAACCTATCCAGGTGGGTTGCTGTGGTAATGACATAGGCATCAGTAACCATGTCATGCTGGTGACATGGCTTTTGTACACAGAAACAGGAGAGATGAAGGTGCACCATTTGGCTCTCCAATCTCGAATTCAGCACCCAGAGTATCCAGCCTGAGACACAGCTATAAAAATCCATTTGGAATCGGATTTCAAATCACTGGCAAATCTGGTTTGAGTCTGATCTGCTGTCCAAAAACCTATCTGGATAAAATCTGGATATGCCAAAAATTGGATTTGGGCTGACAGTCTGACCATAACCATAAATATATCAACCAAACAAGACTTATGATGAATGAAAGCTATTTGTCATCAATTAGTATGATGGACATGATAGACAATCTGGATTAATATGGACTAAAATGTTCCTTTAACGGAAAACTATAAGCTTGTTTGTGTCCTCTGGAACAGACAGGTGATTAAAAGTGCAGTAGCTGTAAAAAAACATTACTATCGAGTCTTGGACATTTTAGCACACATGTTCTATGGATGTCATTAGCTACAACTGTCCAAGCCCTCTGAAGCTGGAACATGAACCAGCAATGAAGTCACCATGTAACTGATGGGACTGATTAGCACTATAACACAAAAGATGACAGAACTGCAGTGTAAAGTACTGGCCGCTAAACTAAATATGTCTGCTCTTTTCACATTTTCTTTAAATTCTAATATTTCCAATGTTATTTTATGATAAATAAAAGGCATTATGCATATTAACTGCACTGTCATTTTAGAAACTTTTACTGTTTTGTAAACATCTCAACATTTGTTACATTTTTATTAGTCACCTTAGACTCTTATTATATAAATCCTGTAAAGTTGTAGACCATGAGTAACGGACACATTTGGATATTAACGTTGTTAATATATGTTCTAAAAAAATGAACATTTCCATTAAAGGCATGTTTACTCAATACATAAAAAAAACTGGACACAAATAATGTACAGAAGCCAAGAAATACCAGAATGATGGTTTGTACAGGCAGCGTTCCATGAGAAAAGCGGTGGACGAATATGGTTTCCACCAAGCGCTTGATATAATGGAGAGAGTGACACATACAGGCAAATCTACACCACAAAAAGAGATGAACACAGATAAACAGCACTGCTGATATGTACGCCGATACTTTGCTACTGCATTATAAAAACTTTTCACTTACAGAATGTCCACCTTTGATTTGTAAAAGGTGCCATAAAAAGCAGGTCTACATTGAGGGTATGTCATTTTGGTTGGAATGAAAAATTTGGTTTTATATGCCCATTTAGAACCATTTTGATTAGCTCTGCTCTGATTAACAGGTTTGGAAGCATCTAAACAGATACAGGTTGAAAAATAAAATGAACCTCAACAACACAAAATAAACTGTTACTGGCTATGAAACCTTCAGTTTATGATGATCTGACTTGGGATAAAGCCATACAGCGCGGCAGCCACTTATACACTGGTGGCATTGCTGCTCTCATCCCTTGTCTGAGTGAAGCCTCAATATTGTCTCAAGATTTAAAGTCAGAAATCGAATAACTAGGGTTTAAAATTGTTCAGGATTCTGTTAAAGATGCAGGCACTGAAGTTGGCTTCCTTTTTTAGCAGCTTGTTTTGCAAATTCTCTGTTCCACCTTAAATGATACCCAGTTACATTCTGGCACCTATACAAGTAGTAGCATTTAAGGTGGAACAGAACACCCAATTTTCCATTCTATGGCACATTTAAAGAAACACTGTTAAAGGGCCAAAAGTCAACAACAAGCAGAGCAGTGTCTGGTATGTGATATTGGTTACAGCTTGCACATATAGAAATATCAGGTACTATTAAATGTATTACTTATAGTGGTATACAAAGTATGGCAACTTTAGTAAAGAGGCACTATTGGCATAATTACAGTGAACAAACCTGACGACAGCATGTGGGCTTTTAGTATAGTCATATTCAGGGCTGTAGATGTATGGCAGCCTGTAATAGAAGAGCAGATAAATGAAGAGCGGTCCAATGCTTTCAGCCAGAAACACCTACAGAGAAGGATAAAAGAAAAGTAAAGATGAGCCTTAATTTAACACCTCTGTACTGAGGCAATGTGAGTTTCCATTAGAGAAATTAATTAATTTAATCTGGGAAAGTTTTCATTTTTAAAAGCATTGATAGTTTTTAAAATAATGCATAATAAAAATTGAAGTTATAAATAAGCTTATAGATGCGGCTTTACCATGGTCCAGCTTAGCTGAGGTCCGAGGTCCTGCAGGAACATTGTAGCTGTGGTGCCCACTGGCAGATCCTCTAGAACATCTTCATCTTTCAGGGCCTGTCCCTCTGAAAACCAGCAAATATTCTGTAGAAACTGGTCAAAAACAATCCATAGAATTTATGCTGTCCTGCACTGTGCATTTATATTGGCATAACTGCTTAATATACTTCCTATTATATTCATTTTATTCTGTTCTTATTTGTTCATGTTTAGTTTGTTTTCTAGGTGAAAACATGTAAACACATCCCCTACAGAAAGCACATTTCAATATGCCATAGCAGAATTTCTATGTAATAGATTCTCTGTATAGGCTCAACTTTCACCCGCACTATTGAAGAAGTGCTGTCAGAAGATTTGCTTAATGAAGCAGTAGAGCACTAAATTACATTACTGTCAGCGGAAGGTAAGTACAGTAGATCATCACAGCTGTGATGGATCTATGACCAATGTTCTACTGCTTTATACATCAGCTCTGCTAAATAAAGAGCAATAGGAAGACCCCAAGCATGTGCGTGTGGTTTTGTTACAGTCTGTATTTTACACTTTTATCTTTTTTTTCTGAAATGTTTTCTGGCTTTAGGCTGATTCCAGTTTGTTTTGTTGTTCAGCCGCTGATATTTTTTGTTTTTGCATGTGATAAAGTAGGATCTCAGTAAATTTTAGCTGCAACGTAAAATCAGTTGTTACTCAGTCAGTGGAATGAGTGTTCAGTGGAATCATGCTGTTTTTGTGAAAAAGCAAAATTGCTTCTCAGTCAATAAGAGCAAATTAATTTTGTTACAGATCAAAATTGAATCAAAACTGAAAAACGTTTTTAATTATCTGTATTGTTGTAATGTTTCTCATTCTCTCTGAATAAAATACAAAGTATCAACCAGACAACACAAACAAAAATATTAATATTAATAATAAAAGTAGTGCTAGGTTATTTAGAATTTTACACACCAATAGCAGAAAATGTATTTTAAAATGTATAAGTTATAGGCGGTCAGTGCAGTTCTTTAAAACAGAAGTGATATGAACTCTTTTTGTTAGGAACTGCTGCTGCAATTTGTACAAGTTTTGCAGGATGGATTGTTTTCTTAGGAACCCTAGTAAGAAAAACATTACAGTGATCAAACACATGAAATAATCGTATAATGCAAACATCTCACCCTGCAAAAACTTACTTCAGGGAGAAAGCATTAAAACTGCCCCACAACCCTCTCAAACACCCCTGGCCCATGGGGACCAACCCATGTGCACCAAAAAAAGTCAGAGAGCCTCTAATAAAATGTGGGAGACTTACAGAACTTCCAGGAAAGGTGGGATGTGTGTATGTCTGTATAATGATTAAATAAAGGGGAATTTGTCAAACGTTTCCATGAAACCATGATGCGTCAGAAGGTTCTGCATGTATCTCTCCACCATGACTGAAGTCTAAAAATGTTTTTGAAATCTTTTCAAAATCATCAAAAACCACTGTAATAGGTGGAGTGAAGGAGCCTTTAAAGCACATCGGTTTCCGATCACCACCACTTTGGATGTTTTTAAGGTAACCATCAATGTTCCTACTAAATAATAAAGCTATATTTACCTGGGTGCAGCTTCAGAGCTTGTCTTGATGGATACCACTTAGGATCTGAAACCATTTAGCACATCATTATCAATACAACAATAAGACACGACAATAAGATTAGTCTTATTATTATTAGGATTATGTAAGCATTATCTGTAAATTTGGTTTATTTGGTTAATAATTTGGACAAGCAATTAAAAAACGTGTACTTACATAATCTATGCAGCTGATTCTTGATTTCTCCGACTGTCGCGTTGGGCTCCACCTGTTACAACAGAAAAAATACTGTCACAACATTTTACTCGGTTTGTAAACTGAGCTTTTTAACTAAGATGCAATCCTAATGTCCAATCTATAGGTGAGAATTTACTGCAAGTCATGAGGCTACATGAACGAACATCAATATTTTCAGAAACTTGTAATTGCGTCATTTGCCCTAAAGGTTTAATTATTTGCATTTAATGTCTTATTCACATAGTTTGTAGATTTAGTTTTCTAATGAGTGGGGTAAATCTGTGTCACAGTGATATAATGCTGATAATAAAATAACACATCAGGCTGGTAAAAAGAGGTCATTTTCTGTGGCACTTGATTAAAATTACATTTTGCAATGTATTAGATTTAAACTGTTGCATCATCAGCATTGTCACCGTGATATACATAAAGTCAGCTGTTAAAATTTGCTGTCATTTCATCCAAAAACCATCATGACATTTCACCTGTCATAGGCGATTACCTTGACATTAAAGCTGGCAAATAGAGTCTTTATGACAATAACACATTTAAATAAGCCTTTATTATTGTTTACGCACATTTATGCCGGCCATCATAATGACCTTAAGTCCTGTCATGTCACCTGGCACAGATCCATGATAAAACAATTTTAACATATGTATTCCATATGACAAACCTTATCCAGGTAGCAGAGCTGTGCCTTGCTTTTAGGGT
This sequence comes from Prochilodus magdalenae, assembly GCA_024036415.1. NCBI lineage: Eukaryota > Metazoa > Chordata > Actinopteri > Characiformes > Prochilodontidae > Prochilodus > Prochilodus magdalenae. The sequence continues at coordinate 594,268 of JAMWET010003720.1, read as the reverse complement.
CCAGAATCTCCACCTCAAAAAAAACATAATTCTTGAAGTTTGCAGGATCTCCAGCTTTCAGGCCATGGTCACACCTGGCTTTTATAAAGTGGGCGACTGTGAACAGATTTTTTAAATCCAGACATTCCATTCTGCTGCTGCAGTTTGGGAATACTAAGCTCAGGCCCGAGTGGAGGTGTGTGTGTGGGTGGGGTAAACATGTCTAAGGATGGCATGTTTATGATGACCTCACAGATATATCAGTTTCTGAAGCTCAGATTGAATGACCGGCTGAGATGGTTTTGGAATCTTCATCAGGTTTCCAGTGATCTGGCTCTGAAACAAGTTCACTTAGGGGTTACATTTAGACATCTTATGTGCAAACAAACACTCAGGGCCTCTGCTTGACCTACTTGTTCAGGCAGCATATTCATAACCATTTAATGTAATATCTGCCAGTTGGGGAGCTTTTAGAGGTGAATGTCTGGTTTTGATTACCACCACTGTCAACAATTTCAAAACAAAGTTTCTCTAACACACACTCAAAACACTATGAATGACTCACATCATATCTGTTTAATTATGTAGGAATCCACAGAAATACATTTTTAAATCTTTAAAGTATTACAACTTTTTTTGTATTATCTGTGTTGGATGACTTCTTTGGCATTATACAATATGATCAATAGCAAAAACAGTACTGTATAATGAAGAGCTCACCTTAGATGATAAACTGAGCTGGAGTGTTGTTCTAAATTTATCCCTATGAGTAATTCATCAGGATATGTTGGCCAGACTTTAGAAACTTAAACCCTCCCTTAACATGCCACTTCATCAGGTAGTTGATTTTAGTGCTAATGTTAGCAAGAGCAGATTCTGCACAGCCCAGAAAGTCTTAGAGATCTTACCCAGTTTCACTGGTTTCATCTATCAGCAGAACCTCTACAGGCTTTAAGTACAAACACTACACTAAATTTGTAAGGCTTTAAACCAGACAATGTGGCCATTGCAAAAGTTATGGAACATTTTATATTTTGTCTTTTGATTTTTGCTCCTAAATGTTAAATAAATAAATAAAGTGGGTTGTATAGAACTGTATAGAATGTAACATTATATTTATATCTACAAAACCAACAAAACCTGAGATTTGACTATTTGTTTCCATACCTTAGGCCTGCAATGTAACTGTAGAGCGTATATGAACGTATATAGGCCGGCTGCATGCTAACTGCTAATGTTGTTAACATGTTATCTGAATCGATTCTGCTCTATTTTATTAAAAATAATAATAATATTTTTAATCAAAGTACATAACCTAGGTACATTTAATTACAATATATAATCCAAATATTTTAAAACAGATTACAAAATCCAGATTACATTAAATTCCATTAGTACTCAAATAGCAAAAAGAGCTCAATATAGTGCTAAAAAAAGTTCCTATGGCAAAACCTTATGATAATAAATACTTCTTTGAAAAACAATAACATGTTTCCATTGTACAACTTTTAAAACAGGGACTAAAGGCAGACATTAAAAGGTCCCAGAATGGGATCTATGCATGTTGCTACAGTAAAACCTTTTGATTAGGGTAAAAAATTAATAATGTCTATATGTTTAAATCATAATTTCTGAATTATTTATTTAAAAAAAAAGGCCTGGATCTTTTTGATCACAATGTATTATTCTCAGCTGATTTGTCAATCTATACAGAACGCTTGGTGTAAATAAAATGTGTTAGTGTAAAAAACCTTTGTAAAATTTAAAGAACCTAATATATATTGCTGTTCTGTCATATATAAATAGCAGCAAAAGAGTTCTGCTATTGTTTGAATATTGATGATTGTTCCCTTTTGCCAAATGTAGAGAAGAACATTTCTACCATGCAGCAACTATTTAGGCACTTGAATGTTATTGTGAGTTGTCTTAAATCTATATCCATTTCTCTTTACTAAAGCACCCGTAAAACATTTTTAAGTAAAAAATAACAGAGGCTGAAAACAAAAGAGAGGGTTCATCTTACCTCAAAGAAGGCCACTCTGTTTATGGCTCTATGTCGAGTCCCATCATTTGTATGATAACAGTGCCAAACAACAAAATCACAGCCTCTGATATATTCAGGGTTTTCATATGGAAATAAATCCATATTGGCCATTCTTAATGTAGATCCTCCACAGACACTGAGGCCTGTTACATTGAAGTTACAGCGTCACTCTGTCTTCTGTAAGGAAAACTGAGAGTCTGTTAGGTTTTCAATCTGTGCTGATCAGACCAGAATCACCAGCTGCCTCCCGCGATCAATACAGTGGCTAATTAGAATGGGAAAACTGCTCTAGCATCAAGATGTGGTTCTACTGTGTGAAATCATCACTTTCACTGAAACAGGTCAGACAGCAGACAATTTTAAACACGCTCTCTGTGATTTCTGAACAGCAGGAAGGCACACATTCTTCCCTAAACTACTTGGAACTACTCTATATTTTTAGCTTGTATGCTTGTAACTGCTGCAATGGAATAATTTAATCAATACTGACTGACGTAATGTTGAAGGTGGAGTTTAAAACAATATTATAGAGTATTCATTTTATATGCACAGCAGTGTTTACTTTGGCTAATTTCACAAAAGAAAGGAAGAAACTCCCCAAGAGGTTAAAAACAGAAACACTAACAGGCGCAAAAACCCTCCTCTTGTTGACACAATACTACAGCATATGCATCCATATTCAGTAAACACATTATATTATATAATACAGTATACATTAAAACAACAATTGTTTTGAAATATCTAGCACAGTTTATTTCTGCAATCTTTGCACGCTTTTTGGATCAATTACTAAATAATCTCTAAAAAGAAACTTCTGCCAAGCAGTGCATGCTTCAGCATATGCCCTTAAGGTAAGAACGTAAACATATTTCAGTAAGCATCCCATGAAAGTACTTTTACTACCCTGGCAGTTCAATTCCCCTGAGAGAAACACAGTCTTTCAGTACAGGTTCAGACTCAAGCTGCACATTCAATACAAACATCAGCAACTTCTCTCTACATCTCAGTCACAGACTGAATACTGAATGATAGTGAGGATGTTAAAGCAATAGTTTGATAGTTTTCTCCCCTTACCCCTTAAATAGCAAGTGGGGACAAAATTAAAATAAAAAGTTAATAATTAAAACTTTAATTTTGTGCCTTACACCACATGGAGCCTTGAATAGCTAATGATTTAAATGTCAGAAAATGTATTTTTAAAAAGCACAAAAATAAATATGCTGCAATATGCTGTCCATGTAATGTATCAGCGCAATGTGTTTATTAAGGCTGTTATCTGCTGGTACTTTGAAGTACAAACCGGATTCCAAAAAAGTTGGGACACTAAACAAATTGTGAATAAAAACTGAATACAATGATGTGGAGGTGCCAACATCTAATATTTTATTCAGAATAGAACACAAATCACAGATCAAAAGTATAAACTGAGAGAATGTATCATTTTAAGGGAAAAATGTTGTTTCAAAATTTCATGGTGTCAACAAATCCCAAAAAAGTTGGGACAAGTAGCAATAAGTGGATGGAAAAAGGAAATTGAGCATATAACGAACAGCTGGAAGACCAATTAACACTAATTAGGTCAATTGACAACATGATTGGGTATAAAAAGAGCTTCTCAGAGTGTCAGTGTCTCTCTGAGGCCAAGATGGTAAGAGGATCACCAATTCCACCATTGTTGCGCAGAAATACCAGAATGGTGTTACCCAGTGTAAAATAGCAAAGACTTTTAAGTTATCATCATCAACCGTGCATAACATCTTCAAAAGATTCAGAGAATCTGGAACAATCGCTGTGCATAAGGGTCAAGGCCGTAAAACTCTACTGGATGCTCGTGATCTCTGGGCCCTTAAACGTCACTGCACCTCAAACAGGAATGCCACTGTCAAGGAAATAACAGGATGGGCTCAGGAATACTTCCAGAAAGCATTGTCAGTGAACACAATCCACCGTGCCATCCGCCGTTGCCAGCTGAAACTCTACAGTGCAAAAAGGAAGCCATTTCTAAGCAAGCTCCACAAGCTCAGACGTTTGCACTGGGCCACGGGTCTTTTAAAATGGAGTGTGGCAAAATGGAAGACTGTTCTGTGGTCAGATGAGTCACGATTTGAAGTTCTTTATGGAACACTGGGACGCCATGTCATCCGGACCAGAGAGGGCAAGGATAACCCAAGTTGTTATCAATGCTCCGTTCAGAAGCCTGTATCACTGATGGTATGGGGTTGCATGATTGCTTGTGGCATGGGCAGCTTGCAAGTCTGGAAAGGCACCATTAATGCAGAGAATTATGTTCAGGTTCTAGAACAACATATGCTCCCAGCTAGACGTCATCTCTTTCAGAGAAGACCCTGCATTTTTCAACAAGATAATGCCACGTAATGGCTACGTAGGAGAAGGATCCGGGTACTGAAATAGCCAGCCTGCAGTCCAGATCTTTCACCTATAGAGACAAAGAAGGCCCAAGACGATTGAACAGTTAGAGGCCTGTATTAGACATGAATGGGAGAGCATTCCTTTTTCTAAACTTGAGAAACTGGTCTCCTCTGTCCCCAGATGTCTGTTTAGTGTTCTAAGAAGAAGGGGGGATGCCACACAGTGGTAAAAATGGCCTTGTCCCAACTTTTTTGGGATTTGTTGACGCCATGAAATTTTGAAACAACATATTTTTCCCTTAAAATGATACATTCTCTCAGTTTAAACTTTTGATCTGTGATTTGTGTTCTATTCTGAATAAAATATTAGATGTTGGCACCTCCACATCATTGCATTCAGTTTTTATTCACAATTTGTTTAGTGTCCCAACTTTTTTGGAATCCGGTTTGTACCAACATGATCATAAAATCGTTTATAAGATGACATTACAATGTGCCACAACACTCATCTGGCAGATTAGCTAATGTTTGCTCATTTAATGCTTGTGTTACAAATGAGATGATTATACAGTGGTGTGAAAAAGTGTTTGCCCCCTTCATGATTTCTTATTTTTTGCATGTTTGTCGCTCTTAAATGTTTCAGATCATTAAACAAATCTAAATATCAGTAAAGACAACACAAGTAAACACAAAATGCATTTTTAATGAAGGATTTAATTATTAAGGAAGAAAAAAAATCCAAACCTACATGGCCCTGTGTGTTTGTCCCCTAAATCTAATAACTGGTCCACCCTTAGAAGCAACAACTGCAATCAAGCGTTTGCAGTAACTTGCAATGAGTCTTTTAAAGCGCTGTGGAGGAATTCCGGCTCAGTGATATTTGCAGAATTGTTGTAATTCAGCCACAATGTAGGGTTTGCAAGCATGAACCACCTTTTTAACGTCATGTCACAGCATCTCAAAAGGATTCAATTCAGGACTTTAACTAGGCCAATCCAAAGTCTTCACTTTGTTTTTCTTCAGCCATACAGAGGTGGACTTACTGGTGTGTTTTGAATCATTGTCCTGCTGCAGAACCCAAGTTCGTTTCAGCTTGAGGTCACAAACAGATGGCCGTACATTCTCCTTCAGGATCTTTTGGTAAACAGCGGAATTCATGGTTCCATTTATCACAGCAAGACTTCCAGGCCCTGAAGCAGCAAAACACCCCCAGACCATCACACTACCACCACCATTTCTTACTGTAGTTATTATGTTCTTTTTCTGAAATGCAGTATTACTTTTACGCCAGATGCAATGGGACACACACCTTCCAGAAAGTTCAACTTTTGTCTTGTCAGTCCACAAAGTATTTCCCTAAAAGTCCTGGGGATCGTCAAGATGTTTTCCGGCAAAATTGAGACGGGCCTTAATGTTCAGTTTGTTCAGCAGTGGTTTTTCGTCTTGGCACTCTGCCATGCAGGCCCTTTTTGCCCAGTCTCTTTCTTGCAGTGGAGTCATGAATGCTGACCTTAACTGAGACAAGTGAGGCCTGCAGTTCTTTGGATGTTGTTGTGGGCTCTTTTGTGACCTCTTGGAGTCGTCGCCCAAACCTTTAGAAATGTTTTTATAACCTTTTCCAGACTGGTAGATCTCAGTTACTTTCTCTCACATTTGTTCCTAAATTTCTTTGGATCTTGGCATGATGTCTAGCTTTTGAGTATCTTTTGGTCTACTTTATTGTCAGGCAGGTCCTATTTAAGTGATTTCTTGTTTGAGAACAGGTGTGGCAGTAATCAGGCCTGGTTGTGGCTAGAGAAATTGCCTCTGGTGTGATAAACCACAGTTGTGTTTTAACTGGGGCCCAAACACTTTTTCACACAGGACCATGTAGATTTGATTTTTTTCTCTCTTAATAGTAAAGACCTGCATTTAAAAACTGCATTTTATGTTTGCTTGTGTTGCCTTTGCCTAATATTTAAATTAGTTTGATTAGTTGAAGAAAAAAAGTAATCATGAAGGGGCAAACACTTTTTCACACAACTGTAACTGCTCGCATATAGAATCCCGAGATTTTAAGCTTTCTAACGTTATACTATATCAATGAATTGCTGGATAACTTGATAAATAAAAAATATATAAAAAAATAAAAAATCTGAAGTGTACAAGAGAAGCATACCAGTACTGCAAGAGTATTAAACAGTAAAACATGGTAGGATTACAACTGACACATGAACATTATGGCATAATTAAACTTACAAGTATGATTTAGACCTAGCAAACCATACCAAGAACTACCAATCATACAAAGGGCTACCAAACCACTGCAAGATCCACCATTCTTGAGAGCAACATACCACACTGTAGCAATGCACAAGTTGCAGGAATCTCCATACTACATTACCTCCTGTGCTCCTGTGCTGAAACAATTTTGGGTGAGCTAAAACTGGAAAAAGCAGTACACCTCAGAAACCAAGCAAAAACCAAGCATGTACTGATTTAGACCCCAGATCTGGGATAAGGACATTTTTCTCTGAACAAGTATGTTACTTTTAAAGGGGGCCTTGCACTGTCTTTCCTGGCATCAGTGAGATTTGGTCAGATACTCTGCCGTGGCTTTTCACTCTGGAGCCGTCAATCAAATGGGAAGCCGTGGGCAGGAAAGTATGCAGTAGGGACGCCCAGAGCAATCCAGCCAGTTTTAGACAGAGCTAGACAAATTATAGGAAAACTCTCATTTGTGAGTGTCCAATCGAATTCATGTGTCACAGCATTTACATCATTAGGCCCACAGTCTTGCAAACACAAATGAACCCCACAGGCCTTAATTACAGCAATATGTATGGTGATGATGCGCCTAATTTTTAATCTTTATCTTTAAAGAGGTTTGGTTAATGTTCTCTGATGTCACTTTTAAAGCAAGAGAAGAGTATTAATTAATTAGTTTTCAGTCAGATAGTGTTTTACCTGGCCAAGTTAGATACTCCTGATATTTAATTCTCCAGACCTCTATGATAATGTGATATATACATTACAAGTTATTGCATGGCTAAAGTCAAAAGTTAATGTTCTGCATCAATCCTGAAAGTATTTTCACATAAACGCTTCTTATTAAACACTGAGATCATTGTTTTTAACACAAACATAAATAAAATTTAATATTTTATTCTAAATAATAATAATAATAATAATAATAATAATAATATTAATTACAACCTAGAAAAGTGCGTTTCCTGAAGGAAACGTGAGATAGTGGCGCAGCTTGCTCAGTGAGGAACGAGGGATAAGTAAATGAGTGCGGGTTGGTATGACTGTGGATTAGCGTCTGGGGGCCTGCCCTTAGTGAGTACGTGAAGTTTGGTGGCTCTCGGGCAAAGGAAACAGCCGGCTTTAGGTGGGTCCAAAAACGACTAGGACTCTATGTAAGGAACGAGGGATGCGGAAAAAAAGAAGACGCGAACGAGTGTGCACCAAATGGCCCCGAGCCATTTTATCCGATTTGGTGTCTCTAGGTCGAGCGGAAGTAGGTAAGATAGGCACGTGTTCTTCGATCCTATTCATTCTCTATGGGGAAAAAATTCCGGAAAAATTCCTTCCTACTCGGAATCCATGCATCTGATCAAAAAGCTATATACAAGCCCACATCAGCGTATCATACCGGACAATCGGATATCTCGAAAGCTGCGGGACGAGTTAGTCGGCGATGAAGCGGGAGAAAAAGAAAAACGAATAAAAGTATAGTTGCGCATTGCTATACAGATCTGCTAATTATAAAAGAGTATAAGAGTGAGTTTTAGGGGTTTCTTCAAGCATCTCAAAGACAGTATAGGTGCAGGAGGAGACTTTACAGTTTTTGTCAACTGCTTACACACAAAATTTTTGCTTGTCACACAACTTTCTAAACATTTTCTTCAAACACCATAACCCCACACCAAATCTGCAAAACCATACACTAATTCTCAGTGTCTGACTCAGTTTTCAATTTCCTAAAACACATTTTGCAAAACTCCACACACAATTTTCTACCTAACACACAAAATTCAAACAGGAAGTTACTTGAATTCCTTTTTCAAACACAACCAATCAAAATGCCACACTAAATCACTAATGCTTCACCCTCACTCCTCACATGTGCAAACACTCATTACTTAAATGAACACCAACAAATCATTGCCTTAAATAGGTCACATGTCAAGATGTCTGTTTTGAAAAATGAATGACAATGCAGAGAGAGCCAGGAGAGTTGGAGGTAGAGGCAGACCACAAGGAGTTCGGGTTCGAGGAGGAGTAGTTGGAAGGGGAGTAAGAGGAGGAAGAGGACAAGGTAGACAGGGAAGAGGACGAGGGCAAAGAAGGGAAGCAAGGAGAGCTGTCTCAGATGAGATTAGGGCTACATTAATTGATCATGTGATCAACCATGGGTTGACCATGAGGGAGGCTGGACTGAGGGTCCAGCCAAACTTAAGTCGATTTACGGTGGCAGCCATAATCCGAACATTCCGAAATGAGAACAGGTATTCAACTATCTAATATACACATATTTATTCCAGTACAACTGTAAAATACATACAATTGTAGCTCTTATCATGTATATTACTGTACTGCATTTCATGAATCATAAATGGTCAGTGTGGTGGGTTATCATACTATACTAAGGTACAGCTAACTGCAGGAAGACATTTCTGACTATATAACAGCAAACATTGACTATGTTTCTGAATCTTCTACAGAGTGGAAAGGCAAAGGATGTATGAATGCGAAACTACTTCCAGCACATTAGACTTGCACCTAACAAGCCAGATTATTGGGTTGTGCACGTGTGTATATATAAACTTTTGTCTCTTGCAGAGAATTTTGGAGATGGATGCGAATGGAGATGTCCTCCATGAGTACATTTACATAGATGAGGTGGGGTTCAATCTGACAAAAAACAGAAGAAGAGGGAGAAATGTTATTGGACAAAGGGCCACGAGAGAGGACATAGCATGCGATGTGGATGAAGTACTGTGGCCAGACCCAGCCCGGAGGAGAGATGAAGCGTAGACACACACCCAACCCCCCAACCAACACCCACACACACACACACACACACACACACAATTTTTTTGGGAAAAAATTTAATTATTTTGTTTGAAATCAGCTTTTTCATAGATGTGTTTGGTTTCTCTCAAACTACATGTGGTGGTTGTTTTTTTTTTCTTCTTATGTTCTGTACAAATATTGTATTCAGAGCAGCAAATTATTTGGAAAAAATAAACATTTCTGGTTTCAATACTGCTTCTGTGTGTTGTACATTTTACCTTCTCTCTGCAAGTTTGTACGGAAATAAACATAGAATCCCATAAAAGAGAGAAGAGCTTTAGATTTTAAACAACAGTGTGAACATGATGTTTCCAAAATGTCATATATTATGACAAAAGTGTTTGCAATGTGAGGTCAGTGCTTGATTTTGAGATGTGTTTATGACATTTTGAATGTTGTGTGTCATTTTGCTGGAGATTTGAGGCATTTTGCATTTTGTGTGCGCAATTGTGGGTTTTGTGTGTGGAGTTTTGAAAAATAGACACAGAGTTTTGAAAATGTGTGTAAACAGTTGGTAAAAACTGTAATAAATGCTGGGTCTCTTCAACAAAATCTTCCAAGCAAACCTCACCTCTGGATGATCTTTGATCTTTTACATTAACGATCTTTTTTTCATGCTACCTTTATTAAAGATTGCTTTTTATAAGATTGCTTTTCACTTGGTAGAACTAGATTTGTAGAACAAAAGGTTATGGCAGGCCTACATTTGATATGATATGTATATGAATGATGCATTCACAAACAGAGTGTGTTTGTAAATGACAAGAATGTATCACTTATTTTCATTAAATAAAACAATAAAGCAACATATCCTGGGATAAGGTGCAAAAGAGCGAAGTAGTAGCATTAAATTATTTTTGACGACTTATATTTCACTCCTGCATGTTTAAGGGTTAATGTAATAAACATGTACAAAAGAAATACATCTTTAAATAGACACCATTTATAGTAGCCTCTTTTTACGCTAAGAAGGAGCTGGATAGAGCAGAATGGTCCTTTTTCATGACCTCAACACTTCAAACACTGGTTTTGGTTTGTACCTCACAAACTGGATCACAAACTTCACTCATTGCCTCCTCTGTCTCTTCATGTATTAAAACCATTTACATTACAAAACAGATACCAGACAGCCATGTCGCTTATTACTGTTATTGTTTGCATTTTTTATTCAACCCATGGCAGCATCTGTTAAACAGTACAGTGAAATCTCTGCCATTCTTCTCTGCCAAATCTTTGTCACTCCAATTAGTCCATAGTTTGATTAACGGTTATATGAATGTGTCATACAACGGTTATATGAATGTGCTATGAGAGTATTTAACCATGATACAGTGGTCTGGGCCAAAACTTCTTGGTATTAACATCTCCCCAAACTTCAGTGATGTACACAAGCTGAATTCTGTTCCCCTACAGCTAGAAATACACTCCAACACAGCAACACATGTAAACACTGCCTAGCACTAGGAGACAATTACATCAATGTCTTGTGGCTTCATTCTTAGATTTATGATTTCGCTTAAAGGTCAAAGATACATTCTCTAAAATCCTGGGCCTTGGCATTCCTGTCTGTCTCATCATAGACTACTGACATCTCTTCATTATTGATACACAAATACATCAAGCCATTTTTTTAGATATCTCTTACCATTGGCAAAAACAAATCGAATTGAAAGGACAGCCCAAATTTCCATAAGACACTGACTCAATTTGCTTACTTATCACTGTAATCTAGAAAGATTAACTGCTAGTAAAAAACAAAATCATTTTAACTTGGTCATACTTTACACAATATATTAGCAATATATTATTATATATTATGAGCAATAACAATAGCTATGCTTTCTCCTTTCATTATTTCACACTCTTTTTATTGGAATACTAAATAACATCTTAAATAAGCAACTTCGTCACTGTTACAACGAGCAAAGGGCAACCTTTTAATAGTATGTGTATATGTTTGCCTATGTCTATTGCAGACACACAGACTACTGTGTCAAAAGACTACCCTAACAGGCTAGAATACTAAAGAGTCCTAAAACTACTGCAGCCATTTAAAGACTATCACACAGACATCTAAAGACTACTGCACTGCTATGCACAGCACAGAGTTCAGTAAAAAGGCAGGAAATGCTGGGAAACTGTTTTGTTTTTTGCATTACAAATGACAATGTTTACTCAGAAATGCTTTTCAATTCACTATTTTTTCTGAAGAAATTGGGAAATTCTCCACTTATTTATATATAGATGATGATGATGTGATACTACTTGCATTAGTTCCAGCTAAACTGCTTGCCAAAAAAAGGCTTTAGAGTCTTCCTGTTAGAAAACCATCCTCGGTGGCCCCTCGTGGAATAATTGTATTACAGTATTAAAGCATACAGTATGTAAAATCTCAACATTATTAAAAAAAACCAAGGAAGATTATGACTGGTATTGTACACCTTTCTAAGTCCATGATAGAAACCACTATACTCAGAGCTTTTCAAAAGCAAAAAGTTGATTTAATTTGATGCTACAAAGTCTTTCTGTGTTTAAATAATAAACCATACAGATTCTGCAAGCATCTGTTCTCATTCTGTCACCAAATATGTTGCTCTGATGATTATATTAGGTGCTGTTAAATGGAGCAGGAGGAAACAGCTGACATTATCTGGTTGTTTAATGCTTATGTGGTGGGTTTTTCTAACACTATTAAACTATGACTGAAGTAAAAACACAGTAAAGAAACAAATGAAACAAAACTTTCCACAGTTCAGATGTTTCTGTGAATTGCAGCAGAATTTAGAGGTATTTATTACAGGACTGGGGTCAGTTAGATGTCACAGTCATCTGTTCTAAATGTGTGTCACAAATGCACATATATACAAAAAACAATTAAATTATTTATTTAAGTGTGACCATCACCGTGTTCTCCTATAAACTAAAATCAGTTTGCATTTTGAAGTCTTTAAAAAGGGTATAGTTGAAAGTAATCAGTTTAAGTATACATAATTTGTCTGTTAGCTAGCAATGAAGACAAAAGGCTTAAAACAGCAAAAATAACAAATTACAGTGTAACATTTGACATACAACATTATAGTCTGCCGCTCCATCTTATAGCAGAAGACACATCAATAAAGTAACACTGGCTGGCAGACCAGACTCTTCAACCACTTAAAAGTGTCACATGTTGTTATATATTACACGTCTCAAATCACAATAAATGATACAATTCTTTGGTCTAAAACAACTATAAAGGGTTTACTGGATATGGTTTGAGCCTTGTCATAATTGTTACTGGTGATTCTTTGTTGACAATTTATTCAATGCACATACATGTACATACATTAACTCATGACATTGCTGTATTGTAACTAGATACAATACTAGATGAAAAAATAATTATTTTTACCACAATCAAAACACATTCTCAGGGCCAAAGGATGGAGCGCATTCTTGGATGACCTGTCGCTTTAAATATATACTGTATTTCCACAGATTAAGCATGTTACATTCTTTGTAATGTATTTTCTGTATCACTTTCATACACTGACACTATACCCCATATACAGTGTGTATTGTCCTTGTAAAGTATATTTGTTTTAAAACAAATATATATATAAAAAAATCAAACACATAGCCATGCAATCTCCAAAGATAAACACTGCCAGTAAAACGGGCTGTACTGAAGAACTCAATTTCAACTCTGCACTGTTGTATGATGCTAGGCTTGACTTTAAATACTAATAATGGGAAATGGAAGCATCTAGGGCAGACAGCAGCTTAGCCACAAAGTAGATACACAAACTCAGAACACAGAACGAGGCTGTCAAATACTGTATTGGCCATAATATATTCCTACCATATCACTCATTATTGAGTTCATACCTGCCTCTGGAAGCAGCATCAGAACAAGAACTGTGTTGGGAGTTTCATAAAATAAGTTTTCATGGCTGAGGTGCTGCACAAAAGCCTAGGATTACTATGCACAATGTCAAGTGTTTCTTAAGGTTGTGTAAAGCAAATATCCAAAGTTTTGTATGGGGTGGGTATTAGGGCTACAGCCATTATTTAATATGAAGCCATTTGTTAAACCATGACACATCAGCCTTCACATACAGGTCCTCTACTGCACTGGCAAAGGCCCTTGTCACTTAATATATCTCATTACTTGAGATAAAATAAAATAATCAGTTATCATTTTGCCACTTTCCTTAAGATGTGAAAAAGGAAACTTAATGAAGAAAGGTCTTGGCTAACTATCCATTGAAGAAAAACAAATGACGTAAAAACCTAGCTAACAATAGAACCAACTGGCAAAAGCCAAACTTGTGATTTGCAGATACCCTTTATACAGGCTATGGGTTTTCAGGATGTTTCTTGCTATGAAATCACACCTTCACATTTCGAGTGGAGACAGCTAGCTAAGGCTACATATCTTCGCTTATTGGGCAGCACAAAAAATCAGCTAACAACCAGAACACAAAAAAGTGGAGACAATACCAAGGCCATTTTGGCTTTTGCAAGAGGGTCTTACATTACAGCCCAGTGGCTAACCCTAACCCTAACCTAATGTAATTGCATTTATGTTCTCATCACAAGGAAAGCTATAAAATGCTAACTGGGAATATCTGGACTTGATTCAAGCAACAAGAAACACAAATATGGAGCATTTCCACATTTTAGTGCGATGAAAAAAATATTATTATTACAGCACAAAAATGTGTTGACAAAAAGTATTTTGCAGATCACCCTTATTGATAATAATAACAATAATAATAATAATAATAATAATAATAATAGTAAGAAGAAAAAGAAGAAGAATAAAAGAATATCTAGATCCTAAAATTAAAATGGCCATGGTTTTGGAATGGGATGTGCAACAAGTTTTTATAGGTATAATCCACATACTTTTGGCCATACAGTTGCACTTTAAGCAAGAGTTTATCTTCTCAATGCTTCAGAATAACCTGTGGTTCAAATAAGACATTTGTTTCTCAGACAGCACTGCTGAAACTGTAAACAAACTGAACTGGTTTACTATCATTCAAGGTTATCTTATGACGGAAATATACAGACACTAACGAAAATAGAAACATCACCAAAAGGCGGCAGAAGATACAGCGTTGTGATTGGAGGAAATTGTGTTACGAATGATGGTTCCACCACTTTGAACAGACGCCCCTCAGATGAAGAGCGAAGTGTATCCAAAAGGCCAGTTGTCTTGAGTTGCTCGTACTAGATGATGTTAATGAAACTTAACGCTTAATGCTAATGTTAATTTTAATTTTATACAAAATTACTGTATCAAGGGTTTTTGTATGAAGGGTTTTGTATTTTTGTTAGTCATAGGGCTGAATCAGTGGCAATTAGTAAATCTCTCGCAAGAAAATTGTTTAATACGTTCCAGAACTTTGGAATCTCTGATCTAGTAATTAATATTACCAACAAATTTAAACTTAATTTGGAAGCACAAAGATGAAAATACTGTAAAGTTAAATATACTTACAGGTTTCAGAGAATCAGTAGAACTTGAGGAAGTTAAAAATAAAAAGGGAAAAACAGATTAATGATAAACAAAGTTACAGAAGTAGCTAATTAGTTATAATAAATGTATATCTTAAACTATTTTTTTGTAGATCAAGTACAGTATTTATCATTTTACAATGCAGAATTACACATACAGACATTAAAGTGCAATTGATAAATTTACTATTAATGATTCGTTTGTTAGCTTGATCTACATTGCTGTAGGAGAAGGGTATCTTTTAACCACTAATACCACACTTCATAAACTTATAGAACTTGCCCCAGTTTACTTCATGTACGACATTGCCAGGCATTTAAGGGCATTTAACTTTCTAGTGGAAAACTTGCCCCAGTTTACTAAATCACAAAAGTTACGAAGATTGTCAAAATGCACCATAAGTAGGTGTGTTTCCCACTTTTCCTCATCTGGAAACACCAATCAGCATTCAGGATCTTGTCTGACCCCTGTCTTATAGGTGTGGCTGAACAAGAAAATCGCCAAACCGACAAACCCTGAAAAGTGTTTCTCAAGAATCATCATCCGTTTTAATAACATGGAACAACGTGACGTTGAATAGCACCTGGTGGCCATTGTTCCAGCCATAGAGTGCACGTTCCCTTGCGTTGTAGTCCAGCATTGACATGTGAAAGTATTGGTTGTGGATAGGGATGTCAGTATACTCATAGCTGGCCGTTTTGGTGGAGTAAGAATAGTAGACTTTTGCACCTGTAAGATGGGAATTTGTGATATATAGCGTGCCACAGATCATGAAGGATTCACCTGCATTTCTTTTAGAGTATTCCGTGTTCCATGTGTTTAAAACCTGCAGGGTTAAAGGGTCCAGCTGACTAATCACAATATTTCCTGCGTTCTGATTGGTTGCATAAACTGCCCAAAGTCCCAGCTCGTCTGCCATCAGGTCAATATCAGAAAATCCACCCCAAGTGTATGGGTAAACGTTGTGGAAGCCAGCAGCCTCGAGGGCACGTTGGGTCATCACACGTCCACTCTCAAAACTATACCTGACAATAATGTTGCTTTGGTATTTGTTGTAGTACAGTGAGCCATTGTAAACTACATGGTTTGTGCCTGCCCAATGAAATGGCAAATTATAGGTTCTGGACTCGACCCCAGCGATGAAGTCACTCAATGACTTGTACTCACGGACTATCTTGTTGTTAGTGTAGCTGTCCATGTACCAAACCTGTAACAGATAATTTGTTAAATTGTTACATTATCCATAAACCACCATTTAAAATGCTTTGTTGATGACAGAATGTAATATTTGATGCGATACAGATCTTATTGCTTACCTTATTATTTTGAGGAGATGCCTGTGGGTCAGTCATCCATGCTCCAAACCTGGTTCCTGATGTCTTTATGGTGTCAGGGCCAGTGATTTTCATCAGCTTGCCACACGCTGACACAGCAGAGAATAAAAATATTAGTTCTTTCAGAAAAAAAACACACCGTTAGCAGAAGAAAAGACAAGGAAAGGAAATGACAAACATATGAATCCTACATTGTGATTTTTGGATATACTTTGGCCATATGGTACAATGTCAGTTCTGCAACTCTGAATTAAAAACACATGCATGTCGGTTGACAATTTGATGCGCCTAGAATAATTTATTTAAATTTCAGTTTGAGCCAATTTAGATTTGGTTGAAATACATGTTTTTACATGCTATTTTTATAAAAAACACCAGAAACTGTGAAAAGGTGCATTGTCCAATGAGGAAAATAGATACTGTGTAGAAGATGCACAATGTTCAATGCATCAAACATTAAATGAGTTAGCTGTTGTTTTACTGTACTTAAACTAATCAGAAGAAACAGCCACTCTCACTTATTTCACATGAAAACCTAACGACAAAAGGAATATATAAATATATATCTAAATAGGCACAAAATGAAATAGAAATAATTCTTATATATATATACACACTATACAATGTGAGAGACATTACTATGTATGATTTTTTAATAATTTATTTGTGTGTTACTGCTGCAAATAAGTATTTGAACACCTGCCAATCAGCAAAAATTCTGGCCCTTAAAAACTCCACCTCCACTCCACTTATTATTCTAAATTAGAAGCACCTGTTTGAGGTCGCTAGCTGCATAAAGACACTTGTCCAGCCCACACAATCAGTAAGACTGCAACTACTAACATGGCTAAGACCAAAGAGCTGTCCAAAGACACCAGAAACAAAATTGTTGACCTCCACAAGGCTGGAAAGGGCTACGGGGCAATTGCCAAGCAGGTTGGTAAAAAAAAGATCAACTGTTGGAGCAATTATTAGAAAATGGAAGAAGCTAAACATGACTGTCCATCTCCCTCAGACTGGGACTCCACGCAAGATCTCACCTCGTGGCGTATCAATGATCCTAAGAAAGGTGAGGAATCAGCCCAGAACTACACTGGAGTAGCTGGTCAATGACTTGAAGAGAGCTGGCACCACTGTTTCCAAGGTTACTGTGGGTAATACACTAAGACGTCATAGTTTAAAGTCATGCATGGCACGGAAGGTTCCCTTGCTTAAATCAGCACACGTCCAGGCCCGTCTTAAGTTTGCCCATGACCATTTGGATGATACAAAGGAGTCATGGAAGAAAGTTCTGTGGTCAGATGAGACAAAAATTAAACTTTTTGGTCTTAATTCCACTCGCTGTGTTTGGAGGACGAAGAATAATGAGTACCATCCCAAAAACACCATCCCTACTGTGACACATGGGGGTGGAAGCATATTGCTTTGGGGGTGTTTTTCTGCACATGGGACAGGACGACTGCACTGTATTAAGGACAGGATGACCGGGGCCATGTATTGCGAGATTTTGGGGAACAACCTCCTTCCCTCAGTTAGAGCATTTAAGATGGGTCGTGGCTGGGTCTTCCAACATGACAATGACCCAAAGCACACAACCAGGATAACCAAGGAGTGGCTCCGTAAGAAGCATATCAAGGTTCTGGAGTGGCCTAGCCAGAAAATCTTTGGAGGGAGCTCAAACTCCATGTTTCTCAGCGACAGCCCAGAAACCTGGCTGATCTGGAGAAGATCTGTGTGGAGGAATGGGCCGAAATCCCTGCTGCAGTGTGTGCAAACCTGGTGAAAAACTACAGGAAGCATTTGACCTCTGTAATTGCAAACAAAGGCTACTGTACCAAATATTAACATTGATTTTCACAGGTGTTTAAATACTTATTTGCAGCAGTTACACACAAATAAATTATTAAAAAATCATACATTGTGATTTCTGGATTTTTTTTTAGATTATGTCTCACAGTGAACATGCACCTAAGATGAAAATTTCAGACCCCTCTATGATTTCTAAGTGGGAGAACTTGGAAAGTCGCAGGGTGTTCAAATACTTATTTTGCCCACTGTATATATATATATATATATTTTAATATTATAGATAAAATTATGTATACATATAAATATTTTTTTAACCATCTGTGCGCTCTCTCTTGCTATGCTAATTTCAGTAAAAAAAAAAAAAAAAGGTTCTGTGGTTTACCGAATATAAGCTTAACTTTTACTGACTACTGGCAAAATTGTTATCTTGCCATTTTTTTCTTTGTCTTTAACAGCTAAACTCCAAATGAGTTTCTGCTTGCCCAAAAAAATAAATGTTATTGGCTGATCAAAGCTTTAGTTTGGTACTCACTGAGCTTGTTCATGCAGTTCCTCAGTCTTCCTTCCAGACTGGCCACCCTATGCTGAAGTTCTTCATAATCGTAAGCTCCGATTTCCTCCTGAATACCCATCAACACCATCGACAGATTCCTCACCTCCTCCTTAAACTGAGATATGAGTCTGGCATCTGTTTTATACTGTTCTAGCACCGGGATCAGGGGCTGCAGATCTGCCATCTTACCCTTCATTTCCTGAGATAATGATGTTAAATCAATAGTTAATTAAACAGTATATAAATTTGCTCTTAAATGTAGCTGATAAACCAAATATGATCTCCAATGTTAATTTCTTTTATTTTAGCACTATAGCTATGGAGCCACTGTAGTATAATAAAAAATGAAAACAATTTCATCACTGATTAGCAAAATGCTAACGACTAAATTATCAAACACTTAAACGTCTGACATACTGTTATCTTGAAACATAACACTGTACACTGGCATAGCCAAACAGTTGCAAAAGCCCGAAGGCTTTTGTACATCCTTCATTATAACAGGACAAGTATAGGTTTAATATGGACAAATAACATACCAGGTGCAAGTTGGAAATCTAAAAAAAATCTATGACAAAAACACTGGAAACATTATAGCTAAGTTACCACCATACATGCTTCAGCCTTTTACAGCCATTGAGGTCTATACACTTTTTAGAGTCTTTTAATGGATTTTAATGAAAGCATACCTGGAAATTTTTTGTCAGTAGTGTTTTACGGTTGGACTCCATTTGCCTGAGCTTTGATCGCAGTCCTTTTATCTGGCTCTCCATTTTCATGACATATTGAAAATCCCTCTGAGTACGCAGGTTCAGAACTTCTATCGACTGAGACATGTTCTGAATCTTAAATACAGAAGAACACAAACCCAAGAGTCAAAGAAATGTAATAAGTGACACAGGACACATGGAAATAACTATTATACTATTGCAGGTAACAAAAACCTTCATACAGTAATAAAATTTAAATTAACATCAGCATCTTGTTAAAACATGTTACTTTACAAACTATGTAAGTTAACAAGGAGTTGCAGAAACTAGTAAACTAGTCATCTATTAAATCTAGCAGTGAAAAAAAACAGTAAACAGAGGGAGAGAACGAAAAACTTACATTTTGCTAAATAAAAACACTAAAGCACTAATTACTTTATAAATGTAAATTCTTCACAAGATGTAATCAATTCCACTGCAAGCTTTGGAAAATCACCTTGATATACAGTCTTATATATTAAACCACATCAATCTCTCATAGAGTGTTTAGACCAGGAGTACAAGGAAAACAAAGATGCGGATTTGTTTTTTTCAATGTAAGATGGGACAGTCGCATGTTTACCACTGCATTATATTATCTTTTCATCTGTTTATAAAACTGTTCAGAGGGCAGTGGTGCATAGCATTTTTGATGTTTGTTTATGAACACCTGTAGAGGCTGGTAAAGAATAATGATTATTTATACTCATCATCAAAAAAATATTTGCACCCAGGAGGAATCAACCGACAGAAATTAAACTTGGTGGGTAGGTTTGAGATCATGAGACATGCAAATGATTCAAGTTTAATGCATGGTCATTTGACGTAAGCAAGGACAGGTCATCAGCCCATCTGCCATGATTGCAAACTATCAGCAAGCGGTAATGCACTTCTTAAGTCATCCTGTTTGAGCCAGCACTATTGGCTCGACTGCCAGATGTAGGACTACATGCATGCAGACTAGTACAACGACTGCCCTTAACACCAAGTCAACCTCATCAAACATTGCAATGGTGTTGTGCCAGACTGTCGTGACTCAGAATAGAAGTGAGACATCTTTAGTGACGAGTCCTGCTTTTGTCTTAGTGGAGACGACCAACAAATCCTTGTGTGGAGGTACCGATGAACGGTTTGTTGTCATGCATCACATGTCTAGAAGGCCTGGTGTCACTCCACCTCCAGCCCTACTGCAAAATATGCAGAAACTCTTTAAGATTATTTAAGTTGCATGAAATGGGTTACTGCAGGACACCATTAGGAACCTCTACAACTTCAGGTGGAGGCGTCTGCCATGTGCGTCAGGAATCATGCCAGGCCATGTAGCTCAAAAAAAATTGGCAGTTTAAATTTATTATACTTTTTTGTTCCTGGTAACCTTTTTTTATCCTTTTGAACAGCAATGCAATTCCACACTTCATTCTGGGAGTGACTATTTTTTTTTGACAATGAGTGCATTTTTATGAGTTTTGATGACATATTTCAGTTAGAAATGACTTTATATGATTGAAATGAGTTTATATGATGCTTGTTAAACTTAGCAATATTTATTTGATATTTGTTAATAACTTTTATGTTTTTTTTTATTCAGTACCTTGCAAACAATGGCTACGAGACTGATATGCAATGTCTAAACTTTGTGGATGTTAACACAGACCTTCTCCAGGAGCTGTCGGAGTTGCCTGGATTTTGCGTCTCTGGAGCACAGGCTCTGGTCTGGAGCAACGACAGTGCAGACACAGCGTCCATCAGCATCTTGGGCTGAACTGTACACCTGCCAGCCCTCCTTCAGCCAGACACTCTACATAAACACACACAAACACTGTTTAGATTTTTAAAAATCTTGAGTAGATCTACAGTAGTACATCATTAATAAGTAATGTGCTCACACATATTGTGTGTTTACTTCTCAACTATACGTTACAAGTTTTTTGGTATGATAAGCCGTCTAATGGTTTCTTTTTTAACTATTGTTAAAAGGTCATAGTGAAACTCTTTTGATCTAAAGCTGATTGAAACACCTGGAATTTATGAGCGCTGACATCACAACAATTGACAAAAGTAGGCACGACTTCCCAAGGCTTCCCCAGGCTAGCACTGTTACTAATGCAGGCACACATATTTACACGTGTGATATTGCTTTGCAGTAAATACTTCGATTATTCTTTAAGACATGGTTCATCTGTATAAGAACAACACAGAAGCTAAATGTCTTTTATACCCAGAGAGAAGGCTAACTGCAAATTCTGTTATATCAGCTAACAGATGTTACATTTTTTCTTCAGGTTCAATCATTGTATTGTCTCAGTGGGGAATATGCAGTCAAGAACATACAAAATACAAAACACACAAAATAAACTAAAATCGTCACTGATACACACATAGGCTGTATTCACAGTATGCAACCAAACAGAAAATCTGTAATGAACTGAAGAGACCTGAATGGTGTACTACTCCAGTCATCTACTCCAGTCGTCTACTGTGTTCAGTATTAAAGTGGTTGTGATGACTCTCTGCAATAAGATTCCTTTCAATGTGCAACTCACTTTTACCGCAGGGTGGAAAATACCTGTATTGTGATTATGTCGCTACATTTTATGATTGCAAAACGCCTTCTTTAAGTTGCTCACGGCTCACAGAAAATAATCACTGTAACTAATTCCATAGAAAACATGGCAGATTTGACCATACTGGAGCAAGTACAAACAAATTAGTGGCTCGGGAAACTACAACAAAACAAACAGTGGTCGATTTCAGTAAGAGTAATGATTTCTAGTATACAGGGAGTAATCTTGGTGGTGTACTTCATCCCATCATGCATTGTGGCCTCACCAGCTCTCAGACTACTTCAGCCAAAGCAAATAGACACAGGTAACATAGGGGAGAAAAATGCAGCCAGTTGCATGTATAAATGTGAATACAGTGATTGTAATAGGGTGGTCATGTGACTGTATTGCTACATTGCATCTCAGAACCTGTTACTATACTGCATACTACACACAGGGGGCAGTATGCCGTACATGCTACTGTAGTAATGGAGGAAGAAGGAGGCCAGGAAAGATGGCTGTGGCTTGGTTATAATTTACTGTCCTGATCACAGAGCCAGTGTCAGAAAGAAAATTTCAAGTTTGCTTAACCAGTACATACAGTCCATATACACTCCCATTTAGCCTATATTTAAGCCCATCCATTCAGCTAGATCACTTCAGCGCAACACATACAAAATCAATACAAAAGCAATTTAGCACCATCAATTCAGCATACAGCAGTTGAGCACCACCCATTTAGCCTACAGCAGTTGAGCACCACCCGTTCAGCCTACAGCAGTTATGACCCATCCATTTTGCCTACAATCTATTGACACTTCACCGGTTCAGCCTGACTATTAAACACTGCCCATTTACATTGTTTCAATCCTGACTGCTTTTTTAAATTACACACAATACAAAGCACACAAGCAGAGCTCTTTTATATCTTATATCTAAATCTGGCACAGTAATAAAAACAGCCTATTTGATTTTAAGGGAATAAATAGCTTTATATGTTACTATATACTACATGGATTTGGTATCTGAACCCACAAAGATGTAATCAGTGAACAAACACTGCACTTTTGACTTTTTTGCCAACAAAATGGTTGCGCAAAGTGGAAGCCCTTTAACGCTTTCTTAACTGTTGTGTGAAATGACCATGTTAGTGAGATAATAAAATGGAAAAGCAGTTTAAATTTTAGTGCATGTTTTGTAAAGGGATTCAGTAGGAGTCATTACCATGGTCTTTTTGAACTACATCAACAGCCTTTACATTATTCAATGCCACAGCATTTTGTTTAAACTTCACTCCTCAGCTACCATGACAGAAACCAATTTATTCTCTATTCCTCAAAAAGCTTTTCCTTCAACAGTAAATATGCAGAGCGCTCTAGAGAGCATACCCCAGAATAAAAAGAGATTTTGTGCTTGAGTTTAATGACCTGTTTTAAATCCCCCAACTTCAATGGAGTACTCAGTCTTATCTCTTTACTCATCTAAATACTTAAACTGATATAATGTGCACTTCCCTTCACATCTATATAATTACAATACAGTAAAATAATCCAAAGAGCATTCACATGTAGTTTCATCACATATACACTCTAACCACTTCATGTTAACAATTCTTTTAAATCTCCACCACACAGGCATTTCAGGTTGGCCAAGCTTTACAGAATATTGAAAAACGTTGGTATTGTGCTATAATTTGCCTCATGTTGCACAGCTTCTCATTAGGATGAAAGTATAACTCACTTAATACGTAGGCATTGTGATATAAACTGAGCTTGTTTTACAGTTTCTGATTACGTTGAATGTATAACTCACTTAAAATGTAAGCTGAGCCGCATTCTACAGTTCCTCATTACAGCACCTTTTGTAACTCGCTCTGTGTACCCTACATAAATACATAAAATATTCAACGATTTATTATTTAACATAGATGTTTTTATGAGTTTTGCTTTTATCTTCTTGAGGTGACTTTTTCTCAGTGCTGCTTATTTCTCTTCACTAGTTCCATCAACCTCATTTAAAACCAATAATGATTAAGGCCTCTACAGACTGTGCAGCCATTTCCACTGATTATGTCTGTCCCTCTCTTTATACTATGGCTTGAATAAGTTTTGGGCTACAAGCCAAATCGACAAAACGTGTTAATCTGTGGAATAACAATGCTGCTATTATTTTTAACTATGAACAGATTCTCACAATTCCACCATACAAGGGTTTTAAATTAGGCACTGATTTACTGACGTTAATGTTCAAAATACCATTAGGAAAGACAATTTTTGGAATTTACTAGAGCTGCAGGGTGTTTTAGAAAACAAATTACACATTATAGATGACAAGCTGTAGTTTGGCCCAAAATTTAATTCCCCTATTTTCTCCACTTTATCTCTAAGGTATGCCATCAGCCGGGACATATTTTATGCTTGAATATTGTTTTGTTTTAGCACTGGAACTAGAAGGCTAACAAGCAATGGAAACTTATACCCCCGCAATTAGCAAGGCATTATCTGCATGCCTAAAACATTAAACCATACAGAGTTAAACCATACATACACACCTCCTCCTTAAAGAAAAACACATATTTTACAACAACGTGATAATATCGCAACCAGCATAGAGTGAAGTGCTCTTTGTAAAGGTAGCAAACATGTCGGCTGGGATTTTAATTGCTAATTTATTTAAGTCTTATTGAGTTTTGCTAGTATGTCTGCTGGAATGTTTAGTGCTCAACATATATATTTTTTTTTAAAACTGAAATTTAGTTATTGTTTTTTCTTTGAAAAACACGAAAAAATACATCATTCGGCCAAATGTTTTACTTTTGTTCCATTTTGGGAAAACAATTATATTTTGGTGCATCCCTAATATATATAGAAAGCATTCACTAATGTTGACACAAGTTAACACGATTAACATGTATTGTAGTCTCCATAGAATGAGTCTTATATTTGTAATGCTGGTTATGCTGACCTTATACCAAACGATTACAGAACAACACTAAGTGGTTTGAGACGTGTCTGATGCAGTTAGTAGCATACTACTTGGTAGAGTATAAAGACTGCAGTATGTATAAGCTACATTAGCCTTGTAGCTCCAGGCCTAAAGCTAAAGAAGAAATCTTCAGACACCAAACATGTCTTTGCTGATCAGCTACATGGGGTGGTGTAATATATTTATTTACTGGTGTTTATACAAGTTCAACTTCTGGAGCTGCAGGAAACAGAGATAAAACAATCAGAGCATGAACTTAATTGATATAATCTGTGACTCTGTAATACCCAGTGCACTCTTTGTGTTTTAAAAAGGGGAAAATGAAGGGGATGTATTCTTTCTCCTACATTTTCATTATTTTTCAGTGGGAAATGAAAGGGTGCCTCCAGGGGACTGCCTTTAGAACAGAGGGAAAAAAAACTAGAGTCACTCTGACACAATGCCTGATGGGTTTCTGACACATGGCCCGTGGCGATTTCAGCTTTAGGTTATCTGAATCTTACAGCCTTTACCAGCTTTATCAGCTATGGATCAACCTTAAAAAGCTTTTAATAATTTTTTCTACTCTTTCTTGTCAAGATTCAAAGGAGATGGGAGATAAAAAATTACTACATCAATATGACACACTTTAAAAAGTTTAAAATAATAACCACTGTGAATTGGTAGTTTAGCAAAAGAGGGCTTTTTGTGCATTTTCTACATTTTATGACACATGATTCATTATTTGTTACAAGCTTACTTCTAATTACTTTATGAAATGACTGGATGGGGTTTTTACAGTTATGTGGCATCCACAGAAAACATTATACTTTTTATTATCAGATTTAATGATTGGTATCGGGATAAAAAAAACATTTTAAAAATACATATAAAAGTGTGTGCAAAACTCTTTACCTACTTTAGCTTTATTTGGTCTGTGAATAATACATTTTGAAACTTTAACTACTTTTACATACTGCATCAAACTCTTCATTGTGCAAAGAAAAAGTGTTATGTTATGATATGAGCCCTTTAACAGTTTTCAAGGTGTGGATAAATGGTCAGTGTGGCAGCATTAATTAAACTCCTACACTTTCAGCATTTCTTCCCGCAGCTACAGCACAGGCACTGTGAGTCAAGTCCACCAACACACAATGATGCACAGGTTCTCAGCGGTCATGAGTCATGTGGAGTGAAATATTCACCAAAACAACTGTTATAAACCTCCCTCACACCGCATATGAAATATGGAACACAAACACAGCCCACGGTCAGAATTACATCAGATAATGGCTCATTACACAGATCGCCATGTATTATTGATTACAAATTCTCTGCAGACGTGACCAGACCCAATATAACCTAAAACCATACTGTGCATGTCATATTATGTATCTGATGTAGTGCAGAAACGATGTCAAATGTAAAAAACAAGCAAACAACAACAACAAAAAAATGAACTAGCCAGGAGACCACAAGCTTGATCCCTGGCGATGACACAGTCATCTGTGGCCGAGGGGCCAGTGTTCACTCTGTGGAAGCTCATGCTAGCCTTAGAACTGTATTGATAATTGTGTTACTACAGTACCACAGTGATGTGATGCCTGCTGCAGCATTGAGCTCAATACAGTCATTACCACAATGCTATATTTCATTGGTGAAAACTAGTCCAGATCATGTGTAATACAAAAAATATATAAACACATGAATAATTGTTTGGTTATTATAACTGACTTCCACCCTGTGTTCAAGGCCTTCTAAAGTACCCACACTTTTCTTATGCTGGTCACTTCGGCTTTACAAGAAAGAAAGGCACTGTGCCTGAAATAGATAAGGAATGTGTCTGATTATTATTTATTTTTAGCCTTGAGTATCTGAGTTGTAATATCTACATATAATATTTAACTAAATATTCAATAATATTCAATTAAATATACACACATGCATCTCTTAAGTGGTAATGCCAATACAGCAAAGACCAACTTGCTGACTTCATATGATTCAACAATGGCCACTAGGCCATGGGGTTGGTGTCACTCTACCTCCACCCCATCACACTATCTGAAGGACCTGTGTGAGAATATTGAAGTTGCATGTAATGGATTATCACAGGACACTATCAGGAACCTCTACAACATCTGGCATGTTGCGTTAGGGGGCCCAATGCCATACTGAGAGACACTACTTCTGTATTTGTAGCTCAATAAATACTGCTCATATCAGGCTAAATTTATGATTTATTGCTCCTGGTAACCTTTATCTTCCCTCCAAATAACATTGCTGTCTGACACTTCTTTCTGGGTGCAACATTTTGATATATGGTGTATCACCTTACAGGCCAAAAAAAAAATAATATGATTTTTGGTTCATATCGCTCAGCCCTAATGGCCACAATGTCAAACATCATTTCACCAATTTATATATGATAACATATAATATATATAGGATAAAACAATATGATGCATTTGTCAGAAAAAAAAGTATTAATCTAGCAAAGAATTACATCTAATCTAAGTTTATTTTTTAGAGTTAACCATCCTGCTGCATTTTCCTGTCTTGGCAGCAGAGCATTCCTCAGGAGAAGGTACAACCTCAGGCCAGCAGCGACAGTTGGAAGTCTCCAAGGCCTTTGCGAGAGAAACAATGTAGCAACGTGACAACACCACAAAACAGTTTTCTGTACCTTTTTATTTTTGCTGTCAGACATTAGATATTATGATTTAAACTTTTAACGACAGATTACCAGAGCAATCTGCTCACTTAGTTGAGGTTATGTTAGTCGATCAGGATATTGATCCAAATACCACAGAGCAGGTTTAATTTTGACTTTCTATTACTTTAGTGCCAACTGCTTGACTTGCCCTCAAGATTTAAGCATTTTGTCTCATAGCTTTGTAACATACAGAACTCAAGGTGGCCGAAGTAAAGAGTGGGATCTGCACATGGATGGGAAATGCAGAGGAATGGCAAGCAACCAGCCAATTCCAACAGCAATCATATGCAAAAAAAACCGGCCTGTTCTGAATTTTGAATTTTTTATGTCACCAAAATGAACATATTTACATATAGTTGTCCATTCAACCTAAAATAGTTCAGCCCCACCCATTCATGCTGAAGTCATAACAAGTAATTTAGCCTGGTCTGTTTTTGAATGATGTAACACAGGGAAGCCAAACAGAGCTTATTGTAGCTATATGTATCAAGCACAATAACAAAAACGGCCTGTTTAATCTTAGGGAATACTTAGTCTTAGTGTGATGATGAATCCTGTGGTAGCAAGTATTTTAGTTTAAGGATTAAAAACGGCACAACCGTGAGACTCAAACTTTAAAAACACAAAAAAGTTTCACTTCAGGACCCTCGTTCATGGGCTGAAAAATGTTTTTCCTCCGTAATTCCATTGCATTTTAATTTTGTAGTAGAATTTAGTTTTGAATTTTTATTTTAGTATTAGTATTACTACAATAAACCTGACATAAACTGAACTGTAGTTTGGAAAATGACTTCTAATCAAAATGGCCTGTTTTTCTGTTGATATACATAAACTAAAGTGAGTAAAATTAGGATAGCAGACACAACACGCATGCATGTTTTATGGTGTGAAGTCAACTCAATCTTACATACTGGTGCATCCACATCCACATAATACTGTACTACATAAACAATAAAACTGAATACACTTCTAATTCTAGTGGTGTACCATTTCTCACATTGACTATTTTGTAAGGTAGTATGATTTTACAGACAGGGATTAAATCAAAACACAGATTCTATAAACATCCAAATTTTCATTTAGTACCTTATAGGCTATCCTTCCTTTTTCAAGAGTAAACAAGGAGTTGATTAGACACAGATACAATAAACCATTTCACAATCTGTGGATAAAAAAAAAATCTATATGAAATCACAATGATCAAAATATCCAATTTTGTTGTACAACAGATATCATTTGTTGGTTGAATGCCACTCTGTAATGAAATGTATACAGACAGCAAGTACCTAACAAATCTTATTAATCCTCCTCTCACTTTTTTCCCAGTACAGTATAAATGAGTCTACCGACTCAAAGAGTAAATTAATTTGGATATTTTGATGCAGGTTTTAGCAAAGAACTGAATTACGTAACAGCACAAAAGTACAGCTATGAAATTGTCTCTGAATTGCTTGATTTCATTGTCACTCACCAATCCAGTACAAACATGACCGTTTGACAGTGATTTTGCTGGTTCACCTCTCTGTCACACACATTGCAGCATGCAGTTTAATGTATGTTTTAGTGATGTACTTACGGCAGAAGGTCGCTGGATGCTGAGCAGCAGCAGCGATTTCAGCACCACGGACAGCGGCAACATCCTTGGCTATAAAACCCCTCATTCACTGCAACATCTCCTCTCCTCCTCTCCTCATCCTACCGTCTGCCTGCTCTGAACAGACACACACACACACACACAGACACACACACACGCATGCTCAGGGCAGCCACACCAGCAAGGCAGCTCTGCCAACAACGCAGCGGGAAAGTTTCCAGCAGAACTGACGAAGCTAACAACACCACATACTCCAAATTACAGTAGTTAATGTAGCTGTGCAAATTTCAACAACCAAATCAAGAAACCTGCATCTGTACACAATTAACAATGCACACTGATATTAGAATCATATTTTAAGATAATTGTCAAAACTCAACAGATTGACTGATATTTTGGATGTACTTTTATCTGAGGTTTGGTTACAATATGACACAGTTTGGCAGTAGAAAGAACAAAGAATGAAGGGGCCTGAAAAAGCCCTCAAATACAAAAAATAAATGTCTCTACAAACAAATAAGAATTGTCAAGGCTGCAGTATTTCTTTGTGGCTCTTATGTCTGCAAATTTAGACAATATTAAATACAGGAATGATGCTTTTAAAAAATTGGTGCTGTGAAGACTTTTGAGTAGGGCTGCAAAGATTAGTGGACATAATCAGCAACATTGATTTAAAAAAATTGTTGACTTTTTTGTTGCAATTTGTTTCAATGGGCTATTAATTTGTAACAGGAATGAACTACAGAAAGTGCTGGGGGAAGTATCGCTACCATAGGCTGCCATAACTGCATTCTGTACTACTTGAAGCACACACTGAATGATGCAGTGGAGAGAGTGTGAACACGAATGATAAACCATTTAAACAAGCTGAATGCAGACACTGTAAAGCGGAGTTGTCCTTTTACAGCAGGACTATTCTAATGCATGAGTATCTGAACGGTAAGCACCCTGGAGCAGTGTTGTGTAACGTTTATTGTGGGGGGAAAATTGTTTTCTGCACTTAATGCTTTAGCCAACTAATGTTAGTATCAGAATGTTTGTTAGTTTACCTGTTGGAAATAAAGATCTCATGGATATTGCTTGCTAAGAGAATCCTATTGTTAAGTTCAATAATAATCAGTAATTTAATGAGTAACCAAGCCAACTTTGGAAATGTACTGGAACAAGAGTTATCAATTTGACTAACAAAACGATCATCAGTTACAGCCCTACTTTTAAGAGAACCTTAAATGGCAAAGAAAACAAACGGATGCATCCTTGAACAAATAAAGCCTCCAACACAAACTCAAAGTAAATAATAAGTAGTTTGGTTATGTTGGTCAGAATCAAAGCAGAAAAACAAAATATACATTGTTGCATTTTACTTCAGGTTCTCACTGACACTGAAATGGAACCAAAACATGTAAACAAAAGTTATACTGATAACTTTGATGTACTTTTAGGGAAAAAAACAGCAGCAATAGATGTATTGTTTCATCTGTCTTATGATTATTCTCATCATCTTATTATCAACTGAATGTAAATAAACAACTGTTTTGACTATACACCAATGATGTCCACGTTTTGGGTTGCAGTGATATCTGCTTAAGTTATGCCAACCAGCTAGACCTAGTTGGTCTTGTTTTATAACTTCCTTTTGTATCATTTTGAAAATAAACAGTAAGTCACTGCAGTGTCAAGTCAGCCTTTAGTCCCCACAGGACAGGACTGCAAAAGAAGCATGAAAAACACATTCAAAAGAAAACAAGTGACAAACAGGGAAAGAAGTGTGGAGTGAGGAGGAAGGAGTGTACAGACTATAAAGTTAACAGACTACAGAATCTCATTTTACATATTGCTCCTTTAATCTATAATATAAATGATGTGTGCATGTATGTGTTTTTATAAACACAGTATTTTATTAAGAATCAACTGGGCCTCTGCTTAGCTTTAAAAAACAAAGCTATCTGTTTTATAATTACCTATTTAAAGCTCAAGCAGAGATTATAAACAAATGCAAGTGTCAAAACTGCATGAGTAAAGCATCACAGCAGGGTTTGTTTTAATATAACCAACCCTGACCCATTCAGGAGCAGAATGTTAATGGTGACACTGGGTTACAGCCCTAAAACAACTACATTTTATTCATTATTGCATTTGTAACTCTACAGACATAAATATTTGTATGTAATGCCAATTCTGGTAGTTTTAGCCAAATTTATACACTTAAGCAACCATAAATGTTAAAATGTTTTAAAATGTATACAAACTGCACAATCAATAAAGCTACACAAAGCTGTTTGAAAGGGTATCATTCATGTATTCACTTTACACTGTATTAAACAAACGTTAACAGCGTCAGGTTCTCTTAACACTTGAGTTCTGCATCTCAGTTAAAATAGATTTGCAGATATGGGCAGTTGTGGCTTTGCTGGGCCTGCAAATCACAATCTAATGTTGAGATTAATTATTGCATTTACCAGAAAGCCCTTTAACATGTGACCAAGCTAAAGGTAAAATAACAAACATCAAGAGCTCTACACAGCATGGACACTAGAGTTGCCATTGTATGAGATTTTAATGGTATGATTAACGTCTTACAAAATATCATAGTATAAGTAATATCTGGATATTACTGTTTTAGCTGGCACTCTTTACTATGTTGTATCCAACTAAAAAAATTCATTATGTATTACTCTGCTGATTATTTTCTCTTCAATTTTTAAAAATCAGATCGATTTTGCTGTCCAAACTGTCAAAATTCAATCTGGATGTAACCTGGATATGCCAAGAATTAGATTTGTTCAGGCAGTCTGAACATAGCCTAAGGCACACTTTCAAGTGACAGTACATCCTTTTCTGGTAAGATTTTCTGTTCGGATGCATTTTACATGGCATTATAAAAATCAAAAAACAAGATACAGAGTTAAGCACAGGAAAATAGAAGTACACGTTAAGCTTTTCAGCACCATTTCAGCGGTTAAAAGCACAAATTCTACGAATCAGGTAAAAAAGTCTGAAACAACTACGGAGTCCACAAGTTAACAACATAAATCGTGCCTACAATTTAAAGGCGTACGAGAGAGAATGCAAAAGCATTGCAAAGGAACACAAAGTCGTTGTAAATACTTTTTCCACAGTGGTAGTTTATGGAATCGGCGAACTCCCCACAGTAGTAGCTAGTATTTCCGTGTAGCACAAGCTGGTAAAATTACTTCCTGTCTACATCTAACCTGCAAGAAGACGCTGAAGAGAGAACCGGGCTGGGTATCTACTCTTTACAACACTAGACACAAGCTAACTTTTGTTAGCTAACGTATACTACAGCAAATGTTAGCTAACTTCTCGAAACGTCTGAAATTCCGTTTGCAACGGAAAAAATATATAATTTTCTAATTGGCTAAAGTTGTCTTTCTAATTGGTTCCTCTGTAGAATTTTCAGTTCCACCTTAAATGGCGCAGATGTTACACAGGACAGTGGGACCGTTTAAGGTGGGACAGACAATTCGAATAAGACCGCAACTTTGGCTTCGCGTTTTAACGTACCTCAGTATGAAACTCAGCTGAGCTTATATATCTACAATAAATTACCTAAGGGTTTGAAAAAATTACCACAGAGTTGATTTATCAGACTCGGTCGGTGACTTTTAGAACACGAGCTGAACCATGAAGTTACTCTCCTGAGCGGTAGCTGTAGCGGCAGAGGTCTGAATAACGGTTGCCTGATTCGTTAATTTTCCGTTAACTTTTGTATTTAAAACGAGAGTGATGCTGCGCGAGGATTACAGCTCAGTAGCCCAGAGTAACTCTAAGGGTGGGCGGATTGATACCTAAATGCCAATACTTCTGATCCAGGTGTTTACTTTTATGTATCGTTTCTGGCGCAAAAACATCGATATAATTTGTTTATTTATTTAACACGATGAATGTGTATTCTGCCTCTTAATGGAAAAACTAAAGAAAGCAAAAGGCTTCGGGAAATGAGAAAATAGAATAGGAACTACTTTTTCTTCCGCCTTCCTCTTCTGCTTTTAAGTATAGAGGGCAAAAAAGCCAATTTAAAGGTAATGTACAAAATTGACACCGAAATGTGCGTTATTAACTGGTACACTTACCTGACTTTGCTCACGAGCAAAGGTCTTATGAGCGTTAACATGGCTTTTGTCAACAGTGTGATACATGTGGCCCACGCTACCACTAAAACACCCAGCAGAATTTTAGAAGTACTTATTCTTTAATCTGATCTGGCATGCTTTTGATAAGGTTAAATTTTAATTATAAAATCTCTCTCTCTCTCTCTCTCTCTCTCTCTCTCTCTCTCTATCTCTCTCTCTCTCTCTCTCTCTCTCTCTATATATATATATATATATATATACGTATGTATAAATACATACTTTTAAATGTAAATATTCAGATAATAATTTAATCAGTACACATTTAGCTACTGAACTTTCATTTCACATGTAATGTGTTGGTTTAACGTAACAATTTGAACATTGAATTTTGTTATTACTCTTTATGATCTTAAAAAAGAAGCACATAGACCTCTAATTTCTGAAACTTAATATTAATGCCAGACTTTCTCCTATAATTTAAAATCGTTGAAAATCTCACGTTAAATTATCAGTACCAAGATATTAATTTTGGCATTACTTTGTATCAGATCATAAGGAAAAGCAGTGGTGTTGTCCATCCCTTATTAACTCTCCCTTAAAAGGAATTCCACAGTTTCTTCAAAAGTCAGTTTAGAAATACAGATTTTCTTATGTTGTTGGCAATACAAACCATGTCTACAACACAAATATGGCCATTTTGTTTACTATCCAAAACCAAGAGTGAACCTACACTCGTCTGTATACCTGGGTTTTTAAATTACTGTTGTGAAACAAAACCTCAAATCTTCTTTCTTGTAGTTTCCAGTGTTTAAAAAAAGTGCATTTTACCTTTTGTGTAAATTCCAGGAGTAATGGACTAAAAGATGGCCTAAGTGAGTCAGAAAAGGGTTGCCTAAATTGACTTACATTAGGAGTCATTTTATTCTTTAAACTTATCCTTGTAACCTTGAGAAAGACCAAGACATTACTGCAATCCAAGATACAAACAAAAATTAAATCACAAAAGCCAAGAAAGAAAGAACATGCGGAAATATAGAGACACAAAGAACAAGAAGACTAGCAAGCTTAACGCTAAACAAAGAAACAGCAAATACTGGTAGGCAAACAAAACACTGAGCAAAAACAACAAAAATACACAGAGACCAAACGAGAAACACCTGTGACTAACGAGAGGGCGGTGCAACAGACTATACACGCATATTTCATAAAAAGTACATTTTGTTTTCTGTTAGAAAATGGGAAAATGATGTGCGTTCATGGTGTGGATGTACACCTGTTGGGTGGCCGTCCCCCACCTTACACCCCACCAACTACAACAATATACAAGACCTATAGCTAAAGTCTAAAAGATAAAATTGCAAAAATTGTTGGGAAAATCTACTGATTCTCACTCACCTTCTGAACTGTTGCATTCTTTTGATCCGTGGGAGGTGCTGGGGCCTGTTCATTAGGCGGAAGACAGGAAGCACCCTGGACAGCCCGCCAATCCATCAGCCCGCAATCTGCTTAAAATGTATTTTAGTGTGCTGGCCTGAACTCTAGTCTTGTCTGGCCATACCAGTAGTAATTTCACGGTTAGCTTATACCAGAACAGAACCAGTCAGAGCTGGTTTTGTCTACTCTAAACTGCTGTTGACAAATAAAAGAAGTGATGTACAGCATAAAAGACTTTGCGATCTTTTTTAGTCAAGCTGTTAGCGTCTGAAAGCTAATGACAGTAATGATAGCTAATGTGTGCTCTCTGACTTTAAACAGACCATCGAGAGTCCATTAGCCCAGAACTCCTGTAACTTTAGTAGGCCATTATACATTTGCACACATTATACAGCTGTATTTAAAGAGTGACTATGGAAGTCAGGTTTTATCCCACGCTCTCAGATAGTTGCTAGGTAACCGCTGAGGCTCCAGCGCCATGATTCATGCATAGGTTCTCATTTGTGCATTCACTCGTGTGAAAAAGCTTTTCTTACTTTTGTTCCACATTACCGTACTGTAACTGCAGTCTAATGACTGTAATTTAAGACACAGAGCCAGCAAAGAAAAAATGCATACAGATCTTGAGCTGAGGTTTGAAATCCCTGTGTTCCTGAGCAACCATTTCATGTAATAACTTTATGTGAAAGAGCTTTTAAATATGGACATCTGGTTCCCACCACCACCACTGTAAATAACTCTGATTCAGCAAGTTTCTCTAGAAGTAAGCATTTTGCTGGAAACCACTCTAAATGACATTGTTTAAGATTTTAAGATTTTAATCCCTTGTTGATCCCACAGTGGGGAAATTTAGTCTCCGCATTTAACCCATCTGTGATGTGAAACACCCCCATACAAACTCACTAGTGAACACACACACTAGGGGGCAGTGAGCACACTTACCCGGAGCAGTGGGCAGCCCTATCCACGGTGCCGGGGGAGCAGTTGGGGGTTAGGTGCCTTGCTCAAGGGCACCTCAGTCGTTACTGTCAGTTCAGGGAATCGAATCACAAGGCTGGTTCCCTAACCTCCAGCCCACGACTGCCCCATTTTAATTTTAACATTTTAATTATGCATTCATCAAGACACCAAAATGTCTTGGCTGATCAGCTACATTTGAGGTAAGACAGGATCTTTCTGTCTTGTTTGTGTATACTATTCAGTGGCTGTTGGGTTTGTTAAGAGGATTGTGATCTGTAAGCGTAGTTTTTCGAAGTCCGTAGCCTGGAGCTTTCCTGGAGGAACACTAGTTCATACAGCATCATTGACTCATTGCCTATAATATTTTTATAGATATTTGCATCCAGAGGTTTGATTCATATTATAATCTCTGAAGAGTGCAGAAAAGAAACTGCGTCCACTGTTCCAATGCCTTTGAGAAGTTTTTCAGGGTTGCGATGAATAATGCAATAAAGGCTCAAGGCGTTCGGAAGCAATCACTCATCAGCGTCTGTCAGAGTATTTGATGTGATCTCAGGCCTTACTGATTTAAAACTTACATCCACAGCGGCTTCATCGCAGCAGTGACGATTCCCTGTGAGCCTGCGGAATGTTTAAGAGAGCTGAGGGATTAAACAGTCTTGTAAAAATACAATCAAACGTAGGACAATAAAATCCTGTTTACCTTTAACAGCTGTAACTAATTCGTGCTGTGGTTTTATATGCATTATTTATGACTCAAAGTTCACTAAAACAGGTGGAGAAATTGGGTGGAACTTTCAGTCCATCATAATAGCATTTGTTAGTAGAAGAGGAGGTACGCAATAATGATTTGAAGTTGATATGAAGTTATGCTTGATGCCACTGTACAGCTTACAGAAGGAAAAGCAGGTCATTAAGGGAGAAGATAAATAAGATTTAAGATTTTAATCCCTTGTTGATCCCACAGTGGGGAAATTTACAAGTCTTCTGCATTTAACCCATCCGTGAAGTGAAACACCCACATACATACTCACTAGTGAAGACACACTAGGGGGCAGTAAGCACACTTACCCAGAGCAGTGGGCAGCCCTATCCACGGCACAGAGCAGTTGGGGGTTAGGTGCCTTGCTCAAGGGCACCTCATTTGTTACTGTCAGTTTAGGGAATCGAACCGGCAACCCTCCGGTCACAAGGCTGGTTCCCTAACCTCCAGCCCACGACTGCCCCCAAAAAGGGGAAAATAAGAACCGAATATTTAACTTTCTTAGAAAGTTATCCTCTTTATACAGCCTTATAGCTTCTAAACACCAGCTAACATCTACATTCTATAATTTCCTATGATCTACCTTTGCATAAACAGCTGCTAGACCGTATGGCATGAAATACTGTGTTACCTAAATGTTGAGAAATCATAATGTATGAAATATTCAGACATTTTTTTTTTTGTTTTGAAATAATTTCTGTAGATTTTTGGATTTCTGTTCCAACTGGAGGGTAAGGTTAACCTATGTTAACATGGCCATAGTAACTGAAAATACATAGTGATATCCTGTAATTTTTACAGGATATTACATATACATTTTATCATCAAAGCAAATGTAAAATTCATCATCAAAGCAAATGCAAATTAATTCCTGATGCTGCCATTGCTCTAAAGATTTCACCTTTAAAGTAATTCAGAAAGTCATTTTCATTACTCAGTCAATTTAGCTTTTGGAATTGTTACTGGCTCTCAATGGAGATCACGTCGATTACTCATTTGAATAAATTAGTTAAGTCTGTCCATCAAATCTTTTAGACAATGCATCTAATCTGAAGACTGACCCGCAGGCTGATGACCTCATTGTTTTGTGATGAAACTGTTCCAAATTCTTCACCCCTAATTGCATTCGCCACCAGTAATCAGTGCAGGCTATTAGAGTCCAATTAGCATCTTCATATTATGTCTAATTATATTTACATTGTTTGACGGGTTGTTCTCCTGGACTGAAATCACCACTGTACCAAGAAAATTATGAGGGTCGGTTTTTATATTTTTTGCTTTGGCTCTCTTATCTGAAAAACCAAATCATATCAAAATAACTAAAAAATTACTAGTTAATTGAATACAAAATGGATAATTTTGTAAAACAGACAAAAAATATATATTATATTAATTATATTAACCAAGCCAGGTCATAACGAAAGCTGTAATCACATGAAAAGATATTAGGTTTCATTTATGTGGCCCTCCAAACTGTCCAGAAGCGCACATGAACCAGCCCTGCAAAGGCTGCTAAGTTAAAGGGCATGCTAAAGACCTTAAACTAAATATATGCTCCTCTTTCTTTATTAAAAAGTGCATTATATCTCTCTCTCACTAGTATCATAAATGTACTGAATTCAGAAAGTTTCCTTTATGTTAAATATTGCCTTTATGCATATGTTCCTTCAGGTGGATTTTACTTTGTGTTGTGGTTGCACTGGACTTTATTTTGGTCACAGCTGTGCTATTATCAACAGGGGGAGCATTAAATCACTCCAAAGAAAATAAACATCTCCACTTTTTTTCCCTCAGCTCTCTCAGGCTTGTGTGGATCGAAGCACGCAATGGAATTCTCTTGTACAAAAATCAATTTGAAGTGATTTGACCAAACAACCAAAAGACTGCTTTCTCCTAAACTGCATTCCATCTAAAATGGCATAATGGTGTTTAGAGTCTTCACTGAAAGTGGGTCGAAGATTTCTCAAGAAAGTACTAGAATAGAATAGAACTACCTACTTTGTACCAATCATTTATTCCATGTTTTACATAAATTATAGGCAAAATTACACAGACATATAAATTTAGAAGTCTACTGTCATGTATTTGGAGGGACATACACA
Organism: Prochilodus magdalenae; assembly: GCA_024036415.1. Taxonomy (NCBI): domain Eukaryota; kingdom Metazoa; phylum Chordata; class Actinopteri; order Characiformes; family Prochilodontidae; genus Prochilodus; species Prochilodus magdalenae. The sequence goes on along the minus strand of JAMWET010003720.1, from coordinate 555,697 downwards.
AATCCACAGAAAGAAAAGCGTTGAAAACAAAAGAAATACGAAACAAAACGGCTGGAGCCTTGCAAGATAAAACCACATGATCTGAACACACTGTACCACAGAAGCTTAAATATGAAGTGCAGGAATGCAGCAAAGCCTTGGAGCAAGCAACGCAATTACAGCACACAAAACAAAAAAACGCATTGCTGACTGATTCATATACAGAGTTGACAATTAACACATCTAATACATAGCTGTTTAAAATACTGTTTTAATATTGAAAAACTTCATGGTCCAATTCTAATTCTCACAGAATATCTGAAAGTCGGCAATATTGCCATTAACAATAGAGCTAAACAACAGGTGTTCAGTAACATTTGTTTACTAACTCCGTCTTTCAAATATATTAACTTAAGTAAACTGAAGTAGCTGAAATTACTTTATTAAGATATGTGCATTGTTTCCACATGAAATGCAGTATATAACACTGCCAAAAGTAAATAAACTAAATCATTGTGTTGGTATATGCCATTTATGTGGAAATAACGTACATATTTTAATTAAGTTCATTCATCATGTTTTTCAGCATGTACAAGGTTGAACTCTCCTACATTGCTTGCATTTGACACTTCTTCAGAGGTATATAGTGTCAAAGTCCATCTGAAATAAGTGCTCCCATTAAAGAAAAAATCCACTGCATAATTTAATCAAATGTAAACAAAGCCAGTCAGAGTGGTTTGATGTAAAATGCAGCATTTAAAGCTTCTAAAAACTCAAAGAAAGTTATTACATGAACCAGATTACCACGATTTCATCATCAACCGTCCTCATGTAAACATGATCTTAGAGAAACTGTTTCACACCAAACCACTCTGAGAGACTCAGACTTAAACACTGACAGGTAAACCCAGTGGATTTCCCTTTTAAGTCACTATTGCATTGTAAAAGTGTTCAGATTAGCACAGCCTCAATGCTACCACGTCAGAACAAAAACATCAGGTTGAAAGTGCACCACTGTTGGGTGGGTAAAATTAAAATCCACAAACATCTCACATGTCAAAATTAATACTGCAACTTCTGAAATTTGACAACTGGTCAATTGCAAATGAGGACGTAAACTGAAACTTAACTTTACTTGTGGCCAATATTTACAAGAGTAATGCTTTATTTTAATTACAAATATGGAACGATTTTGAATGCTGATTTTATTTGAAAGATGACAGTGACACACGCTTCAGGAAAAAAAACCAAAACAAAAAAAAAAAAAAACATTAAAAATGGTCGATATCTAGAGAAAAACTCTGTATAGTTACCAACTTTTCAGCAAATGAAAGAGTCAGATGCATTTCTCATACACATGCAAGATTTGAAAACTGAATTAGAAAGAACAGTAATGTACAAAATAATAATTACAGTTATATAAAAATGCACTTTCTATAGCACCTCAAGTTTTTGAGTATTAAGAACAGCACACTGCAGGGAATTATTTTCTAGGAAGCACCTGGAGGAATATCCAAGGATAGTGGGATTGGGGTTGGGAGAGGGGAGGCAGGCTTATTCTTCAGTTATTAATCTTAAAGGAAGAAAATGTTAAAGTTGCTTGCAATGAAAGAATGTGAACAACCACTGATATAACATAACATAACATTGTGTTAATTGGTGAATTGTTCTTATTATTCAACTTACTGTTCCGTATATATTATTTATTATTCAGTATCTACTATAATTTAACCTGTATCCTTTATGAAATAAGTTCTGCAGTTATGAAAGAAAGGAATTTAACTCAGAAAGTGTGAACCCACATATGGACCCTTAGAATTTTAGTTGTATAATCTGGACATGAAAAATAAGATTGATATTGGGATTAAGACCGGCACTGACTGTAATTTGGTAATTTTGTGGCTTCTCATCATGACTGGGGCTGGATGGAGGGATCTGGGTCGTTAGGGATGGATGAAAGGATAGAGAGATGGAGAACTGAAGTGATCCTCCGTTTTTTATGTTAAGGATGAAAGTGCACCACTGTTCTTCAGTCAGTTAATGTCTTTTCTCATGTTGGTTTCTCTGGTAGCAGGTTTCAGTCGTTTTCATTGCGGCCACACAAGGGTGAACATTCCCGTGGTGATAATGCCGCGCTGGTGTTAGCTGACAAAAGTGTGTGTAGATGTGTGTGTGGCGATGTTAGCTGTCCACACTGACCCATCCTGATCTGAGGAAGCCCTTTAGCCAAGGAAGCAGACTGGGCCGACCTCAAAACCAAACCGCTGGTTAGCATCTCCAAAGTCATTCAACATGACATCAATGATGGGCACTTGATCGATACGGGGCGTGTTTATCTCCATCACAGTCTTTGCATAGCCCTGCTTCAACTAAAAACAAAAAACAAAGATGTTTTCATCAGGGCACAATCAACAATATTTCACTGTACTGACAATAACCAGGCACATTCCTAATCCAACCACCATATTAGCAGTGTTTAACCCTTAGACCCTAGTCATTTTACTATACATTTGCTTTTTATTACATGATTATAAAAATCCTTTAATATAAAATCCTCTATTTACTTTTCTAAATAAACATTCAGGTCTAGGCACAACAGCAATTTACATGCTTTCAATGCTCAACTTAATCAATGAATGCTGTAGTTTTAAATGTAACCAGTAGATGGCAACAATCTATTGGTAGCGCAGGCTGAAGCCCAGCAGCAATGTACTAAATGTTGCTGTGACAGTATCGATAAGACTTTTCATACTAATTAAGATAAACAAACAAACAATCAATGTAGATTCATCAGCATTTGGTTTACCGTAATTAATTCCTAACTATTTCCCTATTCTATCACTGAACATTTGCTGAAGATCACAAACCTTCTAAATACCAAATATCTAATTGAATTGAACCAACAAGTTCTTGAGTATTTAAATGACTCCAGCAGCTCTCGTCACATAATGAACTACGCTTTGATTTACATTCAATATACAGTCTGCCTTCTTCTTCTTCAATGATAAAAACATTATATAAATATACATATATATTTTCTGTACACATTTGTACACTTTTTAATTGAATTAAAAACATATTACTACTTAATCTGCATATACAAAGTTTTTTACAAATCTGCATATACAAAGAATTTTTATTTTTCGTTTAAAATAATAAAATATTTCAACATGCCTTTTTCATTACTGGTGTCTAACTTCTAAGGATTAAAGGTTAGCTCTGACTGTAAATGACAGTGTTTTTTTGTAAAACATAAAATTTAATTTTACCGAGCAGCCATCTGACACGGCCTTGATGAATGGATTGTTGTCGTAAGACATCTCCTCATCATTGGAGCCCAGGAAACGCAACGCTTTGTCGTAGTTGTCAGATTTGGCGTCATACCAGGCCACAGACTGATGGCAGATGTAGGTGAAGTTCTGCCGGGCTGAAGAACTCAGCAGCTTGAGGAATGTCATCTGGACTGAACTGATTGAACTCTCCTCAATGTCCACATAGGAAAGCTGTGGAACAGAACAGAAGTTACAGAAACAAAAAGGAGCTGACAGATTCAGTCGTACTATACAACAGCAAATCTGTTGTCTGTTCTCACTTCTCCTGTCAAATCTGTAATGAATAACACTCACTATTTTCCCACGCTTGAATTCACTAAACCAGGAGCCTGGGTTCTCTTTTGGCCAGTTAGATATTCTAACCTGTTGAAGAATGAAAAAAAAAGACAGTTACATTCAAAAGAAATAATGGCAATTAGTTTTATTTAGTTTGAGCCACAAATCTAAATGATCCTTCCAGGTCCCACCCACAAATGTGTTCTTTTATAGCTACTGTTTACAAACCACTGGTAAAAATCCCTTTCATTATTCATTAAGAGACAGCTTTAGCTGTTTTAGGATTGCTAGCTTGGTGAGTTAGCATTATAGCCTATAATGCCTAGCCACTAGCTAGCATATAATGACTTACATTATTTTAAAAGATTCACCCACAAAATCTCACCCATCAAACTGCTAAGTAGTAAAGAAAAAACAAAGAGTTTTAGATCCAAACACGAATATGCTAAACCAGTTCTAAGTTAAATTAAGTATGGGTTTAATCCCACCATACTGCATAGACTCTATATCTTCTAAAAAACATTATAATTTTAGATTTTAGCTATTGTGATATAAACATATTGTGTTTCTTATTAGATTAAGTGTTATGTGAAGCTTGTCCGGCCTAAAGGCAGTACCTATAAAGGAAAGCATTTATGGATGGGGCCTGGAGAGGTCAGTTTTATTTAGTGACACAGCACTTACTCCAGAAGATTTTTTATCAGGGTAGATGCAGGTTTCACCTCCTGCAGTAAAGTTACAGTACACTTTAAAGGAGTCTCCTAGGCATCCCATATTGGGATCGATCCAGTATTCTCCTAAAAACACAAAACACACACAAGTGACCCAAAATATGTAACTATATAGAGATTACAATAAATGTAACATATATTTTTATTGAGTCTGTAACTAAATTACAATTTAAGAGCAGCAACACATTGATTACTAATATAAATTAAACAGATTTACATACAAACTACTGAAATATAGTTTCTGGATTTTAGATGTCAGTATGTAGATGTTATCTTTATATCCTGTAAACTTAGTAACTTTCTCCCACCATCAGCAAAATCTGGCTGGCTGAGCTGGAGGTCCTTGCAGGTTCTGGCTGGATTGTCCTGTGTGCCCAGGGGAAACTTCATGCGCTCAATGTCTAGTTTAAGATTGTTGAGGGAGCCAAAGATGTCCTCCATCCCCTCCATTCCCTCCATGCCGTAGTCGACTGGTTCATCGTCCTGCATGTCTGGTGACCTCCTTGACTTTTTGGACGTCTGTATGGGCAGTGGCTGGATAATGTCTCCAGCTGGACCCTAAAAAACAGATTAAAGAGTATTAACATAGTAAATACTGTGTCTGAAAAGAATTAACCCTTTAGAGGATGAACTCTTCGTACTCATGAAAGTCGTCAACAGAAATAACAAAATTATGCTGTAAATTTATCTATTAATTACGATTATTCACTGAAACAATTGGGGATTTGCATGACAATTATTGACTAAAGTTTTGCTTTACAAACATCTCCGTTTGTAATTACAAGAGGAAATCTCATCTTCATTCAAATATGCTGAGAGCTTCATTTCTTATTAAAAAAAACGAAATGCCCTTAACCCCTTATGATGGAATATTTCACTTACGGGAGGTCCGGGAGGTCCTATTAATCCAGGTTCTCCTTTCTGTCCTGCTGGACCCTTCAGAAACACAAATAATCAGGATGCATTTTGGACTAACACTTAATTAATGAAATATTAGATACACTGACAAACTGAAGGAACCTAAAGGAAACTGCAGCAGCAACAAATGACAAAAAGTACATAAAGAAAAAAAGTCTAAATTTTAAGATTTTCACAAGACATTTAAATAGCAATATGTATTAACAAATATACACCTAAATACAGGTAAATATTCATGCAGTAGTAAATATTATTGGGGTTCAGTTACTTACAGATGATCCTTTAGATCCTTTTTGTCCTTGTGTTCCCTAATAATGGACAGAGAATGTGAAAAGATACATCACGGGTGATGGGAAGCGTAAGGTTAAAACAGGAACTGTATTTTAATATGTGTAAGAAAGTTAAAGTAAACACATACAGGAATACCAGGAGGACCGGGAGGACCAAGAGGACCAGGAGCTCCTCCAAGACCCTGTGTTAAAACAAATATAAATAATATTTATATATATATATTATATATATATATATATATATATATATATATATATATATATATTATATATATATTTATATGATATAAATATATCATTAAAAAACCCAAACATCATCACTTTGAGGTTTGAGCAATAACTCATGTAATAACATACACCACTGTCTAAAGAAGAACAAAAATCTACAAAATACATAATGTAGAAGAATATCAGCATTAAGACCTCATAAAGCAGTTTTATTTATTTTATATTTCAGTGTTAAAAAATGTTATATTGTGATAGGGACATGTGGGTCCTTATTGGATATTCAAAATGATTTGTTAAGTTTTAAATTATGTTGTAACGTTTTCTTTATATAGGTTGGTGTAGACACTTACAGGGTCACCTTTGCCTCCACCTGTTCCCTGAGGTCCAGGTAAACCTCTGTCTCCTTTCTCTCCTGGCTCACCTGGTGGCCCAATCAGACCAATCAGACCAGGATGTCCCTGCAGAGAGAAGACAACACATTAAATATCACTTTAAAACAATATGGTGCAGAACAAAGTCTATACAGGACAGGTACAAATACAATTCCAGAGGAATTATTCGGAGAATGATGGCAATTGAAAAATTGAGCATATCCATTTATAAAAGGTTGAAATTAACATAGCAGCCATATTATTAACTTTTCCAAGTCATGCATTTTTAGATTTTTCTTTTTCTTATGAAGTTATTATTCATAAAAGTGGTATTTAATGTATTTTAACTAAATAATTACATGACTGAGAAGAGTCTTCTACACAACACAATTGATTCTTGTACCTTCACCAGGGTTTGAATTCTCTTAAGTCTTTTTAGTATAACATGCTTTATTTGACATACTGGCCTTAACAAAGTGTTCTTTCTTATGTTTAACATCAAGGGCTCAAAATACAGGCTGAAGAGTCTACTTTCAAATGCTTGGAAAGATGCTATCCTGCAGTGCCTGTACAAATCAGCAATAAAAATAAAAACACTTTTCTAGCTTATTCCCTACAAACAGTACAGATATTACCAGAACTGTGAGCTGATCTCTAACAAATAAGACAGGTTATTATTTAATATAAATAAAGATATGTGTTTATAGTTGTTTTTAGTGTGATGTGTGAGACATTTTATGAATTTATTATTGTATAATATATTCTATCGGCTAGCTGTAACTCCACTACACTTCAGCAGTGCACCCATGTCTGCTCTTAAAAACGATTTATGAGTGTATTTAGTGTTGGTTATGAATTGCAGGCTAAGTAACAGTTTAATCAGTATCTGTCAGACTGAAAGCACCACTTTAATGTATAGTGCTAAAGGCTTCACTGTGGAAAAAAACCCTGGCAGTATAACTGAATGCTCGCTGCTTTTAAAACATCTGCCTGAGCTCAGCACTACTGTTTGAGAAACTAAAGGTTTTTATTAACTTCATTGCTATTATTTTATAATATAATAAAATTATTCTAAAGTAAATTATAAACTGGAAGTTTTTGTAAATATTGTGAATAAACTGCACCTTTTCACCCTTATTACCAGGGTCACCTTTCAAACCAGGAAGACCGGGAGGACCCTAAATGTGAAGCGAAAAGATGCATTATCAACCAAGAGCAGTAACGTTAAATGAAATAATATAACAAACTTAATATAACAAACTGGTGAGGATAATAATGTAGTTTTGTTTTCTTACCAGTGGTCCAGGAGGTCCATCCTGTCCAGCAGCTCCAGGAGATCCTTGTTCACCCTACATGGATGCAGAACATGCATTAGACCTTATCAAACTGTTTGACTGAACTGCACAGGCATTTACCTTGGATAGATTACAAAAAACTAGGTTCCACTGGTTTAGTGGCTCCAGTCATTAGAGAGCACAGATGTATAATTGATCAGTCAATATTTTACATTTTTCTAATTCCATTCATCTTGGTCTTCACCACTTGTGCTGTAGAATGGTACAGCAAGAAGCTCTACAGACATTCTTTTCCCAAACTGACAAATAGTCCAATCAGCCACTTTTGTCACAGAATTTGTAAAACAGCTTTTGTTTCAAGCTTGGGAGACAAACTGGGAAGTCTATATGCAACATGGAATTTTCTTAGATTTTATATGGCTTACTGTCATGTATTTTGGAAAAAAACTGGTTGCTACAACATCTAACAAGTGTATTGCCAATGCACATGCACAAACTATGCATTCTTATGCTAACACTCAAGAAGGCAATGAAGGACAAATCAAAGCATCTGTAAAAATTCATCATCTACAACAACTAAATATGTGAACAGTAGAGGCACTTGAGTTGCTTTACTTGTATTACTGGAACAAGGAGGCAGCATATATTTCAGTTGAGCAAACAATGTTCATGAGAGATAAGTCTAACTGTTTGTCTGCTATGACAGCTGACTGGTTGCACATGTGTTGCATCACAAATTGTTTACTGTTTTACACATTTTTGAATGCAATGACGCCAAAAACTGACACTGAAACACTGTCACTTCAGAGTATCCTCCATTGGAGCACTAGTGTTAGTGTGCATGGTAGTAAGTATTGTGTGTTGGTTTTATTATTCTATCATTGCAGTGTAAGCACAATAAACATCTTAAGTGTCCTATATCCCTCACCACAGGGCCTGGGATGCCTCTGAGACCCTCAGCGCCAGACTTTCCAGGTGGTCCTTGAGGGCCAACAGGTCCAGTTTTACCCACTGGTCCTTCAGCACCCGGATCACCCTGAAGAAAAAAGAAGAAATAAATAAGTTTGCACAAACACAACATTTAATTACATTAAATTCATGACTTTTGTATCCTTTAGAAGTTAGTTATCTCTGGTGATGATAATACCACATGAATTATTGCTGGATTGTAGATTGTTTGAATAACTGTGCAAATTTTTTACTTTCATTCATACCTAATCAGTGTTTGCATCTACTGTAGACAAGATGATACTTTGTGATTTGAACTGATGAAATGTTATTACTGCATGTTCAGTTTCGGAAATAAACTCAATCCATTACATTTGATATTTCTGAGGCAAAGAACTGCAGTGTATACTCAAACTTCAATAGATTGAAGTGAATGTTTAACACAATGTTGATAACTTTAAATGTCTATTGATAAAAATAAAGAACCTGATAGAAGGGCGGGTATAAAGTAACTAAGGCAAAACTTTAATGAGCTGGTTAGTCATGAATGGAGTCATTAGTTCATGCTGCCACCATTATTTGATGATGAAAAAAGAAAATACAGATTTTCTTTCACCTTCCCTGACAGAATTCACTGAGCGGATTAAGCTATCTTGGCATCCAATTAGTCTTTGATGTGCAGAGATGTTGAAAAGTGGCTTTTGCTCTACTATACAGAGTATGGCCTGACGTCACAACGCCAAAGGCTGCACGCATGACAGACTGAAAGCTTTAAACAAAGAAAACTTTATAAACAGCAATAGAACTTCTGTTAATGTTCAGCTAGCACGGATTAAATGTGGCTGTTTGGTTAACAGCATGCACCAGGCAGATTTAGATTCCATACCTTTGAACCTTTTTCTCCCTGTTTCCCTTCAGTTCCAGCTGGACCAATGGAACCCTACAGAAGGCAGAATTGAAATGCATTAAATGCAATAGTTTGGCCTTATCACAACTGTTGATTAGCCAAGATATGTCTGAAGTTTGCTTTTTCAGTTTTAGCACTAAAGCCAAGAGGCTAATATAATTAACAGGCTATGGAAGCTTATACTTCACCAAATAGCACAGGGCTAACTGCATGCTAAATTACTTGCCTCAACCTTGTGAAGTTATGCAACATATATTTGGTGGCTAAAAGAACCACCAATAACAGCACAAATACAGTACAGCTTATAAAATTTAGTGTGCAGACAAGGTACAGACAAAGTACTGCATCCAATTATTAAAATTATACTGCAACAGATTGACTCAGCAATCAGGAGACATTCATACAGTCACTGAACCTGAAATAAATTGTACCTGAGATAATTACAACCAAATAGATCTTGTCCTGATATATGTATGTACTGATACATTTTTAGGCACACTGCACCAACCTTCCATATGACAGTGGCAGATAAAGAGCTTATACATGAACAGTAAAGCATGACAGCACTGAAATAGGTCATAAAAAAATAATCTCCCCCATCGATATCCTTCAACTTCCACACTGAGTTCTAAACAAATCCACAGTCATCTGTAAAAGTGTCATCTGTAAAACTAAACAGTATGAGCAGTAGTAGTAGTAAGTAGTCATACTGTATGTAGTCCCTTTAACATTTCCTTTTAATATTTTGAGGTATATATACTTTCCTAAATATTTTCAGTACTCATTTTTTCCACAGTTCCATTTTAGCCAGCAACGTTTAGCTTAATATTCTCTTTTTTAAGGTTTAATTTCATCGTTTTGTTTTACTTCAGTTCCTGATCTGCTTTACGCTTGATCACTCAATTAATCACTTAATCACTTTCTAGGTTTAACATTTTATTTATGACCAAAAGAATCTAAAAGGAGAAAAAAAAGACTACTGTACCGTTATTTATTAGCACATAGTACTGTAGTTTCTAAAGCGGCATCAAAAGCCTTTTGTGCTTTTACGATTAGTGTTTTTTGCAAAGGTACTTTTAGTGCCATCTTTTACTATAACAATGCTTGGGGTGACCGGTTGGGTGATTAGGGGTGCACTGTTTATAAATTAATACAATTTTATTCTTATCACTGTTACTGTTACCCTACCAAAAAAATATCCCTGTGTAGGGTCTAACACATATTAGGACTATAGGAGAGGGCATTTAAGTCTAATTTGAAAAAGCATTATTATAAAGGTAGTCAGTGATAATGATCTGTTTCCTAGTTTGGTCATATAGATTATTTTACCTCGTACCTTTTAGCTGCAAGCAGCTGCTACAACATAGGACTTAAAATTAAACCTCTGACCAAAGCATTATATCTAGCTCTACATGTGCAACTCTACCCTCTGGTGAAGTATAGAGACAGCTGTTTACCATTACTGTGTAATGTACCATTTGTCCTAAAAATGCTGCCTTATTCTAATAGACCAAAATAATAAAAATAAATAATCTGACTGCTGATTGTGAGTTAGAAGGTTCTGTTTTGATTTGAAAGCAAAATTAATTCAAGGTTTGCGGTAAGGCTGTTTCCTGGAGGCTGTGTATGTTTAAGGCAGTGAGGCAGGGTCCTTTTGGAGCTTTTTGGTGACTTTGGGTTCTACTGTTTTCTTTTACAAAGATTTAAAGACAAAAACATTGGTACAGATAGGAAAGAAATTTTGTTTTTAGTGCTTATTTAGTGCTTACTGACAATAGACACTTACAAAGCTTATTTAGAGAAGTGGGTCCCAGCAGATGCACTATGCCAGAGCCAACTATAACAGTTGTCACAAACAAAATATAAACCACAGAACAAACGGCGGTCTCATTAGGTTTAACTTACCCTCTTCCCAGGGGGTCCTGGAGGGCCAGCTTCACCAGATGGACCAGGAGGACCCTGCAGTTCACACATAATGAATATGGATTACATTTGTGCATCCAATAAAGAAGTCCTATCCCATTTCTATCAATAAGATGACCTTAACCAAAACTTTTTAAACAGTTTCATATATACTCTGTGCCCAAGCACATTATAGGCTTGGAGGAAAAAGCAGGAGTGTTACTGCTTTTAAAACACTAAACAACTTCATGGGTCAAAAAAGGTAAACAAACTACATCTGTTCGTGTGATTGTTAAGAATGAGACCAGTTGCCAGTTTTCTTCAGTCAAAATGTACTTCACACCTTTTTGACTGTTACCTAAAGGTGAAACAGGAAATGCTAACTTACCGGCTGCCCAGCTTCTCCGTCATCTCCTTTATCGCCAGCAAGGCCATCGAGCCCCTGTAAAAGATTAAATATTAAAACATTTTTTACCACATCCATTCTACACTAATGGACTAATATATAAAGCATATATTCCCACAAGCCCTAATGGAGCAGGGAAGTGCAGTGATTACTAATGATCCATTTTAATCCAGTATCTAAAATCCTGTAGTTTTTACAAATCTACTAAGTAATATTTGTGAACCAAATTACCTTCTATAACTGTCTGAACTCTGAGTTCCTTCAGGAGGAGTAGTTTTGTTTGACTCAACATCATAGTAATGTAAATGAAATCAGTTCACTGAAAATGCTACCACCATTTTGTTTTATGACATGTAGATGAAGCCAACAAGGAAATGATATAACCTGGTAGAAAAAGCTAAAATAAAGCTTGATTTGATTCCTTAATCCCTAAGAACAAGTCATGACTACTGAAACCCACAATAAGTGATCCTGATGTTTCAAGGTGCTGTATTTGCTATTTAGCCACACAACTTATTGTTCATACAAATGTTGATATAAATCTATATGTCATGTATATGTAAAATGGATATAAATGTATAATATATTAATATATATATACATTATAATATTTATATGATGCTGTTTCTAGTAATTTGGGGAAGAGAAATCTTGCACAAATTACATAAAACCTTCTCTTGGAAAGCTAATCAAGCTTGAATATGGCTATATTGTGTAATAATGTAAATGCTATGCATAGCCATGCATTACTCTGTTTTCTGATTTCCTTTGAATCACTGTGACAAATTTTATGTAACATTAAGCTAACAGGTGTGTAAACATTTTATTAAACCTACGCCAACACCAGGCTCGCCAGGTGGACCTGGATCTCCAGGGAAGCCAATAGGTCCCTAATGGGAAAAGAAGAGACAAATTTGTTAAATCTGCAAGTTATATACCATTTTATCTAGACCATATAAATGATTGCAGAATCATTTACATGTCAAATAGAAGTGCTAAAGAGATGTTGAACAAAAGACTCACTGGGTTTCCCTTTGGACCATCATCTCCAGGTGGTCCTCGGGCTCCTGCGGGTCCAGCAGCTCCGGGAGGTCCTGTTTCTCCCTTCTCCCCAAATTCACCTTTAGGACCCTAAAAACACCCAGCTGTCATGCACTTGGAACTTCTACATGTCTACTCATGAGCAATAAAATGAAACTCTTGGCTTTTGGAGCACTTTATTGCTCTTTTCATAAAACATTCAAGTACAAATGCTCAATATATCATTTTAAAGCAGTAAATTTGGATTACATTTTTGCAGTGATCATAAACACAAGTGTTAAAGCCTAGTGTGTAACATTTAACATTAACATTAAAGTACATCACTGCAACCTGTAAGGATTTTTCTCCTGTAAGGTTGTTATTTAAAAATTCAAGATTTTATTATGACAGTGATGATATGGCTTAAAGATACAAAACAAGTGCCTGTGCACTGAAACTTGATTATCCTAATATGTCCTTCTTTATTTTAGCATTGGAGTTACAGCGTTAATTTAGCTAATAAATAATGGAAGCTTAAGCTCCACCACTAAGCATGATGATGCCTACAAAGCTAAATAATCACAAACTTGCCTCAAAGCATGTGGGATTGATCAGTAATCTCTAACACACAATTATGTGGTGACACTGTGTAACCCATGTCTAGCTACATAAATAGACTAGCGTTAAGCTATGAGATGTTTATATTGCATGTTTATAGATAACAGAAACCACATAATCAAGTCTACTGGGGAGTAACAACTTGATACTATGCAACTTCTCAATTTCCACTACAACAATTCAGTCTGCAATATGTCTTATGTTATATAATTTAACATATAAATGTATAATGTCATACAACTATGTTAAAATCAAGCATACAGCAAAGAAAATTAAAATTACAGCAAGCTATTTAGATGTGTTAATTTAAGTCTTAAAAACTAATGCAACCAAAACATCACAAATAATCAACAAGCTGACATGAAATAATCAGGAATATGAAGCTAATTTTACCTTATACAGAGAGAGGACTATATAGAAGAAAAAATAACACTATGAACTGTAATTGAATTGATGTTTTCATGTACAGGGGTTACCGCCGTGCAACAGTGTTAGCAAAATACCCACAATGTCCTACAAAATTTCATGCATTAACAGTTATGAATTAATAAACCCACAGGAGTCAATAAAGCCATGTAGGAGTGGCTAAGAGCAGCTCTGTTCTCTGGCTGTAAACAGGCCAAGCTCAATGACATGCATGTCAAGGATTATCTTCTAAACAGCCTGTGGAGAATGCACAAGCACCCAAAAACACACTTACCCCTAGACCAGGCTCTCCAGGAGGCCCTGGGTTGCCAGCTTCACCCGTCTCACCCTGTGGAAATAATGAGATTATCTTACTGTAGCCATGGCGACAGGATCTGCATGTTACAGGAACATTTCCAATATTCATAATAAACAGCACAGGCAGATGAACTAACAGACGCATGTCGCTTTGTTTTGCAGAAAGATGAAAGGATGTTAGGTGTTAACATGTAAATAAATTTACATATCTACATATGGATAGACACCTATACATATAGAGATAGACTGATCTCCTTTATTGACCTCTGAAAAAAAAGCACAGAACAGTAGATACAAATAAAAATGGGCAAGATTAGTTTGGTTCTTTTCTTTATCTAAATCTTATTATGATTGCTTTGTTTTACTACAAAACATAGTGAATATTCTAATAATAGTCATTATTAGTAATTATTTTACTAGCCATTTTTAGGTTGTTTAAAAAAAAAGTAGTATGAAGTATATAATACATATTTACAAAAACAACACGCAATGCGAAATAGTTTATAAAGTCACACCTTTTCTCCATTTCCTCCCATTGAACCGATACCACCAGGAGGACCTGGAGCACCCTAAACATAAAAACAACATTAACACAAGCAGTCAATAGGAGTAAAAAATTATTATTGTGCCATTTTACACAGTTTTACATCTTGGTATAAAAAACTTACATCAGCTCCACTGGGCCCCTGAGGGCCTCTTGGTCCAGGAGGACCCGGTGGACCCTTTTATCAACAGAAGTAGGAAAAAAAGCAAATCAATGAATGCATTTATTAAATCAGAAATAAAAAACTAGTACATCCTCCATTGGGGAAAAATTGAAAATGTTTGGGAACTAACCATAGCACCGACGTCACCAGTCTCTCCCTTCTCACCTGGGGTTCCTGGTAATCCCTACAACAGGAACAAAAGACAAAAGTTTTTCCTGCTTTCCTATTCAATAGATTTCTTTGGCTCCTTTGGATTCACTTGGCTAGTTAAAATTTCTTTCACAAATTTTCTACACAATACAAGATAAAACAAACAGTGAAGGACATTGAGTAAAAATTTGTTTCAGAGCAAATTAAACTTTCCATGGATGTCATGAGAGCAAATTAATAATGATAATAAAAATAATACAATATTAAAAATTAAACATAAAATGAAAGCTTTGCCAGGTAAGATGTTGAAGACCTGATGGAGAGTGGATGTGTAACTGTAGGTAAAAGGGTGTGTATAAAAAGTATTCAGTCAAAAAATGGTGAAATACATGACTTAAGGAGATGAGTAAAAAAGCTACTATTCTATTCATTCTAACTAATTCATTATTGTAATTGTTTGACATTCCGTTGTTCAGCACATCCAGTTGTTCAGCATATCTAGTCAATTTAAAGGCTGTGTCCATGCAGTATTTTATTACCTGCAGTCCAATTGGTCCAGGAAGCCCAGGGAATCCTCGTGGTCCTTCATCTCCCTTTTGCCCGAACATGCCCTGCTGACCCCGGGGGCCAGACTCTCCATCACTGCCCTAAAACACATGACATAAACTAGTTATAAAGCTAACACTTTAGGCATTTATGCTATCCTTCACAAAACGAGTGCTTTAGCTCACAGTTTTTACACTTGACAGAAATAAATTCCAGCTTTTCCTTGTCTTGTAATGCATTATGCTTTTATCTGTTAGCTTTTTGGGCATGTAAATGTTCTCTCTCCAGTGTGAAACTCTCTCCAACAGATAACACTTTTCTCTTACTGATTTACTGCAATGGCGGGACTTGTAGCTGAGAATCATAATGTATGTTTGTAACATTTAAGCCTGAAAATCAATTCTTGTGTACCCCAAAATTGTTAGACTTAACAATAATTACTTGTTAGACAGTGCAAATAAGACCCTAAATAAGTTTCCAAAACCCAAAATCAGAAAAATTAGGTAACCTAATTAAATAACCTAATAAAAACCTAATAAAAAATAACCTAATAGCTAACCACACAAAGTGAAGCTTGGAGTTGGTATCAATTTAAAAAGAACTGCTAACTTGGGTCATAACAACTTAACATAAGGCTTACTATAATAAACAACAGCAACATTCAGATCTATCTATCTATCTATCTATCTATCTATCTATCTATCTATCTATCTATCTATCTATCTACATCAGTAAGTAGACACTGAGGTAATTCTGTACTCAGGAGTCTCAGGAGGAAGATAAAAGAAAGATTCAGCAGAAAAGGGAAGAAATGGTGGAGGAGGTAGATGTGTGCTCCTCAGCAGGAAGTTCAGCAGAGGAGAGGAGGAAAAAACAAAAATACTGCTGACTACATTACTGACATGGCCCCAGCGACAGAGAGAGAGCGAGAGAGAGAGAGAGAGAGAGAGAGAGAGAGAGAGAGAGAGAGAGAGAGAGAGAGAGAGAGAGAGAGAGAGAAAACAACAAAACAGGTAGGGTAAAAGTGAGATGATGAGGAAATGAGGGAGAGCAAGAAAATGAAAAAGATATAAGGAATGTAAAAAAAAAGACAAAGACAAAAGATAGAGGACAGAGAAGTAAAATGCAAAAGAAATATGAAGGAAAGAAAAAAGAGAGGGAAAAAGACAAAAAGAGACAGGAAAAAAGAGGGAAAGAGGAAGACAGAGAAAGAGATGAAAATTTGCCTCATTTACAGTTAAAACAAACTGAGTGCTGAGGATTAATGCGATAGAGCAGCTGCAGGGCTTTTAGAGGATTCTCCAGCTGTGTGTTGGGAGAAGAGAACAGGATAACGCAGGTTGGAATGTATTAAGCATGGGTTTAGAGCATCTCTTAGAGAGATGTTGGGGTAAGTAGGTATTACTGCAGGCTACCCCAGGTAGGTTCAGGTAAGTGAGCTCTATATAAAGAGCTGGGTTTTTAAAAGGCTGAAAATCCTGTAAAACAGTGTAAAAGCTAAGCACTCTTTAAATCTGAAGAAAATTTATGTAATCAAGTGCAATTTTGTTAACAACACATGAAAAACGTAAAAGGCTTGAAGGCTTATACGGTAACATTCCATCAAAAAATCTAAATTATACTATTAGACCCTCTAACCACATATATATTTTAGAAAGGTCTGATGTCTAAAAACTGCTTCTTTAGTGAACTTCATCATCCACTTTATCATTCTACTTTGGCAAAACCATGTGGTCAGAGACCACAACATCAGGTCTGTTAGAGACTAAAGGCCAGTGTCTGATGATTTACACATGAAGTTAGCATTATACACATGTGTGTATGTGTATGAAGTGTTTACTTACAGCAGGACCCGGAGCTCCAACTGGACCCTGAAGACCAGCTGGACCAGGTGGACCCTGCAGGCAGAAAGAGGGTGAGTTAAAGGCAGGTTACAATGTTTATGGATGGATTATCACAGGTCACCATTAAGAACCTACACAACACTATGCCTAGATGTCCTGCATGTTGCAGCAAACATATCGGCCTGACAACACACTGAGTGAGATTACTTCTGTATGTGTAACTCAATAAATATTACTCATATCATACATTTTTTTTATAATTTATTGTTCCTGGTAACTTTTATCTTCCTTTTGAATAGCATTACAATCCAACACTTTCTATAAAAAAAAAACAAATGACTTAATACACAATTCATACAGTATATTTATTATAATTATTATTTAAGGTAAGTACTATATTTTTAGGGCAAAATAATTGTAAACTATTAGATGTCTTCTTTGTTATTTGTAATGTTATACAATACATTTTATATATCACCGGTACTAAATGATAATGTAATCGTTATAAGTAAAGACAAAAAGTTTTCATTCATCTGTAATAAATGTAGAAGGGATGCAAAACAGGTCAATACAGATCCAGCATTAAAACAGACACTCACGTGTTCACCCTTGTCACCTTTGCTTCCTTTCTGGCCTGGTTCTCCAACTTCTCCCTTTGAAACAGAAAAACACAGAACATAAGCCACAAACTGTGGGGCACTACGGCTAGGGCACTAACTTTTCTTTTCTATGTCCTGCCAAAATTTTTTTTTTAAAATAAATACATAAAAAATTTGCTTTTATTGTCTGAGTGGTGAATACTACGCCCAAGGTTTAAATCAGACTGCAGAGCAGAGAAAAGCAGAGACTCCGGACATGTTTGTCATTAACTGATTACTTGGCTCTTTCAGCACTATCTGCATTAGCATTTATAGGTCTAATGTAGCGTGGGACGTAACATGTGTCTGAATAAGAACGATGCTAAAACGCAGCAATAATAATATATGAATTATTTGGGAATGCATTAAAGGGTGCACAGTTCTTTTGCCTCCAGCATTCAAAGTGTGGTTGTTTACTTCTACAAATGTGCTTGAGTGAGTGTGTATTAAGATTCATCACTGCTGTGCGCTAATGACTCTCTGTCATATTAGGTTATGATGATGGATAAAGCTGAGGATGCTTTCATTAGTACACAGTTACAGTGAGGAAACGGAGGGGTACTGTGATAAAGAGATGAAGTGTTTTGGCACAGGACAGACAGATAAACAGACAGAAACAGACAAATTAACAGATAGATCTTAGTTGCTCCTATTACAAAATCAACTACACTATCATGTTTATATATATATATATATATATATATATATATATATATACACACACATACATATATGTGTGTGTGTGTGTGTGTATATATATGTATATGTGTGTGTGTTCATTTTTTATTCATAAATAGACAAACGGACCTTGTCACCATCCTCTCCAGGTGGTCCTTGAGGCCCAGCAGGTCCTGGAAGACCAACTGGGCCCTGGATTCCATCACGGCCTGCGGGACCAGCAGGACCTTTTTCACCCTACACACACACAACAAAAAGAAAGTACATTTTTGTCTAACATTAGCATGCAGTCTTTCATTCCCCAACATTGTACAAACATCATAAATGTATACAACACAAACGCTGACTTACAGGAAGCCAGTGAGGATGTTCAGCCCAGTTGGTTTATCATAATTGGTGAATCATACTAACGGTTAACCGACACTTTTAACACGCATTCAGGACAGCTTTAGTTAAATCTAATCTAGTGTTTATATACACTGTAAAGTGTGTTTACATAGTGTGTTTTTTTATGTACATTTCCAGTAATTGCAGGTGACTGCAATGATCGCAAATGACTGGCTAATGTTTGCTACTCATTGTATATGTATTGTGAAATCGATTGGGAAAGCACACCACAGGGTTGTAGAGGAATGGTTCAATGCATATTTTGAAATATAAAGAGACACAACTCTTACCGGTCCACCTTTCTCTCCAGCAGGACCTGGGGGTCCTTGAGGTCCATTGCGTCCGGTCAGTCCAATTGGGCCACCGGGTCCGGCAGCTCCTCTTTCACCTGGGGACCCCTACAGATGAACAAAAATCAAATCTTACAAAAGCCCATAACGGTGACACATCTTGTTTTATTATTATGTCAATTATTGTGTTTACTTCAATATATTATACATACAGAACAAAATTACTGAAAAAAAGGTAGAACCTGTGATATAAACAGAGCTTCTACAGTTTCTCATTCTCTATAACAGTCAATTATTTGTATGACTGTCAAATAACTGCAAGTTCTTCTTGTTGACAATTAACTGGTGCTGAGAATCACCAGTACAAATCATAGATACACTGATTTAGAAGTGTGTTGTGTTAATAGCTGCACATTTTAACAAGTATGTGGCCCCCTTCATGAATGAAACCAAGTGTGTAGCAGGTCTGTAACGGATAACAGCCTATTAGTGTGATTATTAGAGCAGAATATATTGAAGAGGCAGCATACAGAGCACTTTCAGAACGACAGCCTCATTCACTGCTTACTCCAGTAAACTAAATCACTCACAGAGATTCTCCACTCCTTTACACACAGAACTACACACTAATACACAGCTCATACCAAGAAGAATGATAACATTTATTTTGGTTCTACCACAACCGTCTGTTTAGGTGTTGAACATAACTGCTTATTGGAAATTAGGCTTCATCTAATCTCTGTAAGAGTCTTAATTATAGTTAGAAATCAATAGAGACAGGGATTACTGGTGTAACCCCTAAATCACAGACACTTACATGTAATGTTTGTAGTGTGCTTATGCACATTGCAGTTTTGCATTAGCTCACAGTAAGCAGCCAAAAACATACCCTACTCTTCCAATCACCCACTTCGGCATTGAGTAAGGCTGTGGATTCAGGGTTTATAGATGTATTGTAACCGCTGACTTGACTAATTTTCTTTGGGATTCATCATCTCATTTGTTAAATTTTCACTATGTGCTTGCTACTGGGCACTAAAAGTTAAAGGATTCTGATTTGCGCTTTATTAGGTGCATGAATTTAGCTGCTTCATCACAAACTACATAATTAAACAGAGAAACAAAACAAATAGACAGCTAAACCTAAAGTAAGAAACCTGTTTTGAAATTGTAGTATGCAAAAAAGCACAATTTTATCTTTGGTGCTAAGTATTGAGGGGATAATGGTGTTAAATCCTAATCACCAAATAGCATTTTGACATAACAACCCCTCCTAATGTCTAGATGAGTGAGTGAGAGGATCTTCTATTGAACAGGGGTGGCGGTATTCATTATGGAGATGAAGAAGAGGTGAGGTCAACCAATTCATCACAACTTATAGAAGTGCTACAAGACAATAGTCATTGAGGCAGGCTGGCTGGAGTTGTCACCCAAAGCATCCTTCAGGGTGGCTACCGGTATATCTGTCCAGCACATCTGACCGCATTTCAGACTTCATGTTCATGTTTTGGTATGAAGAAATGGTAGCACAGCCCGACTTTCCAAACAGTTAGGTGATTATATGAAATGTATATACTGCGTGTTTAAGGTTAGTGCTGTTGTGATAGCACATGACCTCATTGGCAACAACTGGACCAAAGATGGCCTGTGAAATACTGTGACATTGCTTTGGTGATTTTATGCAAACTAAAGGTTCACATCACCCAGTTAACAGCAAAAACAAGTAATCTAAGCCTTATGTTCAGGAAACCGCTCAGTGATTGCAGTTTAGCCAACACAGTGGCAATTAAGTGGACCAAAATATCCTACTGAATTTGTTAAATGAATGGAATCTCAAGGCCACAACTGTGTTGTTCAGAAATGAGGATTATAGTATTACTACCTACAAGAAAAACATTACTGTTGGTATATATCCCACCAACTGGCCATTTTATAAAAAAAAAAATAATAATAAAAAAAACCCTGTATTTCTGCTCCCTAGTCACTTTACTAGGAACACCTGCCTTGTACTTCCACTCGCTTTATCAGAAAAAAACAATTGATGGCAGAATAAAAACACCATTTCCAACAGTCTGAAAATCACTTCTCACACTAATTAGATTTTTTTTTAAAAATATTTCACAGATCTGTTCTTCATTTTGAACGTTTCAATATTTTTACCTACATCTTTCTAGACTCCTACTGATAGAACAATACAATGACTTTGTACATTAATCTGCTTATTTAATTTGATATGCAACAGAAGTGTCAAAAAACTTTGTGTGTGTACATATGTGTGTGACTCATTTACTGGGATCTGTGTGTGTGGGGGTGCATCGGCCTCTCCGCTCTACTGTGACTGGTCATTATGTCCACCATCTGCTTACAGCCCACAGTCCAGAACCTGCCTCATCTGAGACCTTCTCTTTCATGTTGCCAGGATAACTGAGCAGGGGTATACAGCTTGAACCTCCCCACTATCAGATTCAACTTTGATTCTTGAGAAAACAGTTCTGATATGATTCAAAATTCTGCTTAAAATAAATTGGAGGAACTGTACAGCAGAGGATAATATCCCAAGGCTTTTGGAGTCAACTGTTGCACTTATAAAGCCAAAATGCTCTGGTAACCAACTACATTATACCACAGCAAACTAGCTGTTTGGGGTGAGAATCCCTAGATACATTTCGATTTGAATGTCAAAATGGCTATATGATTATGATTATAAAACAAAATGATTATAAAACACCTAATGTTTTTATTTATATAACCTACATAATTATTTATTTATTGTACAATCTTAAAAAATTAAAATTGAAAATCCCACATTAAATAATATAATACAGAGCAACACAATAATTTATTATTTTCTTAAACCTTCATCTTTTGTTTTTAATGTTGTGACTACAAACATTACCATTGATTGTTTCTTCTGCCACACTCATGCATGTGTTAATAATTCCAAAAAACGAAGATACTTACAATTGGACCTGGGGGACCCTGAGGGCCCTCACCACCCTTTAGCCCACCGGGACCCTGAAACAAAGAAGAGTACAGTCACAAAAATATTCTGATATGCAAATTACTGACTCCTTTGTACATTGGCCACATGGGCGTTTCTTTTACACACTGACCGTAAACGTTTTTGGTCACCATTTGGTAACCCTGGTGATCTTAAACCTTAAGACTAAGATAAATATAATGTGTGCTTCTATAATGTGAGTACACCAGAGTTTCTAACTAAACCACCTTCAGAAAGCCCCTGCTTTATGTTAAATGTTTTTATTATGCACTGTATTGTTTATTGTTTATTCCCTGAATTAGAGATGACTCTGTACAGGCCAAAAGCCTGCAAAGAGCATTTGGTGAAGCAGCAGGCATTTGGGCAGATAATGGCCATTTGACGAGGTGTGTGTCTCTGGCATGTTTATTCTTACCGAAGCGCCGGGAAGCCCCCTCTGCCCTGAAAATCCTTTCAGCCCAGCGGGCCCGACTTTCCCAGGACCACCCTGAGGACCTGGATCACCCTGCAGAGAAAAAGCAGGCACTCTCAGATTAAGTTACAACACAAATGTCACAGTTTAACCACATACAGTTACTGCAATAGGACAATAGTTATCAGTTAATTCGCTTTACAGTCAAGGTTTTTAAATGATGTTTCTAAATTGTTCTTCCTCCATACTCCATACATATTTGGAAGATAAACTCATGGGAGGGGATCAGGGAGAGTATCTGAGCTAGCTAAATGTTTTCTCTCCATGACTTAATTGATCTGTTTTGATTTCAGTTTGACCCGTTGGTGTTATTGACCTATGGTTATATTCACTAGCAAGGCAAGCCACAACTAAATTTGACATTAATGTTAGAGTTATGATGAATGAAAATATCACTAAGGTGAAACATGATTGTAAGGTTAATGTGTTACAAGTGTTTCTGTAAGACCTTACCTTTCCACCTTCTTTGCCAGCGGCTCCGGGAAGACCCTGCTCTCCAGGTGGTCCCGGGGATCCGGGATGGCCTCGCTCACCCACCGGACCAGTCTCTCCAGTAGCTCCCTTTTATAAAGAGGAAGAAAAAAAAGAGAATTTACTGATAAGAATTCATATTTTTGTGCAGAGATTCCAACAACAGCCTTGTTTCTTGTGTTTTTAATATTTACCTGTGGACCAACAACTCCTCCAGGGCCTGGTGGTCCTGTCTTTCCTTGGAAACCCTAGTATTCAAAAACAGATTTAGCTATTAAGCGCAGCAAAAATTTCCCAAGCACAGCAACTCAAAACGCATGCTAGTTAAGCCAGTGTTGTTTTTCCTTAAAAAAAGTACAGGATGCTTGTCATGTAAGGCCGTATATGAACAGAACCTCAGAAGAGTTTTCTATTTTTATTCCTGTCATCCCAGAGCAAAACAAGACTTTCATTTTACTAGTGGTAAAAGCTAACACTACATCTAAATTCTACCCATCAAGTGTGTTTTTAGCAGAACCTAAAGCAAATAATAAGAGTTCAACTCCACTTACAGTTTCTCCTCGCTGTCCGGGATGACCTGGCAACCCATCCTTTCCTGGAGGTCCCTGGAGAGAGACAATATGTGATCAGAGATAAGTCAAATATTTGCTAGTTCAAAACTCACGATCTAAAATATAGTTTTAGCAAAGACTAGGAATTTATGAATCAGAATAAAAGCTCTGCTCAGTTATTATCAAGAATTATAAACACTTGGCTTACGTTTGGACCCTTAGGTCCTGGGAGCCCAACAGGTCCTTGTGGTCCTTGAGGCCCCTGAGATAAAAAAGGAAATAATGCATGGGATTTTAATGGGAACCAACATAAACCAAGCAGTCTTAAATATGTAGACATTCTAGAAGTGCTTACCCTTTCTCCTGGACCACCTGGAGGCCCGTCATTTCCAGAAGTACCCTGTAGAAAACAGAATAAGAGTGTCAAAACTTCCCTAAACCTAAAACCGAAAATTTCTTGAACATGCTAAACAGACATTAATCTGAACCCAATATTTACTGCCCAAGTACATCCTAAACCACTTAAAGTAACCTAAAGTTGTAATCCAAAGTTTGTAACACAAAGTCTTTCTAAAAACTGACTGTAGCCAAAATAAAGCTGGAGAAAAGGCAGAGTAAAATAGACTGAGGCTTGTAGGCTGAAAAAAAAAAACGTAATTAAGAACCAAACACAACAAAGGTTTTATAAATATTGTCCAAACTTGTCTAACAGATTTAATCTCTAACAGTCACTGAACATTTCAAGAGATACTTCACCTTTGGCCCTGGTTTTCCTGTTGGTCCCCTTGCTCCTCTCCCACCACGTGGACCCTGAGAACACACTTCATTACTTTTAGCTTTTATTAAAATAGCTTCTCTACACTGTACAGTGAAACATGCTCTGGTGATTTCTTCATACCGTTGGACCCCGTTGTCCCCTTGGTCCTGCTTTGCCAGCAATACCCTAGAGGAGAAGAAACAGCAGGTAATTTAATTAATTAATTGAAGTGTAAATATACATACTACCCAATGCACATTCAGTTTCTAATACAACTGTACATACATTTGTGTAACATCTATATGCCTACATAACAATAACCCTGTTTCTGGAATTTCTTTTGATGGCAAGAAAAAAAATTGTGTACACTGCATGAAAAGATACAGCTTTTAGTCTGCTTTACTGCATCTCTTTCTTTTCTTAACAGTTGTTCTGTGTAAGCAGATGTTAACAGATGTTACCTCTGAGACTTTTCATGTCGACTCGAGTCATGCCTACTGACATTCTGGACTGTTCAGTTTTACTGGGTTTGAACTTTTGTTCCTTTTCATGCTAGCCATTTAACTGGTGATTGCAAGTTCAAGAAAAGCCCCAAACTCTTTTTTCTGGGACAGAATAACACTTCAGGTTTTTTTTTACGCAGTTTGAGATATAGATTATATATGGTTAAAGGCACTACACTGGTGTGCCTACCCTTCCTCCTTTCTCTCCATTTGCTCCAGGAAAGCCAGCGAAACCTGTGGAACCCTACAAAGAGAAACATAAAAAAAGACTTTTGAAAAGGTAACATGTCTCTTCCTAAGCATTTATTTGTCATCATTTAGTCACCCCGGTTTAGTTACTGCACATTTTTGAGAAGAAACCGAAGCACCCAGAGGAACCCAGGCAGACAGGAGAAAAACATGCAAGCTCCACACAGAAAGGAACCCGTTAACCTGGCCAGAATATTCATCAGCACCCTCAATACTCTAACTGGAAAGCACTGGGCATGAAATTAGGCCCTAAGTAGGCCTAAGTAGGATAGAGGTCAGAGAGGCCTGGCTCAAACAATGTTCTAGTTCATCCCAAGGGTGTTCACTAGACTTGAGGTCTGGGCTAATGTGCAGGCCACTGGAGATTTTCTACATCAAACTATTAAAGTTTTGGGGTTTTCTTGGCCGAGTAATTTTACACAAGCCTAAGTTCATTATGCACAATGCCAAATGCTCCTGTGCACAAAAAGAGCTCCATGAAACACATTTTAAGAAGATGCTCCGTTCTTGTGCTGATGATGCTTCCAGAGGAAGTTTGATGTAGTGAGTAATGCAACAAAGGACAGGGGATTTTGCAAGCTACAAGCTTCAGCAATGTGCAGTCCTACTGAGTTTATTTGATCTGTCACTTTTTGGATGAGCTGTTGTTGGTCCAAGGTGATTTGATTTCACAATACCAGTACTCACAATTGGCCAGCTCTAGGAGGACAGAACTATTACAAACTTCCTGTGGCTAATATGGCATCCTACAGCAGTGCCACATTTAAAGTCATGGTGCTCCTTAGTATGGTCTATTTTACTGTCAATATTTGTCTTTGGAGATTTCATGCTTGATTTTATACATCTGTGAGCAATGGGTGTAGTTGAAACACCTGAACTGAGCTCACTATTTAGTAGGGCCTTTTCTGGATATAATGTTTATTGGGTTTCCAAACATTGTGAAAAGATTTGCTTTAGAAGAAGATGCCCTTAATAAAGAGAATACAGGTTTTTTTTTTTTCAGATTTTGTAAATAAAAGGAGAGAGCATAGGTTAAATTACTTTGGCAAAGAGAGACAATCAGTGCAGAAACTAAATCTAACACAACAAGCACACACAAGCAACATACTGTTTGGGTTCAGTCAGCAGCGCAAGATAATGGGTTTGGTCAAACAGACACACAGCTTCGCAAACAAAATATGGGGGGGGGAGGAAAGCACTGGCTAACTGATGAATACCCACAGAGTGCAGAGATTCAGTATTCGATCAGTGTATAACAGTAAATAGAGCTTTCAGTAGGGGTCTATAAAAGAGACTCTCGGTCAACGTTGTGAAACTAATCCGAACCCCCTGATTCCTCTAGTCAGGTGCTCAAAACGAGTTACTATATGAGTGGATAAACAATTATTGACTTAAAAAATGTCCTTTGGAACAAAACGTTACTTCTCCATTATTGATGTTTTTCAGATTTTGACATTATTTGAAAGTTCCTGATGTCCTTTAAATTGTGTGTAATTTTCATGTTTAATGGAGCAAAAGAAATGCACCAAAATGATTTGTGACAAAGTCCGGTTTCACTGATTTATATAGTTACTATACTGTTGCCAAGAGGTTACTATGTTATTTCAGGTATTATGGTATCCCAAATGGTTGCTAGGGTGTTGCTTAGTGGTTTCTCAGGTATTCCTGATGGTTGCTAGGTAGCTGCTAGGCAATTGCTATTTTATCTCAAGTGTTTCCAAGGCAGTTGCTATGTTTTGCCGAGTGGTCGTTGGGATGTTTCAACATGATTGCTAGGGTATTCCTGATGACTGGAACCACTTTGTCCCTATAAATGAGGACGACGGGTCACAAAAAAATATGACTGTAAGTCCCCTTGTCAGTGTTAGTCCACCCCTTATCTTGTCTCCTGTCCTGTCTCCATCTTTTCCCAAGTCCTGTCTTAAGTCCCATCTCCCATCTGTTTTGTTTCCAGTCTGTTCCACTCTCCAATGCTCTGTCCTGTCCTTGACCCTGTCACCCATTCGCGGTCCTGTCCAGTCCCTTGTCTTGCCATCTGTCCAGTCCGCGGTTCATTCTGTCTTGTTGAGTATGCTGTCCAGTGCTCTGTTTCGGTCACCTGTCTAGTAAAATCTTCATTCTATAGTCAGATTCCCTGTCCAGTTAGCTGTCCAGTGTCGTTTCTAGTCTTGTTTTGTCGTGCTGCAGTTTACGCCTATGGTTTCTATTTGTAAGTTTCATTGCTTTCTAGTCATTTTTTGTTCAGCATGTGTATTTAGTGTTTTTATAGATTCCTATAGCCTTTGTGTTCCTGTCTGCTTTTTGGATAAAGACTTGACTAAAGGACACTTGTACATGTATTCAGTCCTCCTGTCTGCCTTGCCATTCCTGTTCTTACACCATCAGAGCTCTGCTAGCCTGCTGTTTCAAAAGGAACACTGAGCAAGAAACACATACAAGGATATTTATTCTGCAATAACAGTCAGAAATTAAGGGATTGATATCTTATGTGTAAAATTAATACAGCAATCTTGTTTTTTGTTGACATGTCAGTTTTGTGGACCACGTGTTATATTACATATAGCATAATATATAATAGAAATTCCATTAGATATACAAAGAACTTTAAAGCAGCATCTTTGTCATACCTTAGGACCCTGTCGTCCTGGATATCCAGGTAATCCAGGCACTCCCAGTTTTCCCTACAAGAACACATAAAATTGACATAGACACAACACGTGTTGAATTCTAAGACAAACGCATCCAAATAGAACTAAATAAACCAAACAACATTAATTTAAACTAATTCGTTAATGTTAACAGCTTGAGAAACACATTTAACAAAATAATTTAATATTTCTATATTACCAGCGAACTATTTTAACTCTTGAACTATCTGTGATTTTTTCAGTTATTAACGTTAAGGCTTATTATTCAGTAACTAATAAGAATACAGTACCTATATATTACTCATTATTTAATATAAGTAATTGAATATTTACTATGGATTATTCAATATTCTCTATTAATTATTCAGTAGTTATTATAAATTAGTCATGTCTATAAATTAGTCACTAGGGTTAGCAACAGGTTCCTATGCTAAAAATGATAAAAAACTACAAAACCAATTTCAATAGCTATTCTAGAGTAATTTTACCACACAGCAATACCAGTATTTATGCCAGGCACTATCAGAGAACAGAAAAACTTACCTTTTCTCCTGCCAGACCCATTGGTCCAGCCTCTCCAGTGGGCCCAGATTTTCCTTTAGGCCCCTCAGGTCCGTCCTCTCCTCTGGGCCCAAGCACACCAGTTTCACCCTAAACACAATAAACAACATTAAACAAACTCCAAATGATACACAAACAACACAATACATTCATAAACTTAAGTCAAACAGTCTGGCTGATGCCACTAATCAGCATGCTAATCTGGGTTTTGTATCACATTTTCTAAACCATGTCAGGAATGGTCTACAAAAACAATGTTTAAATGACTGGGTTTAAGTACATTTTAGACATACAAATAAACCATAAAAGCAGTTAAAGGAAAGGATAATTCAAACTGATGTGAATGAGAACATAAAAACTTACCTTGTCACCCTTGAGTCCCATGTCACCCTTAAACCCTGGGAAACCATCCTCTCCCTAAAAATGACACGATTTTAATTATTTCTATATCATATAAAAGCTTATTCTGCCTCTTTTAGGACAACAATGTAGTAAAAAGGAGGATGTACTACAGAAACATCTGTCTATGTTGCCTGAAGTAATTTTAAACAATTTCAGGTTTGCAGCTTTATTAAAATAATAATAATTATATAATTAAGCAACAGACCTATTGCTATAAACATGCCACACTATATCTCACCAACAGATATGACAGCAAATGTTTAGCATTAAGACTTATTTTATTCCACCATTAATTTTTTTATTCATAGGTGAAACTGCTCAGCTCTGCCAGAAAGTTTTTGTCTGCAATGGCAAACACTGTATTGTGGCTAAATGTTGACATCTAGTGGTCAGAGAGAAGACTGTAAGTTTATGGTGAGAATACAAAGTGAAACTTTCCTTGTCTCTTGGCTTTGTTTCATTTGCCAAAAACATCCCTTGTAATTTTGGGTTATCCACCAGACTTTCTTGTCAAATACAGCATGTCTCCAAATCAGGGGAACGTGAGAAGTTCTTATTATAGTATACAGTGACATCTGGTGGTTGGTGCAGAAAACAGCATGAAACAGCTTAATCAATTAATTTGCATTAAATAGAAGCTGAAGTGCTGCCTTGGCTTACCTACAGGTCTATAGAGTGTGAAATGCCATAAAACGAATTCATCCCATAAGGGTTCTTATAAGGGCCTCATACGAACAATGACATTTTTTTCTTTTACTTCTGATGTCCCATTTAGTCTCATTCAATTACTGCAGTCTTGGCTTATCCATCTAAAATCAGTGCAGCTTCCACAGTGCTGACTCACAAAGAAGTAGAGTGGAATGATGGAGTAATGGCACTTAGACATTATGCTATACGGAAAAACAATAGCTCCAAATCCGACGTGCCTCGAGAAATTCTCATTCCACCATAATGCTCCACAGCCCATTAGTGCCCAATCGACTGAAGCCGCTTCAGAGCTGATAGGCCTCTGCTCTCTCACACACGCACTCTTTCATCTCCTCACCAACACTCCTTCCACCATACAGCAAACTCAAACTGATAATAAAGGAAGGTAAGTAAACTTGCCTTTTCTCCTTTGCCTCCTTTCAGTCCACGAACACCCTCAGCACCCTAAATAATGAAGACACAAAGTTAATTAACACAGTTATATTAGATAAGAGGAAATGGATAACACCTTTTAAATATAAGGCACACAGCCTTAAATATAAGGCATTCAAGCTTTAGAAGAAGCTTTTAAGAATCTTCTTAAAAACTTAGACAAGCAATGGACAATAAAATGTAATAATAAATAGAAAGCCAGACAGGCTAGAAAGCCAGACAGGCTAGAAAGCCATACCGTCTTCTCTGACGGTAATAGTGTTTGTCCGCATGATAGAACCCCACCTCACCTCACAAGGATGGTGCATGAGTAGTTTTAAGAGAATGACAGTGACTTTGGTGTCTCTCCCCGGCCTGCTAACTCATCTATTCCTAATACATTTGTTCAAATCTGTGAACACCTGAATCATCAGTTCACCAAGCTGACCCACAACCACATAGTCTGAAAGACCTCAGTGCTCTGCTGCAGCTGGAATAGTCACAAGTGCTTCCAGATACCTTGCCTCACCTAACACAGTAAATACAACATCTTTATTGCGTCACTGGTGCCATCTGGTTTTCCCACTATTACTGTGGTTAGGTGGTCATAATATTCTGATGTGCCTATCTGTCAGTTTGCAGTGATTGTCAGCTATAGTGATATATAAATCCTTTTTTTGATGCTCACCAGAAGACTTTTTGCAACTTAAACATGCGGTTTAAAGTAGTTGCAGGTGATAATTTAAATGCTCATGCCCATTTTTCATCAAAACTGACAGACTATTTTTAAACTTAACACAAACATAGCATTTTTGTATTGTGTGTATTACAATTCTGTGTATTAAGTTTATCCAGTTAAATTTATGTGCTTACAAAAATAGTCTTTTTAAATCAGTGCAAATTGAGATTTCATGATGCACTATATAATTTATAATAATATATAATAATTTCCTAATGAGTCATAACCAAGTCAAATTACTGTTTAGGGCTAAAATATAGACACACAGACAGACAGACAGATAGACAGATAGACAGATAGATTGATAGAGGAATAGGAAATTGAGGTTTTACAGCAAAAAAACACTGACATTCATATTTACATGCATGAATATTCATGAACATGAATATGGTTTAATTATGAGCAATAAAAGGCCTACTTTCACTCCGCGTGGGCCAGGATAGCCAATGGAGCCCTGAGGTCCAGGATGACCCTAAAACCAGATGACAGACAACATATAAAAAGATACATTTAAACATCAACCCTAACTGACAAATGTTAAAACCCCATATAAAAAAATGAACAGAATAAAAGTAAATATCTGTAATGCCAGACATCTCGGGTTATATCTGAACATTTTCAGACAGCCTAAAGCACAGCAGTTCTGGATCTTTCCTGATTGCTCATGGGGGGTTTTAGGGTTTTCAGCTTGAGCTCATGTGCTGAAACACAAGGCTGTGTTTAAACAGAAAAAAGAGGAAACACACTCACTCCTGATCCTTTCTCCCCAGGAGGGCCTTCTTTACCAGGATGACCCTGAGGGGGGATTTAAAATCCAATTAAACCAAAACAGTCAACAAAAACATCCTCCATCAACACTGCAGTCATTCGGAGAGGCTAAAAGTTTGTGTGCAAAGCAGTTAAAAAGACAGTCCAAACTATAGAAGTGATTAGATAAGATGATTTTGTTCTACATAACTGTATTATAACTGTTAATATTTCAACTAGGAACTAAGGAATGATGAGAAGAAAACAAGACATAAAGCATTTTACTATGGAAAGGTAAACACTTGTTAAAAGGGGTGATAGATAGATAGATAGATAGATAGATACTTTATTGATCCCAGAGGGAAATTCAAGGCATCCAGTAGCAGATATACAAACCATACAGAAGCAACAACAGAAGCAAGATAGATTGTACAAACAGAGACAGAGACACAACACAAAGTATGAAAGTATAAAAATAGAGTCCTTAGTGTCTGGGTAAGGTATGATAAAGGCCTGTTATGTGTTTAAGAATATTAACTTTAACATTTAGCTTAAACATCATCAAACAATAATCAAATGAACTATTCCCCCCATTATCCATCATTCAGTAGTGTAGTATGTATAGGATGAAGCCTTTTCTCGCAGTTTCACTTGTGCGCCCATAAAAACATTTTATGTTTGTTTTGTTTGTAGTTTAATAGTTGTGTCTTTGTCTCTCTGGTGCTTTACATTTTTACATAATTTCTAACCCATATTTTATACATATTTTCTAACCCCAGGTGAATATCTGATGCTGTTTTTCTTCATCCAGGCCGTAGGCATGGCTTAAAGCAAAAATGAGCACCAAGTGGTGTGAGTGGGACTACTTAGGGGGCGATTTAGACAGCCAATCTGAAGCCAAGACTGATTACTTTGGTACTGAATGACAAAGACTTATTTGAAAATCTGTAGTATATAACAATTTGATCGGTTCCATAAAATATTGAATTTTGATACTCACCAATTGTTACAAGTACTGTGGTGGGTTACAGATTGATGTATGGTAAATGTAAATTGAATACGTTTGGACAGTCGGATATAGTGTGCCTTTATGGGTCAAAGCATAATATTTATTATTCATTGTCTTCTTTGTGCTGTATATTTATTTTTGTTTTTTCTGTGTTACATTCACTGGGTTTATGCACTCTATTTCCTCTGGTATAATGTGTTGCTCCTGTGTGTTGCACCATGGGGAATTAAAGAATGTCTCTCTAATGTATAAAGGTTACATTAAGGAATCACAATAAATAACACTTGACTACTATTTGTGGTTTTGCCCTCCAGGTGAGTAAAATGAACTGACAACTAGACTCCCACCGTGCCGGTAAAGTTATAGTCTTTTAGTGCAGTAGACAGAATGACTCACAGGAGGACCATCAGCTCCAGCTAAACCTTGAAGACCCTGTTTTCCTGAAGGACCCTACAGAGGGAGAGAAAACGGGTATGAGAAAGAGAATGAGAAATCCTATAGAAACAGAGCAGAGGAAAATAGATAATCCTACAGTTAGGGTGGTGACAAGTTGTGCAACAGTTTAATTTAACAATCACATGGTTTTGTAGAGCACTTCATGATGTTACTGTTTCCTGCACTCATTTTGGCAGATATCTAATCATACAGGGGATTAAAACACTCCACAACCTCTAGTGTCATATTTCATTCTAATGGAATACTACAGGTCTGGCCTTCTGCCAAATGGATCTGAATAACTGATGGCGTGAGACACAACAGACAGAAACACAGTGTGTATGTATGTGTATGTGGTTTCTTTTTAGTCAGTAGCAATCTTCTCCGAACCTACAGCTTGGAAAACGATGAGGCTGCTGAATCATTTATGGGGGCCATGGCAGAAAAAAACGTCTGTAATAACAAAACCTCTCTCACCCTCTCATTCTCTCTCTCTCTCTCTAGTATACCCATACTTACTTTTTCTCCAGGAGGTCCAATTGGTCCTTGAGGTCCAGGCAAACCCTAGGACACAGGAGTAAATCAGACAGATGTATTTTATAACAGCAATATGTAAGTGAACAAAAGAGATCATAGCAGTTTATATTTATATATATATATATATATATTTAAGTGATACAGTATTTAACAAAAATTAGTACAGCCCCACATTTTTGTAAATATTTTATTATATCTTGCCAATTTGAACTTTCAGTGACCAGTATGAGAGAGTGTGAGCGATAAAACCAAATTTAACACGCTCCCCATTCACACTTGAGACCTTGTGACACTACTGAGTTACATGACACCGGGGAGGGAAAATTGCTAATTGAGCACAATTTGACCATATTCACTTAGGGGTGTACTCACTCACAGTCATTTAGATATTAATGGCTGTATGTTGAGTTATTTTTAAATTTACACTGTAATACAAGCTGTACACGGACTACTTTACATTATATCAGAGTGTCACATCTTCAGTGTTGTCACATGAAAAGATATAATAAAATATTTACAAAAATGTTAGGGCTGTATTTCTGTCTATCCACCATGTGAATGCAAAAGAATCCTGAGATTTGAATGATCTTTAGGTTAGAAACTACTATTCACATAAAAAACACATGAATAGAGATGCAAGTGGTCATGCATTAGTAGTTGTGTGGCATTAGTAGATGTGTGGTAAAAATTGATGCACAGTAGAGGGTGCATTGAGCCATTTTGATCTGATAATTGTTTACCAGACAATCAGCTATACACACAATCATCATCAAAACAATAGTCGCACAACTAGTTTTGAAAAAAGCAAGGATGGGCCTTATAGCTGTACCTAACAGACCCAACAGCCATGATCATGGACATTCATTGAGCCATGATGCCCTCTATGAGTCATCTGCCAGCAACATTGGCAGATGGCTGCACAACGCAGGACTACATGCATGCACACTGTTATGATGACTGTCTTATAACTGCTTATAACTGAATGCAATGGGCAGGTTCAATGACAATGCACTATTATTGTTTGTGGTAACTGGCTATGCACTACAGATGCAGCAAAGCGTTTAAAGATCAGGATGAAAGACACCGCAGTTATCCATTTAACTGTTTCACAAATATCCATTCAGTCAGTTGTGGTTAATGAATTTTCTTTTAAGCTGTTTTAGGCTGACCTGTGGGCCAGGAATACCCTGCTGTCCAGGAGGTCCAGGTTCTCCAGAAGGACCCTAGAGGAAATAAAAAGAAAACTGATAAATAACACCAATATACAATGGGTTTCCTAGTGGCTACATAATGAAAGATATTATAGTAATCATATTTATATATATATGTATATATATGTATATATATATATATATCAAAATTACTATTTGTCATTTATAAGATTTACTTTCAAAATTATTAGTCTAACTAAGCTCTCTTTAAGTCTAAAGTCTAAATAGGGGACAGTAAAAGGTGAGGTCACCAAGGCTTAATGTGAGGACACCAAGACTTCACTGGAAAAAAACAAAAAAAAACAACAACAACAAAAAAAGGGTCCAATATTTCCAGATTATTTGGACATTTGTACCTATGTAATATATAAATATAAAATACCTATATAAAAAAACTGAAATAGACATATAAATGTATATAAATAAAGTGAATAATTGCACTACATTATTAAACATATCCAACAAGAATCATTAAAAATCATTACATAATAAAACCTTTTGTTCCCAAAATGTTATAATTTCAGAAAAAGTAAAAAAAGAAAAAAAAGAAAAAAAGAATTAAACAACAATTTATTTTAATTTACTCATTCCCTTTGGCCTGTTCATCATATAATGTTTACATGCTGTAAAAAATAGCCAAAAAAACAAAACAACAACAACAAAAAATAGATAATAAATAAAGATTTAGGGTGAGAGATAAAGATTCTACAACATTCATGACTGCTTTCAAAGATACTTTTACCTGCACTGAACATGATGATCACAATAATGTTGGTAGGTTATTTGGACAGACAGTACATTTGTCTCAGATCACAGGTACATCCTGCACAGCAAATGTGTGTGTATAATTTGTTGCATTTCAAGGTCAAAAGTTCAATTCTCCTGGGTGATCCTGAGTTATATCTTCTGTCAGAATCGTGACTCTCTCATCAAATGACCACGGTCAGCCCTGACCTTTAGTCATGAAGTCTGGGTGAGGTCAAAGGTCAATCAGAGACCAGTGGGAAGTCTACACTCGCCTGCTGCCTTTTGTATATGAAATGTACAATGAGTAGAGCATGTCCAGTTTTTAACACAACCAGAGTGTTGTCATTATAAAAGGCTAAAAGCAGGAGCAGACAGAAAGTTGCACTGGCCACTCACAAAAACTGTGAGATGAAAATAGAACGCAATACACTGAGACCAGAAACCTCAGTAAGTAGATGGTTGGTACAGGAACAAATTAATCGCATTAATACACTGAAAGAAGGCAGAGAGTCTCTGCATCTAATTGTTAAAACACTCATAACATACAAAGTGTCCTGTGTATTATTGTAAAAGTATGAACATTAAAAAACATCTCATCTAATAGTATACAATCTGTAAATGGAGAATTTTACCATGTTTCCTTTGGGACCAGCTTGGCCATCCAATCCAGAAAGACCCTGTATGTGCAGAAAAAATGTATGTCAAGACTGAATTTTTACACAGCCTAAAAAGAGAGAATGTAGAAGCGTATGGTACGTACACGTTGTCCAGGTGTACCCGGGGAACCTCTGGGACCAGGAAGCCCTCTAGGACCCTGAGCAACAAAACAAATACATTTAAATTTCCATTCATTTATTTCACAGACACATTTATTCACATTATGCCAAATTGAAAAAGGAGCCAAACTGATCTAATACTAATCTTCTGCAGATGTGATCTGTAAGGACAGAAAGTATATCTCTGTTTCATATTTCAACAGGCAAACAGTATATACAAATGTTGAACCAAATACAATGCATAACAAGTGAAAAGCAGATTTAAGCTTAGAGTGGGACACACGAAAACCGGCTATTTTACAGAATGACATTATATAGCACTGAGATGTATTAATATATATAAAGATAGACAGACAGACAAGTAGTTAGTTAGTTAGATAGATAGATAGATAGATAGATAGATAGATAGATAGATAGATAGATAGATAGATAAAACGAGAAGATGGAATAAAGAGTAACTTCACCCTGTGGTTTAGCTAACTCCACCACTGTCCCCATCTACAGCAGCAGAAGGTGTTTCTAATTAGGCAGTGGGTCTTAAGCCTTACCAATTTGAACCACTGACTGAATTCTCCATAATCGTGTTTACATTTGTTTCTAAAGATCTCTTTAGCAAGATTCACATTCCTAATTACTCAGATGTACTGAATTTAAAACAAATAAAGTGTATTTCTATAAAGTGGAGGTTGTGCTTTCGTTTTCCTCCACCAGATTTTAAATAAACTTACCAACAACAACAAAAAAAATACACAACCTTGTGATTTATTCATTTCTGCAATTACATTTACACAAGATACCACACTCAAATACACATTTAAAAAAGACAGCAAATAATTTTGCTTAACTAAACACTGTGTTAATTAAATCAGTTAAAATTATGTATGTTTAATAAAGCAGTTACAGCCTGTCTGGTTTTTATTATTAAGAGTTATTCTTATTTGCCACTTACTCACAAACACACACACACACACACACACACACACACACACACACACACACACACACACACACACACACACACACCTCTTAGTGGCAATACACATACATCAACTGCTTCCTGTGGTTGAAATGGTCCATGATGGAACATTGCTGCTCACAAAAAAAGCACCACTGTGAAGTTCTTAGTAAAAAACATAAATTAACTAGAAAGGGAAGGTTTGTGAACCAACTTTAAGTTGGCTTGTAAAAGTCTCACGATTATTCCGTTGAAACGTTTAAAAAGCTGAACTAACTTAAAAGCTGAAATACTGCCACTTAAATTTCTTTTCCACCTTAAATTCACTCCTAACTTCACTGCCACCTTAAATAACTTATTGCCACCTTGAATTCTCTACCACCTTAAATTTATTGCCACGTTAAATTCACTCCTACCACTTTAAAGTCCCTGACACCTTAAATTTACTCCTTCCACCTTAACTTTGATGCCACCTTAAATTCACCTCTACTCTCTTAATTTCCCTACTACATAACATTTTCTGACACCTTTAATTTAATCATACCACCTTAAACTCTCTGCCACCCCAATATCACTCTTACCACCTTAAATTCCCTCATACCACCTTAAATTCAATACCACCTTAAATTCACTGTTCCACCTTAACTCCATAGTTTTAGCTGACACTGCTGTCTGTCTGTGGGTCTTTGTGTGAAAGGCCCATTAGGACATCACTTCTGGCAGTTGAGATTTGAATTCGCTCGACATTCCGCCATTCATTTCCTATGGGAAAAAAATCGTCCGAAAAATGGCTGCCGTATGAAAACCGTACGTCAGAATTCTTGGAAAAGCACAAGCACACTATTCGGATATAGGACATAAGATCCTGCAAAATTTTGTGGTTCTACGTCAAAAACTGTAGGAGAAACTGTTTAAATTTTCATTATAGAATAATAATAATAAGAAGAAGAAGAAGATTACGAAGAACAGTAAGTTGGCTTTTACAAGCCAACTTAATAAACTAAAATAAATTAGCACCCATCACCTTTTTTCAATGGTCAGGACACCAGCACAACATATGCTAACACACCACCAGAATGTCAGTGTCACTGCAGCGCTGAGAATGATCCACAGCCTACATGATACCTACTCTGTGGTGGTCCTGATAACTGAACAACAAAAGATGAAGGGGGCATTTATATATGTATATATATATATATAAATCTATATAAATAAATAACACACCTAAACACTTAAAAGCAACATACCGTAATAAGAATTGTCTAAAACATATTTGATGTTTTTGACATACAGAGCATGTCCACTCACATAATTTATGTATTTATATAAATTAATTGTATTTATATAACTGCAAAACTAATTTTCTCATAAAACAATACCAGAAATAAACATATTTTATCTTCTAAAACCCATGGATTAAAGCCCAACAAGGATTAAATTACGCCTACAGACAATCACAAATTCTTGTTGACATAGGGTGACATATGGACAGGTGAAGACTCTTGATGTTGCAGACTGGCATAAAGACAGGTGAAGACTCTTGGTGGTGCAGGCACAATTACAAGAGGATGCTCTTGTTGTTTTAGACTGGTGAAGGCAGGCTTAAGGACAGAATAAGGCTCTTGCTGAAAAAGAGTAAAAGGCATATTTATACAAATTGAGCCAACACAAGGTGATGAAAGAAAACAACTGTTAAATCAGATTTAGAAGATGAAGTTATTAAATATGATATCTAAAAGTGTGATGTAATATATATTAACAGATTCAATAATTCATGGTGCTATTATTCACGTCAGGATGGAACATGGAGTCAGTAAAGGGTCAGCGAGCTCAGGGAGGATGCTGGAGTGGCTCAATGTCAAACCTGGGTCTCTTTAGGGGGTTGGGGTTACTAAAATATACCCTTTTAGCAGTTTTAACTGACTTCACATACCATACTCTGATGATCTCTTGCTATATGGCTATATATTTCACATCCGAAATAACAATAATGCAGACTTTATTATTGTATAATTATATAAACATAATGCACAAACAAACAAAAGTGAGCTCTAAACCCATGTACTTTAGGACGGTTTTACATAAGCATGGACAGAGACATTTAGACCAGATGAATACTCAGACAAGTCATGTCTCTAGTTTTTTTCTTAAGAAAGAAAACATTATAATACAATTATTATCTTTTTTGTTTTACTTATAATAAAATAGAGGAACAAGTAAATACTAACAATTACTCGTCATGTAACCATCAAGACGATATACAAAATACTGTTTAAAACGTTGACAAAATTGAAAATAAGTATTTAAGCTATATCTGAGTTACAACGGAAGTTAGCTAGTGGGTTACCTTAAGTGATATAAAATCTGGAAAACAATTGTGTCAACTCATCAGATTAAAAAAGTACTATTAATTACATCATGCATATGTGGCATTAAACTGTCATTGAATTGATTCGCTCGGTTTTTAACACAAACATCAGACATTTTCACTTAAACAAAATGTACTGTAATAAAATCTAATGCAAACTTACCAGAAATGTTAGGTGTCCTGCAGGAGATGGTACTGGGATTCAAGTAAATATGTTGTTCAAATAGACTTCCCATTTTTACATCCATCAAGTTGCCAAAACATTGGGATCCAGTACAATTCAGTAGTGCTTTTACATTTGTGGTAAGCAAACATTGCTTCCAAACCGCAAAAAGCTAAATTCAGGATTACTAAATAATTTTAATTTTAAATAATTTAAATCTGAAATAATTATTTACATATAGATTTGAAATACTAATGTTATTATAGTTAGCTAGCTCACTAACTTCCGCTAACATAGCCTATCTAGAACTAAAGGGCTACAATACCTACGTCCACAATAACATCTACAATACCTTATACATTTAAACCACAGGAGTCTGAAAGGTGTCGTGAATTTTAAGCAATTCTGTAATATGTTACCATTACAGAGCGAAATATTTCCGTTGTTAACAAAAAACAAGAAAGGGAGTATTAAATGGATAGATGGAAAGAAAGATTAAAAGATAGTTAGATGGATAGATAAATGAAAATATAAATTAATGGACAGGTAAATGGATGGATGGATGGATGGATGGATGGATGGATGGATGAATGGATGAATGAACGAATGAACGAACAAATGAAAGGGGACAGGGTTAAGGTTTTGAGGACCTTCGGGAAAGATTAAGTTACAATAAAAATTGGTAAGTTAAAACAGAAACGTATAGTTACACAAATAAATAATTAGACAAATAGAATGATACAGGAAGCAATGCATATACTGAGAGATAGATGAAGATATAAACAAATGAAGGGTTGAACAAATGTAAAGATGGGTAAATTACTAGGCACAGACGAATGGATGCATTCGCAATAGGTGAATAGAGGAAAGGAGAGGTAATCAACTGATTTATTATAAACAGTGGCTGTTTCTCTGAGTTTGCTGACCTTTCTTTTGGTGCATTACTGAAAGTCCTTACACCTGCTGTTTCTCTCTCATTCTCCCCCAAGAGCTCTAATTTTCCACTCCATTGACGTATG
The DNA here is from genome assembly GCA_024036415.1 of Prochilodus magdalenae. Lineage (NCBI taxonomy): Eukaryota > Metazoa > Chordata > Actinopteri > Characiformes > Prochilodontidae > Prochilodus > Prochilodus magdalenae. Next base: position 515,073 of record JAMWET010003720.1, on the reverse strand, counting down.
AACATTTTGCACTGCAAACCTTTTCATTTCACTCCATGACATTTGATCAATTCCCTGAGAATAAACTCTATTTAGTCATGGCTCCGCCACGATGTAGAATCAAGCCCTGTAGATAAATATGCTTTAAATTACTCCATTCAGGTCGGTAATGGCACAAATATGCAGCACACTGAAAACAATGGGACAATGGATTGTTATTGTTTTTTGCTGTAGACCCTGAGGTGCTGAGCAGGGGGGCTCTACAACATAAAACCTAAACCTCCAGGGCTAATGCTAATCCTAATGGAGGCATTCTCTCTCCACCATGCTGAGGGAATACTTACTCAGCATTAATATGAAATAAGTTAGATCAGCAATGCGTATTAGGAGACTGTACACTAAAATGGAAAAGAAAAAGAAGGTAAAGTGAAAAAAATGAATGAGAGGGAAAAGCAGAGAAAAAAGGAACCAGGCATAAAGAGAATAAGAAGAAATTAGATCAGAAGACAGAGAAAAAGAGATGAGACATACATTAGAAGCAAGAAAATAAAGGAAGAAAAACAGAAAGACAGAAAGAAACCAATTTCCAGACTGTTTCTTGAAGCAATAAACAACAACTACTGCTTTTCCGTGGAGAATTACAGGATTAATCTTCAAACATGCGGAGGAAATGAAGCTCATTTGAAGGAGAAACTACTGAAGGCCTTTGGGCACTCAAGCGCGTTTCTAGTGGGAGATAAAGATGCTTACACCCTCTCCTGGCATTCCCCTCAGTCCAATCTCTCCATCCTCGCCCTGCAAGTGACAACATGCATCTTTTGAGAGCGGTACACTTTAAAAGAAAAAACAACAGTCAAATAACAGCCTCAGTAAGGCACTCACTCTGGGTCCATCCTCTCCTGGAGGTCCTGGAGGACCAATGGGGCCATGCTCTCCCTGGCAGTGAGCAAAAAAGAGAAAAATCACAAATGAAATACGAGTGAAATGATAGAGGAACAGAAAGAGAAAGTTGTCATTATCTTCCTTGCCCGCCTGTATTGTTAAGTAAGGCTTGTGAGCACTATTTATAAGGCTTCCTCTTTCAAAGGAGCAGCTATAACAGACTGAGGCTCTTCTCTGTAATTATACACACTAGGATTAGGAGGGTGGAAATACACTCCAGTCTCTATGATCTGTGGCACGTTCTCTTTTGGCAGGAATGCAATGGATGCTATAACGGGGGAAAAGGTCCAAGGCAGCTTGTGCTTTTGAAACATCTAATAAAAGTCGGCAAACATTAAAATGCAACATAAAATGGGCATTTTGTGGAGAGCATACTCATGGACTTGATACTCATAGATTTGCTGCTGAGAGCCTGGCCCTGCATTGGTAGTTTAGCAGTGCAGATGCCAGAATGTTGAAACATTTGAAACATTAAATGCTAGAAACATTTTACACTTTAAACATAAAAAATGACATATTTATGTAGGATCAGGGATGCCGTAAATACTTTATATAAAAATATAAACAAATAGTACCAACATAAGTGACCACATCACCAAGAGCTACACATCAGATTCTATAATCATTTGAACTTAAAGACAATAATTTGGGAGATCACAAATAAACAGTCTTTACTGTTAACAGCATTTTTTTTAAATACAGCAACACCTATGTTACAGCTAGGAGGCGGCAATTTGACAATATTTTATCGCTAATAAACTATTCTATTTTGTCTGTTCAAACTTATTTAATCTGAAATGTCTTCAAATACTGTGATATAAAATTTTTTGTTGTGTTAGCCAATTACAGCTCAATTACAGCTTAGTCCTAAAGAAAAGTGTCCAATACACATCTTGTGCAGACAAAAGAAATAATATAAAGAAGCTATGCATACTTTCAATTAAGTAGCAACTGCAGAGATACAACAATAATGTGCTACACTGTGAACCTTTAGGGTTAGCATATGGGTTGTGATACATTGCTTGGATCTGCGGGATAATATACTGTATTTAGCACTCTAACTAAATGTCTAATTCATCTAATGACGACATCAATAATAACAATAAGCAATATGTAATGTATTAGCTGCTGGTTTGTGATTTGTTTCTGTGTTTTTACCTACCCTATGTCCTTTCTCACCAGGTAAACCTGGAAGACCGTCAAATCCTCTGTCACCCTGTTAGAACATGAAAAGAGTGATAGTGGCAGTGTCAGCAACAGCAACTCATCTTTATTCCTTCTTGTGTACCACATAAAAAATGAAGCCCGCATGTGAGTTACTAAGCCTACCTTGGCTCCTGCTTCACCAGGCATTCCTCTGGCTCCATCCGTTCCAGGGCGGCCCTGCAGAAACATCATTACCCCCATATCATGTGGTGCCAGAAGGCTAATGTGCATAACATATGTTTTTAAACAACTGTGGACATCTGTGCAAGACTCTGAGGTGCTTTTAGGTGGGAAAGTGGACCAAAGGTAGCGTAAGGAGAATGTGTTGAGTCTAGGAGGCTCCAAAAGAGTCTGGAAGTTTGAAGTTATTTGAGTATTTAAGACAAACTGTGAGTAAACTATGTCAAAGAAGTATCTGTCTTACACTTCGTAGAATAATGTAGACTCAAGTGTCTTCTGTGTTGAAGCCAAGTTGCTAATTCTATTAATTTAAAAAACTAAATGCGCATGTAATTAAATTAAAAAAAATCTTAAGAATGAGACTGAAATAATTGGATATTTTAGTCCAACACACTTTATGCTAAAAGCCTCAGAACGTTTTTAAAATGAATGTTTTCTGTAGCAATTTAACACCTTATCTTAGTAATCTAACATACTGTTAAGATGGAATTAGTTGTTAAACAGGTCAAAGAAATTACAGTCTAAATTACAAAGATGGGAGTGCTACTACCTTATTATCTTAAGTTAATTCAGCATGTCTTTACTGTTGTACTTTACACTCAACAGTCAAAATGACTGTTTGATTAAAATCAGTTTAATTTGAACTACAGAGAACACAGGCAAGTGCTTGTTCCTGAAAATTCCCTTTCTACAGAATATAACACTATTTTCACCAACATAGCAATCTGCACAAGATACCTAGTATAAGGTAGAGCTATTCCTACTGTTTGTTTTACAGCAAACAACTGACTCCCGAACTTCTGAGAGAAACTCTCCATAGCACTTTTTCCAGAGATTTCTTTGTGTCCACCTGTGTAGAACTAAACCGGTCCAAGTAGTACTTACAAAGATGAATGTAGAAAAAACAATATCATTAATAAATATTTGTGTCACTATAAATGACAATGCTACACTGGCAATACATTCAAATGTCACATCCACTTTATCCCCTTGTTGTGATGTTAGCACTCAAAGCTTTTTAGGCTGGTAAACTACACTTGATTTCAAATATGATCTTTCAGTTCTTCATTTAAAAGTAACTGCAAACGTCAAGCATTACAAATTTCAGAAGAAACATCAGATTAGATTAGCACTGGGCATTAACTTCAGATTAGGGGTTAGCCTTCAGTCTGTCATTTAAAAACATGTTTCCAACAAGCTGTCCAGGGGCCAAATGTCTTTTCCTACATATACATATTTAACGTCTCCGTGTTCATCCCACGCATTGCTCTGGATCTCTGACAAACCACTTCAAACTGCTGCCAGTCATTACACTAAAGTGAGCATGTACAAAGCCTAAATGGAATGGAATATCCAGTGATGACATGAACTGGGTTTCCTTACCCTTTTTCCTGATTTGCCATTTGGCCCCGGGGGACCCTGAAGGCCTCTTGGACCCTAAAATCCCAACACACATAGAATTCAGTAGTGAGAATTATTTGTTAACAAAATAAACCACGATTACATTAACAAATAAAAAGTATCACCTATTGAACAGCAATAATGGCTATGTAACAACAGCAGCTCTACATGCATATGTATGTAACACTTTTGTATATTTGATCCAACGTGAAAAGCATCAATTACACAAAATATTGTTTATGGGTAATCCTGCTCAAAGCTAGCTTTTAGGTTAGCAAAATAACTTAAAAGAAAAAGCAAAATAAAGCAAACCCTAAATTAAAGCAAGAGACATCTGTCAGAGAAAAGCAAGTAATTTGGGTACTAAAAAGAGTGAAGTGAAGAGAAACCACAGTCCAGGAAGTCCAAGCAAAACCAACTATTCTTTAAAAGACACTTTGGCATTGCCATTGAGCAGGTTGAGCTTTGGTTGAGGACAGAAGAAATGCAGAGCTGTGAAGAAAACCTTACAGCAACATTCACTGAAGCCAAAGACAACGTCCAGGGTGCAAAGACAACCTGCTGTTAACACAACATCTTACACGAATTAATACCACACCGTTACCATCACTTTAATACTATTACAGTGTAGCTAAAATTATAGTAATGAGTTTTCAACAGTCTGGAACTAAGTTTTATGGACAAATGAATTGGACATAAACCTCTGGCAAAGATAAGAAGGTTAAACGGAATTCATAATACATCACCTGTTAAACATGGTAAAAGCAGTGTAATAGACAGAGGTCTGCGGCAGAGCGCTGTCTAACTTGTTCTGTTCTGTTAACTAACTGTTCCAGAAATCAGTCAATAAAGATCACAGACTGCTATCACTGATGATGAGAGCCAAAAGTGTTTGGCTGGACAAAGACTATAAAGTGCATCTTAAGGAAGAGTGTGACAAGACACCTAACATTCATTTGGTATTTGGCAAGACTTCCTAAGATTATATTTTTTATTTGGGAAAGTAACTTGTTATTTGAGAGGGTATCTTAAGTATAAGTATTTGTTAATTAGGAAGATAATTTTATTTGACAATATATCTTAGGCCAAGTCGTTACTTTAGAAGGTTAACTTATCTTCTCTTAAACTCAAAATGATATGTTGTATGGCAAAGTGATTTTATTGTTCAATAATAATAAAATGAACAACAAACCAAAATGTTCACAATGCACAATGATATATTAAATGTCAGCCAAATACACACCATTCATTTCACTGTCCCAATACTTTTGAAGGGGGCAAAATATCCTGAGTCTGATTAAATAGATCTTTCGCAGCTGCCTAGATTAATGCAATAAATGCTACTTACTCCAGGGCCAGGATCACCAGGTTCTCCTTTAAGACCAGATGCTCCAGGACCACCCTGAAATACACACCCACACACACGCACAGCTGAGACTCCTTATGCTTTTCCAAACACCAACACCTTTGTTACTGAACCTTCTGTATACTGAACACCCATGTTGGCTGCATTTTGTTAAACAAATTGATTTGAAAATTGAATACATTTCCAGAAGTGTTCTTGGTATGTTTTAGCCATGTGGTTAACTGAGAAATGAAAAAAATTGAAAAAGAGATCAGGAGTGAGAACAGGAAGCCAAAACAGCAAAGAAACCCACAGCATCTGACAACCAATGTGTGTTTCCTGCTCATAAATCACAGCCATATGAGGATAACACATGCTCCTACTGAACTGTGTTCTAAAAGCTTTGGGGGGCTAAGTACAAAAGCAGTCCCAAAAGAAGACAGAAAAATAAAAATAACAAACTGATAGACACAATTTATGTATGTGTATACAGCTTGTCCCTCTTGTTAGAACAGTTTTTAAATGTCTACCACCTGGTGATGGACTGCAAACAAATTGGCTCTTTAAGATGAACACTGGAAGCTGGCTCAAATTCAAGAGCCTATTAAGACAAAAATATACTATGACACTGTAGCTAAAAAAACACAGTTATTCTGTAAATCAGGTTGGCCACCTCCTGGATCTCCTTCTCTGTCCACCGCCCATTATTAATCAACATAACCTGTTGAATTTGTCTTGGATTTTGTTCTTTCCAATTTTCATGTATTTCCATGTGTGCCTTGTTGGTTCTGCCTTTCTTAATAGGTTTGTCCATTTGCTTGTCTCTTTATCTGTTGATTTCTCCCTTATACTTTAGTTATAATTCTTGGTTTGACTCCTGAACTTGCATCATGTCTCGGCACACTGTCAGTCACATGCAGCACAAAAGCAATGTAGTCAGTTCACATCTGTCTATTATCCATATCTGACTCATTTAGAATGCCATTAAATCATTTACAAATATAATACACATTTAGTCAGCTAATTAGACGGTAGACTAATGTTTTGTTGAAAATCAAATAATATAAACTATTGCTTCTTGGCTTTTGTTTCTGTGTTGTCCATTAATAGCAGTTGTGATGTTTTGAATCACATACCACTGGCCCGGCTCTTCCTGTCAATCCCATTGGTCCAGGGGGGCCTCTCATGGACAGCTGTGGGAACGGAGCAACCAATCAGAAGACAGCAATGATCCACAACACACAAAAGTCAAAATGTACATACTGAAATACTTGGGCAAGAAAAAACAAATTTTCCTTTCTATGTAGTGAATTATCCAAGACTCCCTTCATGCCATCTCAAGTTGTTGATGACATTGATTAACTTAAAGTATGGCAATAGTACATAAGCATGCTTATAAACTTTGTAAATCAGGAAAGCTGAATATTACTTTCATTAAAAATTTCAACTTCAAACTGGTCTCTTTTACAATTCACCCTTTCTCTTGTCTTATAGAAGAGTCCTCAACACTATCTAGCTCATCTAGACCCCTTGTTTCTGATGCTTGCCACCCTGAACATTTAAGAACTTATTACATACAGTTATAATTTATCTATTTCTCATTTAAGAATTCCCAGTATCTAGAAAACAGAACACGTTATTCCACTCCACAAAGGACTCTAAAAATTGTCAAGCTTAGACAAAATTTTACAATTTGTTATAAACGATCGACTTAGGATTTCTCTGTGTATATTTAGCTTTGTCTAAAAAGGTTGTCCAGTCATCTCTGGCTAATGCCAGTTAACAGATTAGTTCCAGTAACCGGATTACCCCTCATTTGCTGAGAGCATTTACTGGGAATATCTGTTTTAAGCTACAGCGCAACAGTGAGATGGAATTAAATAATTACAGAAATCTCTAAAACTTTGCTCGCTGGTGCACTTTACCATTTTAGACTTTGCCTCCACCACCTCCGCTCAGCATGCAATTGTTTTATTTGTATTGGATTTTAATATTATTTTGCCATGTATTTAATTATTGTTTTACAATAACTCATTAGCTTTTAACTCATATAACATTAGTTATTATATATATATTTTTTACATTCTCTTGGTTCATTTTATTAATTTTTAATCTTTTTTTTTTTTCAACAATTTGATCATATTTTCTTATTTTCTTTTTTGATTACCCAGTTTACTTAAATTTAATAGATTTTTTATAAATTTGTTTTTTTACTATTTAGTTTATTACTATGCCATGAAATTACAATTATAATTGGATTTATTTCGGGTTTTTCCACCAAGTTGTTCCTAATATTAAAACAACAATATATTTTCTGTAGCAGGACCCATTAATTCTCATCCCTGTTCAATGCACAGTTCTTTAACAGCACAAGCTTCTTTTTGTGCCACAGAATGTGTCCATAAATTGCAAGCTAGTTTTATTAGACTCTTTAAAACTACTCGTATACAGAACCGGTGCTTAACGCATTCAGTTCACCCGCACGCTGTTAAGTGCACAAAGCGTGACTCAGTGGGGCAGTAGGCCAACAAACAGAAGCTCCCCTGCTGAAGTGGCACTTACCCTGGCCTGGGCAAGGATGGCCTGGGCCTGGGCCTCCTGCGCTGTCACAACGGGGCCTTTAGATGCCTCTCCACCGGCCCTGAACTGTCAAGAAAAAAAACACACAAATATATACATGCTTTTTTTTGCATTTGGCTGGAGCTTAGTTTAATAGATTAACACTCTGAAACTCTGAAAAAAACATTTATCTCACATTTGCAGAACTATTCTGGCTGCACTGAAGATTCTGTATTTAATGTTATTTTTATTTTTACTGATTTTATTATTTATGGTTGACGAGTTTAGCAGCATGCTAACTGCATGCTAACTGCTAGCTTAGCTTGCTGATGATGTGCTGCACTGCAGTCACCCCACTCCCACCAACCACATCAGTAACACTTTACTGCTACTTTGTGCAGTGCTGTTTTCATGAGCATGAAAGTATTATATTTACTGTTTACGACTGGCCTTTCAGCTGTGTCAATGGAATCTAGCCCAGAATCAATCAATTAATGTGAAAACAAGGTAGAAAAATAAATACACGGTATGTGGAATAGCTCGTTTCTTATTAGAGTGTGGGTTTGTGTGAAGAGATTACCGGCAGCATGATGACAGTACCAGAAGGACCTGGAGCTCCATCAGCACCTGGCAGACCTGGACGTCCAGCAGGTCCCTGAGAGAGAGAGAGAGAGAGAGAGAGAGAGAGAGAGAGAGAGAGAGAGAGAGAGAGAGAGTGAGGGGCATTCATCCAACATTGTCCTCGATAGCGTCCTGTGACCACTGTTAAAGGACTACAGGATGACCAGCACAAACTTGTTTTAGCAACAGGTTAGCTTTCGTCTCTGACTTTACATCTTCAAGTTGGACCAGTAGTTTAGGAGTGTCTAATAGAGTGGAAAGTGAATGGACACTGTGGTTTTAAATAATACCTGCTTTGTGGTGGTCCTGTGGGAGTCCTGACCTTTAATGAACAAGGTGAAATGGAGCTAATAAAGTTGATCCAGTTGGAGTAGAGCTGACAAAATTAACAAGGAGTGTCGATACAAGGAGGTGGTTTTACAATGGCATACCAAAAGTCATGGGATAGCAGTATATACAGACATCATCAATAAAATAGTTATACCCAGAAGAATATTGGATTGATATTAGGAATGAAGACAAAGGTTTCCAGGAACAATAAATTATGATAAATTTAGATCGATATGTGCAACATTTATTGAGCTAGTATGGCATCAGTCCACCATGTCAGACGTCTCGTCATGGATTTGCAGAGGTTCCTAATAGTGTCCTGTGATAATCCATCATATGCAGCTTGGGTTTTCTCACACAGTTCCTACACATTTTGCAGTAGGGGAGGATGTGGAGTGTAACCACACCTTCTGCACATGTGACCCGCTGCCATTATGAGTCACACCATTGCAGTCTGGCAGACACCTTTGCAGTCTTTGGCGATGTTGACATTGTGGTAAGAGCAGTCATCATAGCAGTCTGCGTGCATGTAATCCTGCATCATGCAATTATCTGTAAATTGTGATGGTACTAATAGTATGACTCATGGAGGGCATCGTTGCTTGCTAAAAGTCTGCATAGGGCTGTACCCGACTTAGAATTTTGTCAGTCGAATCGGATTCGCCCGTCTTGGTCGACGATTCGACTATTCGTTCATGTTTTTTTTTTCCTCCATGTACATTATCTAGTAATCAATAAATCCATTTGCATATGTTTCAGATCTGATGTCCTCCTCATTTAGAAAGTCAGCAGAGTCACAGGAGCATATTTCTGAACTAAAAGAGACGTGGCGTATGATGATCGATCTGAAGTGGAGCCTATCTATCTATCTATCTATCTATCTATCTATCTATCTATCTATCTATCTATCTATCTATCTATCTATCTATCTATCTATCTATCTATCTATCTATCTATCTACTTTACAATTAATTTACATACTTTTATCCCATTATTTTTGGCATGTCAGTGTCATTATGCATGTTTTGTGAATATTATTTATATACGCCCACACATATGAAAACTGTATATCCAGTACCTACCATTTATTAACAACTGAGCTGACAGCACTGTGTGCAAATGTCACAACATACCCCATGGGCAGGGTCAACCAAAGCAGACGGAGGGCCTAGATATAACAGTCCCTAAAGATCTGGTAAACTGCTGTGTGAAAAAATATTTACCACTGTAAATACAATCGATCAAAAGAGGCTCAAATACTGACATATATCTAGGGTTATCTATGTATCTAAAAAAATAGGAGATCAATTATTAGAATCATAAATGTGAAATTCATGTGCCACGTCTACAGCACATTTTCTATTAATCTGTTCAGATAAACTTTAACTGTTTGTATGTGAGGTTAATGAGTTGTAACGGTGTGTTAAACCCACCACCTCACAACAAAGCCCAACCCAAAATAAATTCTGTACTTCAGGGGAAATCCAACTGTATGACTGCTGTGAAAAAAATCCAGATAACAAGCAAGAGAACACAAGAAGACCAAAAATATTAGAACCTGTTTACCTATAATCCATTTTAGTTTGGGCTCCAATCATCCCTACATATCAGGGATGTGATATCAAGACATATATACTGTAATTTCTTTAGCAGGCGTCATGCTTTATTCCCAAACAACACACTCTAAATAAATTACTGCCATATGTGTGTGTGTGTGTGTGTGTGTGTTAGAACTGCTGAAGATACAGTTACCTCTAAACACACTGCCACCTAGTGCTCACTGTATGTGTTTCCAGAATCAATGTTTATCTTTCACTCTCTTCCTCTTTGTCTCTCTTTTATCTTTCACCCCCCCCCACCCGCTCTCTTTCTTAACTTCAAATAACTATATTGACCTAAGTTGTAAATAACAACTGTTTCCAAAGAAATACAAGGAATCCTCAGTTCTTAACTTTATCATTATGCTTAATGACACTTAGTTCTTAAAATAATATTAAAGAAAAAAATATAAAACATGTCTCTTTGTTACTCTCTCTCAGACAGGAATAGTGATGATCAAAGAGAGAGGGAGAAAGGGAAAGAGAGAGAGTGCAATCATTTCCCCTCTCAGACAGAAAGCCCTTTGTGTTGAGGGATGTGGGACAGCCATCCTTTTCCTTTCCAAAATGCACTCGTAGGGGTTAATCCCCCGGGAGGCGAAGGGGAGGAGGCTGAGTTCCACCGCAGCAAGGAAAAATAAACTGCTAGCCAGATTTCAGTAAAATGAGGAGGGGGCACTTATTCTGTTAGGAGCAATCAGAGATTTTGAGAACACATTTCCACAGTGACAAACAACAAGAATCAGCAGTTACAAGTTGGTAAAAATCGACCTGTCCATGCTTCACCATCAAATGCAATCTTTCAACGATAAATCTGTGATCATACAACCATCTGATTTAATACCAATTTTTATTGCATCCAGATAGCTCAGGATAGATTTCATCACAGTTCAGCTCCTTTAGATTATTTCCATGTGGCTGGAATTCCAAGAAAACATACTTGGCCTCTATTTCCCTCCATCACTCAACATGAGTCTAGCCAACTCAGACTTTTGATAGCTGATGCAAGAGATTAAACAGTTAGTGTAGTCCTCCGTGCATGTTGGCTCTAATGATGCTGCATTAGTGGAAGTTTTAAAAAACTGATGTGGAGTCTTCATGTGTTTTAGAGGAAGAAAAAAAAACCTTACAATTAAAACGTAAATATGAAACTATTTACATAGCAGTGGAATAAAGACATATATTCAATATTTGTGAGTGTCACAAATATGCTACCAACCAAATAAAGTGACAGTTAACACAAGCTTCACTTGGAAACACATGAAGCAGGCTGTTTCCGTGTTGTATGTAAATTGAGATAAAATCATAGCCTACACCAGAGCGCACAATCAAACCAAATTAGCAGTGTATCTGAAACAGACATTTGATGTTGTGTACAAGACTAGTAGGTCGTCCGTCCACATCTTTTCAAAACAGATTCACACTAGTAATCTCCTGGTGATGGGGCAAACCTTGTAAAGTTGTACCATGTGAGAGGTCCTGGACAAAAATGAACACTTTACTGTTGTAATTGATCACCGTCACTGCAATAATTGATTCCATTATTATTAATACCTTGCTCTAAATGGAGAATAAATCATTTGCTTTAAATGTGTATACTGTTATATAAACTGAGCTGTGTTCTATACTGCCTGCCGAGGCTCTTCCATTTGGCCCTTTTTTAAGACAATGTAATTGTTTCTTCGCTGCCTTACACGAGTAACCCATAATAAAAAATAAATAATTATTAAAGGAAAAAGCATAAGCACTATAGCAGTGTACTGCCTTCTAGAGCACTGACTTGTGAGACAGCAAAGGCAACAAGACAGACAGCTGTCCTCAGATTTGTACAGGATTGGTATGGGTATATGTGAGAGATTGGGGTAGTTAGTGTATCAGGGTTAGGGTTAGGGTTAATTAAAATTCACTCATAACTAATTTGATATTATGAATAAACTTACACTTATACTTAATGATTATGCCAAAGGAAAACATTATCGTGGCAAACAATATCATGTCGACCAACTAATTTCAAATGACCTAGTAAAGGATGAAGGAAATCGTTGTAATGATGACTTTTATGCCACACTTGTTAGATAGATAGATAGAAGGTCCTTGGTAGACAGGTAAAAGTAACATGACAGTCTGTTTGTGTTCTTTTTTTGAGCATTCTTGTACCCAATATACACACATTAAATTTCTATTCCAAAAAGCTTTTATGTACTTCTTCTGTAAAACTGAAACTTTTACTCACTCTCTCACCGGGATCTCCACGAAGTCCTGGAGCACCCTGGATACCTGGAGCACCAGGAATACCCTGCAAAAGACATACACACACAAACACACATACACATCTTTTTGTGGTTTCATTTAAAATGATGAGCTTGAACAAAAATTAATTTCTGTCAATTTTCCTCTTTATTCCAAATAATTAACTAAAAACGTTTTGGACTGTTTGTTTTACCACTGGAGTTATGAGACTAATATAGCTAACAAGCAGTAAAATTTTATAGCTCATCAATTATCATTATCGTAACAGCAATATCCAAATGAACGCAAAAAACAAACAAAAACGAAAAAAGCCACTTGTTTAATCTGCTACCTAGGAGTTGCAGTGTATGTAAGTCCGCAGGCAACAGTAAAATAATTTTATGAATTTCATTTTTAAGAATTCGTAAACTGGTGTTTTTGTGGAGATACCTATCGCCATCCTAGTGGCCATGCCATGATTTGGCCAAAGCATGTTGCACAAATGTTCAATTCATCTGAACTCATGCATATGTGACCCTGTATGTCTATCTCGGCTGATCCAGTGTGCCACGCATTCCAGTATAATTAATGGGGTTCTTTTGTCCCCAGTTTGGAAGCAGTATAGAGTAAGTGTGCACGTGTGTACTTTCATTCAGAAAGTAGTTTGGATATGTATGGATAAATCACAATTTTATTCATAAATAAAGCTTGACTAATGTGTGACATATTTCTGTTCATGTCCTTTCTTGGTCAGGATGGTAGTTTATGGCCCTCACTCCTTCAGTTTTGATAGATCACAATCTTTACATTAACAACACTCAGAAATTGCATCATTAATGGTAAAGAGCACACAAAACAATATAAATAGGCACACTTTTGTTGGTTTTTGATTAAAGCAATAAATATAGTCTTAGTGGGGTAATTCTTTACTGTCACAGCTACATAACCTACAGCTTTGGTTCACTATAGTTACTAAATAATATATGATAGCTATATATGATGTTATAATTTATGGTATATACTAAATAAGTCCTAATAGTTATTGAATAATTCATAACAGATATCATACATTAGATGTTCACAGTAGAAATTGTTTCCCAGAAGCAGTCACTTTCATGTGTAAAAAAAGTGTGGGAAAAAGCTCATTTACTTACAGCAGCACCTGGAGGTCCTGGGGGTCCTTCTATAAGCATTCCCTGCAAAAGAATGGAAGCAGAACGAATGTGAGACGGGGAAAAACTGAATACAGTAGCATTTCAGGGCAGGCCGTAAATCTTAGTGAAAGCAAGATGGAAAAAAGGAAAAAAGCAATGGAAGGCGAGAATAAAGCAGAGATCTCTCTACAACAGATTTTCCACCAGTTTAGAAGGTGATGCAAGACCAAACTCTGCCAAAACTAACATGTGCATAAGGACAGTGAGATCTTTAAAGGCGTTCAGTGTTCTTTCCTAAAACTTTCTCAACTACCTGTTGCCTCTGCAGACCGTAGCGCTATAAGTCCTGCTAGCCCGTTCAAATTTACTGTCTACTCAGAGTGGCCATTCTGGCAACACAATGAAAAGAAGCGTGAACTATAGTGGCCATAAGAAGAACTGTTCAGATGTTTTGTCAAATTCTGGCATTATGTGACTTAAAACTTGTTTTTCTGTAGACTTTCATCAAAATACACTGACATACCGTGAGTCATGGAATAGCAGTATGTAAACGGATTATTAAGTGGCGCTACCTCAGGGACCTGTCTGGAAACATGTAAGTTGAATGAATGATGCTGAACACTGGGCATCGTGCTTATGGCAAGGCCACAATAATTATTGGAGTTTGAATGAGGCATGATATTGTAATTCCTCAATTGAGTTTGTGTTGTGCAGGCCACAACATTCGGTGGAACTCTCCAGAATGCTCCTTGATCACTTAAGCACCCGAGGGAGACCACTGCGCTGTTTGCTGTGGGTGGTAATGCCTTCTATGGAGGATTCTCGGCACAAATATGGATCAAGGAATGTTAAATGCCCGCAGAACTTCAGAAATGGAATATCCCGTCTGTCTGGAACCCAACTATTATGTCTTGCTCGAACTTCAATAATTCATGTCGTCTTGCCATAAGCACACTTGTCAGATAATACCTCACATTGTATGTCAGTGTATAAAGACTTTCGCCACAGTCCGATTTTTGATGATGCCACTGTGCACCAGCACAACAGAAAGTTTGCAGGTGTTTCCCAAAACCATAGTACCAATTAACGTTTGCAAGTTGTGTAGTTGGAACTACAGCTGTAGACCTGTGGTTAAAAGCTTAGTTCCTGATGTTGGCATCATCGATGACGCAAATCGCAGTAGAAACATACCTGTTAGTGAGCTAATATAATTGCTATAAATGCACCAACAAGAAAACTGGATGGATGTTTTTGGATCTTCTTATACAGTGTGACATGCAATTACCATACAAGATCTGCAGGTGAATTTACCAAAAACTCAGATCTTACCGGCTCAATGACTGCAGGTTCCCCCTTCTGCCCTTTCTCACCTCCATAGCCACCACCCACCTACAAAGACAAACAGAAAGAGAAAAGGAGCTTCAGTAAGATTACTCGCAGACTAAACAGTCTCTAAACAGTACTTTCAGAAATATTACAGTGCAGACAGGCCAGCTGGCAATGCTAAGTGATCCAGATGTTCATCATATTTCAGGACATCAAGATACTTCTTTACATTATCATTTTGAAAAACTTAGGCATGTTAAATTAGGCTGACTATGGATGTCATATGTATTTGTTCTGTAAATTAATTCACATTTTTCAAAATGTTCATTTATTTCATAACTATATATCTTCCATTTTTGAACTATTACTTTTGTACATTTTCTTTATATTTAAGATTATAGTTGACTGATCTTATACTATACATCATATTAATTTTGCTTTTCTTTTAAATTATAAAAAAATTAAAGTTTAAGATCATTCATACAGGAACAAGCAAAGAATCCATATGTATGTAGAAATTTATCTGAAATAGTATGTAACAACTGTACCTTAAAATAATCACTGCAAAATCGTTTTGTAGGCGAACTGACTTATAATAGTAAGAATGATGTCTCTGCCAATCTGGGCTCTGATCTCCAGAGAAGAAAAATTGCCAAAGCAGATGACCACATAAGTAAATCTTAAACTGCATTTAATCTGCTCTAACGAGAGCTAAAAGAGATAAAAGGATCCCTGCCAATATTTCTTATTAAAGATTGTGATGTAGGCTGTAACCTTATCTGTGTCCTCCCTGTTTAACAGAATTTTGCAGGTTTTCTGGATACCAAAAGTCATCTAACTTCAGTCACATTGCAGGCTAGCAGGCAAGGAAATACATTCATCTCATGCCAAAATGTGTTATCGGTCTTTGTCCATCTCAACACAGAATAAGGCAATAAAATTTGTAACATCCTGAAATAAAACCCTAATATATTATCCTATCATGTCAACATAGTTCTTTTTCCTCTGTCTTTGCTGGTGTTCATACGTACAAACAAATTAAGAAAAATGTTCATATGCCTACATGACACATGTGTATACAAAGGGGAATTGGATTCTGTATCCTTTAACTCATCAAACACATGTGTATAGCTGTCCATGAGGTTAGCTCAATGAGTGATTTCTATTTACAACAGTGGTGTAAAAGTTAATTTTACTGTAGGGGGACCTCAAGAACAGAACACAAATAATGCTGCTTTAAGGAAAATGTGAACATTTTGATGTTACAGAAACATTTTAAAAAAGGCCACAACTTTGAATTACTTTGAACTGGTTATGGTTATACACACACACACACACACACACACAAACACACACATCTACAGAGAGTATTATACACACCCAAACATACAACGCATCACAGCATTTACACACACTCAAATAAAAGGCACGTGGCAGTTTGTGTGTGTGTGTGTGTGTGTGTGTGTGTGTGTGTGTGTGTATGTGTATATAACTGCAGTGTGCATGTGTGACTGTGTCTCTCTCTCTCCCTTACACACACAGACACAATAACATGCCCCATTCAAATTCACAACACTGTCCACTTTGAAATTCAAGTCGTGGCTTTCCCACCTGCAAGAGGACATGATCAAGTTGCGTCTGCTGTTCCTGCCTTGCAAACAGATTTACATGCCTGCTTTATAATGATATTAATATAATTACAGAATCAAAGTAACACCTGTGCATGCTGTCACATGGATTGTTTTTAAGCTAGCATAGCAGATAGCCCTGCTAGAATATAAAAACATATTTATGATTCCCCTTATTTATTATTTCTCGTTAAAATGTTATCCTAAACATCCTCTGGGATCAATAAAGTATCTATCTATCTATCTATCTATCTATCTATCTATCTATCTATCTATCTATCTATCTATCTATCTATTTTTGTAAGCTCATGTTGGTTTTATCCTGTCATTTTAAAAACCTAAAGACTGAAGGCTGCTAGACTAGATGACTGGAAATCGACTGACGGATCTTTAACTAAAGATTTAATTAAACTTTTAGAGGCAGCCCTAACACACACACTAATTTCACTAACACACACCAATAGAACACAACACACTCACATTACAACACACACAAGGTTCTACAGTTCATGAACAACACTTATATTTACACAAGCTATTCTCCACAACTTCAAGAATATATTTCATAGTTCTGAGCCTCACATGTCTCTTTCAACAAGTCTCTGTAACACAGTGACAGCAGGAAACACACTAATGCATCCAAGGTGTCATATTTTGAGGAGTAGTCTTTTTGGCTAGTTGAGCTGTGGGTGAATGTCCATGGAAGCTACATGTACACTGTGCCACATTAAAAATGTGGTTCTTTGATATCTCTACACCACACATCTGCATGGTACATTGCGTTTGAACAAAAGCTCAAACTGTAAGAAAGTGCTTGGTCTGACTGTCTTCATGAAATGCAGCACCTACAGACAGGTTAGGTTTTTTGCAAATGTCTGCAAATCACTGCATTGCTGTGCTGCAAACTGAAGATGGGGGAAGGAATTGATTTTCTACACTGTAAGCACTATCACAAGCCAGCAAAATGCTTATGGTTTGTGTCATTTATAAATGTCCAAATCAATAACCACTTCAAGTTTAAGTGTGAGTGGTGCTGCTTGTAGATGATAACTGTATTAACAGTGCTGAAGGCCGGAGCCTGTTTTCCCATTCCACTTTAAATGTTATGTCAGCTACTATTTGATGCCTTCTGCATCAAATGCTTAGATAACATCCAGCTTCAGATGACAACCAGATTTAGGGAATTTCGAAGGCATCTTCACTAGCTAGAAACTTCCATACTGGCAACATGTTAAAATACAGGTGTTCAAACTCACTGATGGCTTCCGGGCCTTTGAAAACTGCACTTTGCACTGGGTCACTTAGAGTGGTCATTATAGTGTGCACTTTTTCTGTGTAGTTCTGACTGACAATGGGACAAAAGGGTGTGTAAGCTGTTACTGTAGGGTGGTATACATTTTTAGGTGATGAAGAATGATAATGCCACAACACACAGCACACTGAGGATGCAAAACACATCACAGAAAGCTGTAGCTGACAGAACAGTGAAACACATCAAAATAACACTGCAAAACAGAGCACAGCAAGAACAAAAAAGTTGCATAACACCACAACAAGTGTTCAACACACACCACAATAATGGTGCAACACACACCACAATAATGGGGCAACGTCACGGTAAAGCTAACATACACCACAAAAAAGTACAACACACCACAATGCTTTAACACACCACAATAATGCTTTAACACACCACAAAAATGGTAGAAAACGCTGCAACACACCATAATAAACATGCAGCACACACCACAGTAACACACACCACAAAACAATAAAGCCGCAACAAACACTATAATAAAGTTTTAACACACAGCAAAATAAAGTTGCTAAACACCACAATAACAGAGCACCCAGCACACTAAAGCTGCAACACACCAAAGTTACATTTATGGTATTTAACAGAGTGTGGTGTGTTGTAGCCAAAATGTTGCACAATAATGTTGTAAAACACAAAACAATGATGCTACAACAGACAGCATAACAAAGCTGCAACATACACCACAAAATGCTGCAACACACAACACAATGAAGCTTTAATACACACTACAATAACACTGAGACACACACACACAAAGCTTACCACAAAAGTGATGCAACATGCATCACAGCAAATCTGAAATATGTACAAAAAGGCTGCAAAACACCACAATAAAATAGAAACAACACAATAATGCCAAAGCACACACCTTCATAAAGATGCAACACAAACCATAACACAGTAAAACACACAATAATAAAAAAACACCACAAAACACATCAGAATACAACAAGATAAACCACAACAATTACAGCACATGAACACTGCAACACACAGTTTCAACCCACATCTTCAACACACACCACAATGATGCTGCAGTGCACACCATAATAACGTTGCAACATGTCACCCAAAATAAAGCTACAACACAAACCACAATAAAGCTGTAACACACACCACAGTGATGCAATGGTGCAATACACACAAAAATAACACTCAAAACACACACCAGAACACAACACACACCACTACAAAACTGAAACACAAACCGTACCCCACAATAACAGTACAAAATACCACAATAAGATTGCAATGCAAACCACAATAAAGCTGTAACAAACACCACAATGAAAGTTACACCCTTAAAACTCAAATAAACAATAAAACTACAAAAACTACACACCATAATATGACCCAAGTAACACACAATAATGCTGCAACACAAACCACTATAATGCTACAACATACACCCCTGCAAAACTTTAACATGAAGCACAATAACGCTGCAACGCAATAATACTCATAATAATATATACTTTAAATAAGCAAATCAAATCAGATGGGAATTATTTTTAGACAACAATGAAAACACCTGGTTAAAAAAAATTGAATTAATTTACAACCCCTTTGGCATTGCCGTGGTGTGCTAATGTTTCTGTAAACATAATAAATAAAGTATTTTTATTTTTCTGTGTTCAGCTCGCTTACCAGTCAGAGCACCTGATGAAAGCCACCCCTGTTGCATTGTGGAGTTCTTGTAAAGAGCTTTAGACTTTTTCTGAAACATGGTTATAGGTAGCTTAGTTTACCAACCACTCCACCTCAGGCTCAGCTCCTTTCATCAGTTAACCTCTTAACATTACTTCAACCAAAGCTTCAACACACACCACAATAACTGATACACACACTACACTAACATTGATACACTACACTAACACTAATACACCACACTAACACTGACACATCATGCTACCATTGTTAAATACACCGCAATAACACAGTAACAAGCGACAATAATGCTGTAACACCACAATCATGCTTCAACACATGACATTAAGCCGAAGCTTCTGCACACACCACAATGACACTGCAACACAAACCACATTAACACTAATACACGCTACCACACTCACACTGACATACACCACACCGGCACCTATTATACACACAACAATAACACTGCAATACACACCACAATAAAGGTGCAACACACACCACGATGATGCTTCAGCACACACCCCATGAAGCCAATAAGCCAGCACCACAACAGCACTACAACACAGACTGCAATAACACAGCAAAATACATAACTGTGGAGCCTCAACATGCAATGCAATAATACTGCAAATCACACCACAATAAAAGCTGTAGCACACACCACTGTGATGCTTAAACTTTATCTGGCAACACAAAACAAATTACAGCTGTAACACAAACCACAATAACATAGCTACACACCACAATAACGTTGCAATACACAGCACAGCAGTGCACCACACACAACAGTGCAACATAACGACAATAAAGCTGTAAAACACACAACAACGTTACAATAAACACCACTGTGACACTCCAACACACAGTACAGTAAAATTTATACACACACATCACAACATTACACACACATATTACAAAAAAGTTTCAACACACTACCACTGATATACACACACAATAATGCCACAACACATCACAACAACGCTGCAATGTACACGCCGCAGTAGCACTAATACACACAACACACTAACACTAATAACTGCACGACACTGATACACCACAAAACGCTGCAACAGCCACCACAATAAGGCTGCCACACACACCACAATGATGCTGCATCACACACCACAATGATGCTGCATCACACACCACAATGATGCTGCATCACACACCACAATGATGCTGCAACACATACCACAATGATGCTGGAACACACAGCACAATAGCACTGCAACACACACTACAATAACAGTGCAACACAAACCACAATACAGCTGCAACACACACTACTATGAAGCTTCAACACAATAACACTTATATACACATACACAGCACATCAAACGCTGATACACAAATCCCACTAACACTGATAAATACACAACACCATATGGCTACACACACCCACCGCACTAACACTCGGCACACACAGTAACTCTGATACATGCAAGATAATAACATTGCTAGACACATCACAACAATACTGCTAGATACACCACATTAACACTGTTACACACACTACAATACCACTAAACTACAAACCACAATAAAGCTGTAAACACCTCAACAATGCAGCAATACACACCACTGTGAAGTTGCAGCACACAACACAAAAACACCACATAATATATACACCACACTAACACTGCTACACACCATAACTCTGAAACACACACTGCAATGATGGCACAACATACATCACTGTAAAGCTGGCACATACGCTACAATGCAACACATATGACAATAAAGCTGCAACACACACACACATTTTTGAATTGCACTACAATAAAAAAAACACATAAACAACACTAACCACAATGGCAGTGCAACACACACCACATTACCACTGATACGTCACAATAACACTGATGCACACTTCCTCAAAAACACTGATACACACAACACAGAAACGCTGTGAGACGCTACAATAAGACTAATACATATATCACAGTACCACTTCTACACACAATAGCACTGATACATACACCATGACACTGATTATTACTCACCCATTACAATAACACTAAAACTCACCTAAAACCACAACAACACACACTAAAATAACACTGACACACATACCACAACTGCAGTGCAACATACTTCAACATAAACCTGGAGCCCACAATACACACTACAATAGCAATGCAACAAACATCACAATAAAATGCAACTGACCACAACGAAAAGCCTCAACACACAATAAACTTGCAAATCACCATAATAATGCAGCAACACTTATCAAAATGAAGCTTAAACACACAATAAAACAAATACACACACCACAACACTCCTACACACACTACACTGATACACACATCACAACATTGCTATGAACACACACACCATATTAACACTTAAACAGACAAAACACTAACACTAATACACACACACTGCATTACCACTGGTGCACCACAAATACACTGATACAGACACCACAATAACACCAATACATACAACCTTCTATGACAAGAGATGTCTGAGGAAAGCAGTTAAATATATTCTCAGAACCCACACACCCCAGCCATCCCCTATTCCAACCTCTGCCCTCCGGAAACAGGTAACGGAACATCCGAGCCAGAATCACCAGGTTCAGGAACAGCTTTTACCCTACAGCTGTCAAACTGGTCACACCAGTGCCTATCACAACATGACTACGCCACTAAAGACTGCTACTGATTTCTAAATAGGATCCACCTCACAAGACTGTTTGCACAGCACTTTAACTTTAACCTGTATACTTGAACATCTGTACTAAGCAATTTACCTGTTTCCTGAACCTTAAGCTGATATTCTCTCACCTGCACTGAACACTTTATATATCTATACTGTTTACAACCACATACTTAACTAATACTGCTCTAACTCTTGCATATGTCCTGTACAAGTACTGTACTCTTTGTACGCATTGTTTTTGTCTATATTCATATACTGCACTGGAGAAGGAGCCTGAATGTGTTTTGTTATACTGTACAACCCTGTATTGGTATAATGACAATTAAGTTGAATTTAATTGAATCTTAATAACACTGTTACACACACACACTACATTAACACTTTAACACAGAACACAGAAATGCTGTGAAATACTACATTAAGCCTGGTACACACCACAATAATGCTGTAAACATGACAATAACACTAACATAACTGAATAACACTGATGCCCACATCACAATAACACGCACAATAATAACACTGACAGACACACCACAGCAACTCTGTTACCCACACTACAAGAACACTTATACAGACACCACAATTACACTGATACACAAAAATAACACAAACAATACTATAACACTGATTAACACACCAAAATATCACTGATGCACCCACCACAGTAACTCTGAAACACACACTTCAATAACACTGATACACATACCACAATGTCACTGATAAACAAACCACAAAATAAGACCGATACCCAAACACACAACACAATACATACAGACAACATATTACACACCATAAAAAACACCTCTACATGCAATACAATACGATGGTTCACACGTGCAGACAAGTGTAATTTCTGGCAAGCACACGTTCGCACCACATACAGCTTCGACTGTATGTGTAAATAATGGTTAATCCAAACAGTACAACAGGACCTAAAGCCAAAGGGTGTTAGTTTAACAAAACAAAAACACTGGCTGTTGGTGCAGCTCTCAGCCCCCTAACAATTTGTAAGTAATAACGATTAGATAATGAGAACACTTTAAACATGTGTGTCTTGAAGCAAAAACATAATGGCATTCTAGACACTGTTCACTCAGCATTTTGTCATTACTATGTTACATTTAAGCCACAATTAAGCACAAATGTACACTGACAAAGTGAGATCTCAGCAAGCATCACAGTCTAGTCTTCCTCAGCTCACTAGCAGAGCTAACTTTTACCAGCAAACAAAATGTATGTAATGTAAATGAGAGAAAGGAGAGGTGTCTGTTAGGAAGCAGCTTGTTCATTCTCGCTGCTTTGCACTGTAATGGTATCTTTACGGCATTGCTCCTCACCTTCTACTTTTTTTACTTTCTAAGTTTAGCTTAAGTGAATGAAACATAAAAGAAATGCCGACTTGGTTTGCAACTTATTTAGTGTGATTTTCTGCAGCTGAACTAAATGACTGGACATATTATAGCAGCACCATAGCGTTAAAACTAACCGTAAACAGTAATAACGCTAATACTTCCCCTTTGCCACACATAACACACTATATCAATGACACACAAAACTGCAAACCTCAACTCATACCACAACACTGCATCACTATAACACACATAACATTACTACACAGCACAATAACATTGCTACACATTGAAGCAAATGCTGATATACAAAGTATAATAACTTCGCTACACACTCACTGCAAAACCACTACCACACATCAAACCCACACATGCAAGAAACATACAAGAAACAAAACAATAACACTAAATAAACAACACAAATGTGCTGGAAAAAACCTAAATAAACACAACTAAATAAAGTCTAAACGAATTGAGAAATGCAAAAGATACAAGCCATCAGTTCCCTCGGTTGTGATGGGGAAACCTTGCTGGCCAACGAGACCGCCAAGCTAGTAGTTCTGGCTAGAAATCAGAGGACATACCTGGAATCCAGACTTCTATGTCTCACAGAAACATGGTTTAGCAGCAACACTCCTGCTGCTAATGCGAAGAGTACCAGTTTGACCATCATGAAAACTGACAGAGACACTAGGCTTAGTGGCAAAAGCAAATGTAAGGAAGGGTGTTTTGTAATGCCTGTGCATGTGCGCCACACAGGCATATGGACTCAGATTACATTCACTGTTATGGTTGTTTCTATGTGTAAATAAGTTAATCCTTACTTTTCCTTTACAGCAAGCAGCTCAAAACGATCTGAAGTCAAAAACGTAGTCTTGCAGTGATTTACACTCTGATAGTTTAATATAACAAACTAAAGACACTGGTGCAGCTCTCAAAGTATTAAACAACTTTCAGTCATAATGATCAACATAACGAGAACACCTTTAATTCTGTGAGGAGCAGGAAGATGTTGGCCCTTTTCCGAGCATCACAGAGTGACATTCAGAATTGTACCATTACAGCAACATTGAGACCTTAGTAAACCATGTTAACATAAGTTAGTCTTTTAGACTAATAGATCTCAGCTAACATTACAGTCTTCTGTACTAACCTATCTGTATGTAACTTATCTAGACTTCCTCAGAAGTAAAGTAGCAAAGCAATGCCAACCGTGATTAATGATGGTAAAAAGCGCAAAAAAATCTATTTTAAAAAAATGTAATGAATTTCACAGGTAGGCATCCCATGATCACAGTGTTGCAGTTAATGTAACAGCCCTATGTATCCCAGGGCATGCATACTGTGTATTGTGAAAATACTTTTTAAGTATCACTCACCTCTAATTTCAATTATCTTGCCATGGATTCGATGCTTACCGTGCTTTATCTGTATGTTGACTATGCTTAATCTTTATAGTGTGTTTATAACTGTGTTGTCCTTAGCTACTTGCCACGGTTTCTTTTTAATTAATAAAGTGTCTGTCAGTCTGTCTGCCTGTCTGATTCACACTGATTCACTCTAACAATAACACCACAAACAACAACACTGACACAAAACCACTTTAAACACACAATAACACCGTATTTACTACACTGATGGTACTACTCTCCACAAATATAATTCTAATTCACCACAAGCACACTTCCACACACCACACACACAATAAATGTAACATACACACATGCACCATGTATGCTGCCACACAACACAACACTGCCACATGCACATTATATTACCATGAATGCTACACTAACACTAATGCACACAGCACACTAACACTGATACACACACACCACAATATCACTGACAAACATGCTGCAGTAACACAGATATGCACAGCACACTAACACTGATACACACTACAATAACACTGATACGTACCACACTAACCCAGGGCATGTGACCATCTGCAAGAAGACGGTCTGCTTTGCGGCACTAGTATTACCCTATTAGTTCCCTATTAGTTCCCCTATACCATTGCTATTTCAATTTTATTTTGTTACAACCTGCTACATCTCAAAAAAGCTAAATATCCATAAGGAAAGGACAATGAGGGGTTTACACACCTTATGTAATAGACTACATAAACTTTTGAATGGACACTATAGTTCCTGTGTAAGCTTCAAACCTCTTTGTTGAACAACAAATGATGCTAAGGACATGACGTACAGAAGTGTACAGAGGGAACAAGCTCCCTGTAAGAGGCTAAGTAGTTCTACAGTGAAAGTTACAAGAGAATAGCATGAAATCAACCTCTTCTATAATCAGTTCAACTGCCTTGTTCCAGTTTGAACAGCGCATTTCTGTCCTGCCATAGCACTCACACCCTCCCATAACTACTCTTTTCCCCTTACCCAAGACAATTCTGTGCCCTGTGTGTTCAGTGACTTTAGGCTGGTTGTATTAACATAATGAAGACTGCAGCCAATAGGTCCTCCATGTTCTCAGACACCATGCACTGCAAAAATGCTGCCACACAACACATACACATAATATAACCACAAAAACTACTACATTAACACTAATACACACAGCACACTAACACTGACGCACAAAGCACAATAACACTGGCGAACATACCACAATAACACAGATACACACAACACACTAACACTGATGAACACGACAATAACACTGATACACACCACACTAATTCTGATACACACTACAAGAACCCTGAGGTACACCACAATAACCTTAATACACACCACAGTAAGACTAACACACACCCTACAACAACACTGTTACATACATTACAAAAGAACTAATACACTACAATAACATCGATACACACCACACTAACAACACACACACACACACACACACACACATGTAAGAACACTTCCACACCTATATACAAGCACAGTGCAATTAGACTGCCCCACATATTTTTGAAACTTGTAAAAAAGGTCATGTACCTTGAAAGTTAAAGCTCACAAATGCTCTAAATTATATAACATGTTACATAAACATATTTTTCATTCATCATAGGTACATTTGGTTCTAAAAGGGATGTTTACATATGCACACATATTATGCTAGAGCACACACAATCAACCCTGCCACCTACATAATTAAGTCACACACAAGCACACACACAGACACCATGAAACAATAACAACAATGGCAACGCCATCTCTCACACACACAAAACACAAACTCAGTCAGGCATGCATAATATCGCTCTCACACTTGCCGCAAAACAACAATTTTAAATCTAAAAAAATATATATCATCAGTTGTTTCTAATGCTTCTTGATCTGATGTAACCTTAATGACCCCATTATTTATCTCAGGGTAGAAATTACAATGTTCCAGCATGCAGTGCCAGCCAATGCCAGGCGATGCCCACTTACGTTGCTCTCTGAAAAATCCGTCTCCGCTGGACCTGCAGGACCAATTTCATCTTCAAATACAGAGGCGGTGGGTTTGGCTCCATTAGTGTTGTAATCATAAAATCCATCATCGTAATGATTCGGATCTAGCTCCTTCGTTTCATACTCGTTTAAATCATACTCCTTAAAATCCGTGATCTCTGGTCCGTGAGTGGCTGTGGACTCCACAGTTTCCACCGTGTCCACAATATCCACGTCATCCACATTTTCCACCGTAGTTGTGGTGGGATCAGCTCCAACCTGGTCCACTCCGGTGATGTAATCATCCACAATCTCCTCCTCATATGCCGTATTCTGCTCAGGAAAGGGCAAGTGGTAAAAACAACAAATACGGCACATTTATATGCAGTCACTGTAAATCAGTATTCTAAAGTTTGGAATCACAGTTTTTAATAATATTAAGCAGATGTCTGACACATATATAAAGTTATATTAATTTAATTCTGGTGCTTACAGCTTCACAGCTCAGAATTTTTGACCAATGTTACTTCATAAGAAAAACAAAACAAGTTCTTGCATCTGTGTATGAAAAGTAGATGTCAGTGGCTACTACAATTATGCAGCTTTTATAAGATTTACATAACTTTTCTTTCATGTCATTGTTCACTATGACACCTGGTGTCCCCAAACATTTAATGGGCTATGTATAACTACTTGGCGACATTTATGTTTTTGCTGCTTTTATCCATGTTACTATAAAGCATGGTGGTACCCTATAGCTGATATAGAACATATGATATAGAACTGCAGTAAGCATTTAATACTGCTGTACTGTTTAGGAAAACATATAGATGACTTTGCCATCTGTAGGGTTCAGATGCCTCCTGCAGATCAGCCTTGCAGTCAAGACCAAATATGTGTAAACTCCTCACATGGGGGGCCCTCCTCACATGGGACTTGTGCAAACAGGAAAATAATGCTACATTTTGTTGAATAATCCCTGAACTTGGTCCGTGTAATGAAATGAGCATACTGCACTGCATTGACTGCTGAAGGTGTATCATTTGAAGCAGGCATCTGGCTCCATTTTCATGCAAACATATTGTCTGAGTTTACATCCAGAATGTTCCTCATTATGCTTCCATTCATGGCACTGAAAGGATTGTTGCACAAGCTAGGGCAGGAACTGCTGAATAAAACAGCTACATCCCTTTCACCACTTTTCACCACATTTGGTCTATTAAGCTGCACAATGGAGTTTTTTTTATTTGACTGTACATGTCTGCATTACATTAAACATATACATTACATCCAGGACGTATCTATGTGACTCAAGAACGAAAAAGTAGCCACTAAATAAGCCTGATCGTGATCTACACAAAATGAATTATTCTTCTACCTCACTTCCTGCATAACGTCTTACCGAGTGATTTTTAGTTTAATTGCTACAATAAAGTAATTTTATGTATTCTGGCCAATGTATGTGAATACATTTGTGAACTCTGGACCAATGTGAAATTCTGGAAAACATTTGACATGTACATATCTGGTGAAACATTATCTTTTAATCATGATTTTTTTAATGCAATTCTTCTAATTTTTTTAACAATACCTGCTAATATTGTTATGATTTCTGTATCATTCAACCCCTAGTGTAGTGTGAAGAAATGGTAATATATGACCAATTTCTAACCTCGCTTGCCACAGCAATTGTTGGGTTTTCAGGTTTGGATTCATCTATGGTCCCATATTCCTCTTCAGTGTAATATTCAGCATCAGTGGTGCTGGGCTGTGTGGAATCACAGGGGCAAAGATTAAGAACAAGCATTTAAAATGGTGCTTTAGAGACATCAACTCTGTGCATCAGCAATTGGCTGTTGCTTTATGTTAGTCAGCTGTCAAAACCAGCTTGTTAGCTTTCCACTTCTCTCCTATTTCAAACAAACTCCTCCTGTTTCCTTTAGTTTAAATCTGAATCAACCCGCAAAAAACCTTCTTCCTTAATTTTGTTTCTTGGGAATGCCCTTACACTAAACTCACAGAACACTTTGTGCTGAGCAGAAGTAATTTAACGCTACTAAAGTCTGTTGGGGTAGAAATGAGTTCACTCTAGAGAGTACAGTTACAAGCTGCCCAGCCCTATTTAAGACATGTATCAGATTAAATAAAACCAGCATTAAGTATGCATAAAGTAACTTAAGCCAAATCACAACTTCCTTTACTAACAAGAGCTACTACATATTGATCATAAAGTAGTCTATTGAGTATGTAATGTCAGTTCATATAGAAAGGAGCCTTACTGCCTTTCATGTTGTTCATGTAACTTATTACTACATAATGTATCATATAATAATCATAATAATTATTAATTAATATAATAATCATAATAATTAATTACATTTGACAAATTATGAAGTTTAAGTTCCCCAAGTCTACTCACAGTGGTTTTATGTAGCTGGGTCAACTTATTGCCCATAAGAAGTAGATATGAGGTGTTTTGCAGTTTCTGATTCATTATTTGACATAACCAATGCAGGATAAATTGGAGAACACAGGATGTCTTTTACCTTGGTTTCCGTTTTGGTCTCTTCCACTGGGACCTCAGTGGGCGTGAGGTCTCCATCTGTGTAGTCATACAACTCGTCAGTGTATTCAGTGTATTCAGTGTTGTACTAAGAGAAAGAGAGATGTACAGTATGTTAGTTCTTCTAAAAGTGGGTCACTGTCCCTATTTCACACAACCTGGTGCCTTTACAACACAGATTGGAAAAAGCAGTAAACAGCCATGTCTCCTGTAGCGTTTGCATCAGACGTATGATGTTTTAATTTTTGCTTGAAAGCGGCAATTAGCTGATTGAACTTAATGACAACAAAGAATAACTTCATGTTCACAGTGTGCACCATACTGGTATTGCTTTAGTGTAATGAGATATAATAACATGTCTAAATTTGAGCGGTAAATCAGGCCCACATTTTTGTGCATACAAATGATATGTAAAAAGTGTAAAACATTTATTATGTTTGTTTGAATGCCGGTGAAGACCCCAACTGCCTATTATTTTGACTTTCATATTATTTGTCTTTTGCTGTTAAGCTTAGGAGCTACTGTTCTGTGCTACAATGAAACTGTGTTAAATAAACAAGTCTCTAAAATACCTTATGTTTATTAATCTTGTTTCTCACTCTTCATTGATTTGAACACTGATGTGAGACAGCTTATGTTTAGTGGTTTGCTGTGATATGGCTTCGTCCATCACAGAGGGATAAAAATGAGTCCCAGGATAGCAGCTGAGCTAATAAAAATAACAGAAGGAGGAACGAGGCCAAGAACTAGACTGGATGGTTTCCACTGGCTGGAGAGAAAAAGAGACAGAGCAAGAGAGAGGGAGAAAAAGAAAGACGGAAAGAAAGAAAGAAAGAAAGAAAGAATAAAAAAAAGAAAGAAAGAAAGAGACAGAAATAGTGAGCAAAAGAGACATAAACAAAGAAAGAAATACAGGAAGTCAGAGAGATTGAGACAGACAGTAGAGAGAGGGATACAGAGAGAAGAGAGAAAAAAAGAGTGTAAGAGAAACAGACAGAGAAATGGAAGAGAGAAAATGAAAAAGACAGTGGGAAAGGAGAGATCAAGAAAAAGAAAGAGAGTAAGATAAAGCATAGAAAAATTAAACAAATTCTAAAAGAGGGAAAAAAGTGAGAGAGGCAGGGTAAGGTAGACTGAGAGAAGCAGCGAGAGACAGTAAGATAATGTGAGAGACAGAAATCGAGATAAAACAGAAAAAAGCAATATAGAAAGAGGGAAACAGAAAGATAGAGAGCGAGAGAGAGAGAGAGAGAGAGAGAGAGAGAGAGAGAGAGAGAGAGAGAGAGAGAGAGAGAGAGAGAAAGAGAGAGAGAGACAGCGAGACAAAGAGTAAGACAGACAGAGAGAGAGAGATAGAGAGGAAGAGAGAGAGAGAGGCAGAGAGAGAGAGGCAAGGAGAGATCTCCAGCCGGGAGTCAATTTATGGGCCTGTAAGCTCTTGCCAAGCCAGGCTGCAGCCAGCAAACGGGATGAAAAGCATAAATATCAGTCAAAACTTTTAAAAACGTGCCGTTCTGCTCCCACACGTGTCTCTGAGTGTTCGGAGCAGTGCGGAGGAGCTCCATGTGGAGGAAAATCTGGAAAAGCAAAGGCTTTCCGAACCCACTGCTACTCTTAATGGAAATAGATGTCAGACTGTCAGTTCTTTGGGGTGTAATACCACAGTTAGAGCTGTGTCCAAGGCAGTGTAGGGTCCAAAGTGAAGGTCAGTGGCTGTATTATTAGGTAATTCTGTCTTAAATACTCACTGCTGCCCCACTAAGGTGCTTTTTTTTGGCATAATTTTGCATAGTTTATGATGCTAGTTTTTCCAGCCTCTGTTAGGGAAAGATTTCAATACACTGGTCTATAGTTATGATGATTTATCGGTGTGTTACATTCATGAGGGTTTATTTTTTAACAGCCAGCATACGTAACTACGCCCTTCCAGGTATTTCAGCGCTAGCGAGATGCGGGAAGCTAACGTTTTCTCAGCAAATGCGCTTGGGCCTGCAGAAGCCATTAGTGAAATATATCACACGGCCCCTCCAAAGTGGTCTCAGACTCGGTGGAAAGTGGGGGAAATGTTTCCACTGTGAGCTCACCGTGAGTTATTCTGTGAAATACCATCGGAAAATATCAGAGCGTCCGGGACATTCAAAAATCCACAACAACAGCTAGTAACACACTAGTACTAGTAACATAGTGGGGGCCCTTTGGATTCAAATCAAGTCTCACTCTGTGGAGTTACAGCCCTTTGGATTCTTATCACCCAAAAACAATGATTTTTTTCTGTTCTGTAAATGCATTGTTAATTTATAGTTATAACATGCTGTAATTCTCTATTAATTATTTCTGACTCATAGTTTATTAAAACTAGAGACTTTCAATCGTTTTTCCCCACATTTGTGTTTGTAAGCTGAACAGGAGAAAAAAGCATTTGTTACATTTGTGCTGTTTTGTTATTGAGATGAAAATACTACAGTATATCAAATTAGAATAGAAATCAAAATGCAAATGTATATCATCCTAAATTATTAGTTACATCACAAACTAGTCTGTAAAGTTGATGTGTAAATCTGCAATCAAACTGACAGTACAGAACAAAACTAGAATATTTTCTCTTCAAATCTGCAAACCCCAAATGGAATGTTAGACACTGTATGACTGACAATGTGTCAAACTGTGTGAGCCCTTGTGTGATATTTAAAATTACTTCACACAACACACATAAACACACATAAACACACACACACACACACACACACACACACACACACACACACACACACACACACTTTGTCCTAAAGTAAATCATCCACTGACCTCGTCCTCTGGCTCCTGGGCCTGTGGTGTTTCCTGGTGTGGTGTTTCGCAGTCAGGGCTGTAGTGTTCACAGTAATCGTACGCAGCCCGGGGGTCTGCCACCAACAGTAACTGCTGTACATCTCCCTAAAAGATTCAGCACAAACAAAAAATTATTTACACACATTCCCAAAACTTAATTTCAGAATTACATCCTTATATTTCCTTGCAAAAAAAGCATAGTGAGAAAAGCCAATGTAAAGGATGTTAAACAGTGCTGCATTTATTTGAGAGGAGAGAATTCCAAAGGTCACTAAATAATTTTTTGTTATAAAAATACATGCTACACTGAAAAAAACAAAACAAAAAATATTATAAAATAGAATTCTGGCATCAGTGATGTTCAGATCTCAATTCAAATTTCAATTTGGTAATGTGGAAAAAAGAAACACAGCTATCCGCAACACCCAGAAACATGACATTCCCTGTATATTGCATAATGCTAAACGTACTCCATATCTTACTCGTATATATCTAATCGTACTCCAATTTTAAATAGATGCTGAATGCAGATGATGAATTTTAAACATAGAGAACAGATTACTGATACCTTCATTAAACCAAACAAGCGTGTTACGGCAGATCCATGTGTGCGATTGTGACAGAAGCCTCAGAATATTGAACATGTCTTTGGCCTTTTTTACAAACTGAAAGCATCAGGGCTGTCCTTGGTTAATCTAGCATCTGATCTCAGAAAGAACAAAAACGTGTTGGTCATCTGAGAAAAAAAAGCGGTCAGTCAGTGTTCGGCCCAGAGGACTGAGGACACACATCTGAAGGAGCGGCTGTCAGTTAAAAAAATTGTAATTTAGATGATAGGATTTGCAAGGATCATCTCCTAAATTGTAGCCTAAGCTTTAGTTAACCAAGTCGAATGTGAATTATTAAAAAGACTGGTAATAATAGGGATGACCTCTGTCAAAGCTGAAACATGAGCTGGTCCTTCATTTGTCCTTGCAATGCATGATTGGCCCTTTATTTTTCCCATGAAACATGATTGGTCACTCATTGTTCCTCTGAAACATGACTGTCCCTGCATTGTCCACCTGAAAAATGTTTGGTTTCTCATTTTTCACATGAGGCATGATTAGCTAAAACTGGAAGGGTGGATTGTTTTTTTGACTCTTCATTTCCCTTTGAAACAAGTTTGGTCCTTATTTGTCCCCATGAAACATCATTGATCTTTTAATCAATGTTGAATGTTGAAATTTGTTTGGCCCTTCATTTTCATCTGAAACATGACTGGTTCTTCATTTTCCTTGTAAAGTATGATTGGATTTTTGCAATGACAGTAAACATGGACGGCTCAGTTGAGTAACACTACAGATAGAACCAAAAGGTTTTGAGGTAAACGGTAATTTTTAAAACTCTTATAAGCTACCTAGAAGGGTCCAGCTCAACCAGCCCCAAGGCAACCCCAGAGAGAGTCCTGTTTCTTGTGCTGCAGACATATAGCAGAAATTACCCGAGATTGGGAAGACAAAAGAACAGCCAGTGACCATTTTCCTTGTGCTCAATATCTGTGACGGTCTGTTTTTCATGAAGATTTTGAGAGAGGAAATAAGATCTCATGCTCCCACCCCCCCTTTAAATCCAAACGCCTCTTTGTGCCTCTTTGGATTTTTTCACAGGAACCGTCTGTCTCTGCTGAGAATGTTAAATACGGCCCAGCAGGCCACAGAAAAATACCTCAGCTGACCTGTGCAGAATATGACCGCTTGGCTATTACATATAAGGATCATACATAGGTAAATAGGCAAAGTAACACCAAGACATAAGATATAAAGAGACCGGTTCAGTCACTGTGTGGCTGAGCCAGCAGGGTGGCCTGAGAAAGTTAATACTAGCACACAAGATTGCGTTAAATTACAGAGGCCTCCATCTGTAGGAACTTAAAGCTTCTGGAATACATTTTATGGTCAGATAATGATGTTTCCTGGGGGGTGTATCCAATCGTAAAGTTTTTTGGGTAAGTGGGGAGGTTGGGGGAGGCCTGACATCCCACTGTACATTTATCGTCTTATATATACACATAAGCACATGCTATGATACTCTATATGGACATAAACAAAACTTAAAGTTAAGACTTTTATTAAAATATATGACAAACATTCTGAACATAAGGTGCTCTGGGTAAATAGATACTTATATAAATTATCAATGAATAGAATAAACAACCCCTTAAAAGCTTTCCCGCATAAACATCTTGATTCAAAACACAAATGTGTAGGACTACTTTGTCCTCTTACATATTTTCCTTCTTTCCATTTCTTTTTCCGTTTCTTTTTTCTTTCTGGATAGGATTTGCTTTCCTAAGTGTCTGGCATGACTTTTACGCAGCTGAAATCTTCTCGGATAATATACTAGCACGGCTCAACACACGGCTTTAGCGGAAACATGGAACAATAAATTTTCTGGGAAAGCTACAGTATTCAGCAGCCATTAGTTTATTACAATGATAGGGAAAATACTACATAGTACAGTAACCCAATATCTACAAAATAAGCTACCTAAAATCACACTGAAGACTAAAGCTGCCAACCCCAACATGAATCAATAAAAAAGTACACTTTTTGTTATACACAGTATCTTATGTGTATTGCAAAATATGGGTACAGGGTAAAATGATGTTATGGATATCCTAATAGAACATCTCATAATACTAGGTCAAGCATTTAAAAAAAAAACACGAATTGATTTCCATTAGTGTGTGTTTAATTTAATGCAAGGTGCATCATGATCTTAGTATGTAGCAATATGTGTAGGGACCCACTTATATAGGAAATTATGATAGATCTAGTATTTTTAGTACTTTTCTGTTGATGCAATACATTTATATAATGCAGAAAATAGGACTAAATCCATCTGTTCTAAATCATCTGTAATTAGTATTACAGAAAAACATAACACTTACTTGTAGATAAGTAAATGTAGATAAATGTAGACGTTTAGTGAGATAATACAGAATCAACTGAACATTCTGTGCCCAATAAATATACCAGTCAATACAAATATAAATAAATATCAGTCATACATTGAAATATTGGTCAAATCTAAAAAACAATCAGCTGATCCTGATATGATCTTGGAATCCCACGCCTAAATGTAATCACAACACTAGTATTTTGGACCACATTGTGGAGCCGTAATGCATAATGCATGAATACATGAACACATTCAATTTATAAAGCACAGTTGAACCCAGACATATGGCCTAAAAAAGGACAAATATGAACAGTGTACTGTGATCTGTGTGAAAATTTCCTATCTAAAGACATCTCATGATATACAGTCCAGTGTCTTAAATAATAGTGAACCGTGCATCATCTCACTGCCCACGATTACCGCTGTTAACAATTTGTAATTAGAGCTCCAGGAACGCCAGGGATTCCAGCCTGACCCGCCTCTGACCCCTGCGCTGCACATGGAGAGACTGGAAACAGGGCCAGAAACATTTTTGGGTCAAACTGGAGAGCTAAAGCTCAGACGACCACACTGAAATAGTGAAGCAGGAAAACTCCTTTCAGAATGATCTGCTGAATAGAACTGTCACAATACCAGATGTTTTACTTCTGTAACACACCAAACCCAACAGAGAGCAGCTCCTACAGAAACCACAGTGATGCCCAACTCCTCACAGCGCAATGTGTTAAAATCTAACTTGCCACTAAAAGTCATCACTGTACATTTGTACAGTGTCATTGTGTTGTCAGGTTCTTTAAACAAAGTTTTAAATGTGGAATATAGAATTTCCCATATTGTAGTATTAACAAACCACTGTATTTTTAGTAAGTAATTAAGCACAATGGGGTATACATATCATTATTACTTAACAACACTTACAAAAAAGTAGGCATCTCTATTTAAATTATCATAACATTGTCCATCATATGTTTAATGCTTCTTTCACTAGAATCTGTCTAAATCTAACAGCACAACTACATTCATTTCTTTGGACACTGATGCTGGACTTTAATAATCAACATACACTCTTTGAAACAAGGTTTTTAGAGAGCTGCCATAGTAAAACAATGGTTTCTTTTTGGCCTTTTGGTTTCTAAAGTTTGCAGAGACTACAGTTCACTTGAAGGTTCTATATTATTTTTTGTTTCTTAAACTGCATGCCACAGCAAAATACTATTTAGGAATCTTTATTCTTGGACACCTAAAAGACTTCATTCATGGACACCATCAGCTAATGTTTCTCCATATTGTCTGAATTCTGTCTGCAAGTAAAAGTAATACAAAATAAACATCTCCAGACACCATAATAATAGATTCAAAATATACATTTTCCTGAAACCAAATATCTAAGTGTAACTTCTCTTTCCTATTATATAAAAGTAAAAAAGAAAAAACACCAGTAACTGTTACCAAGAGAAAATGTTGTTGAGTGAGAAGAACTGGTAGTGTTTAATACTCTCCAGACCTTATTTCAACTTTCATCAAAAACAGCCTTTATGGTGACAGCTGGGATAAACTTTGTTGATTGGTGAGGGCAATGCCATGTGCAGATGGAATATTAATGCTGTTTTTTGTTCTTGGCAAAACTTGTAAAAGCCAAACCTCATAAGATGGTTACAACTTTGCTATAATAAAAAGACCTGGGCAAGAACCACTTCCATTTACTCCAGTTCCATGCATACTAGTTCATTTTTGTAGATTTGTGTTTCTCTGAGACTTTCTCTGTACTAGTTTTATGAAATAATTATTTTACCTCTGCTTAAGTTCACTAGTGAGGGATATAATTTTCCTCATTCTTACATGGGGTTTTAGGGTTTTATGTTACACCAACACCAAAAAAGAGAACACAAACGTACAAATGATGTGGATGGATCCTGGATGTTCCACTGTAGTTCTATAGCTGCTGATTTTTGTACAGCACTACAGTGGAACTTCTTTGTCCATACAACATGCAGTAACTCTACTTGTACTAGAGTATAGGTCTGCACACATGTTATTGCAGCCCATCCCCCTAGTCTCCTACACACTTAAGCAGATTTTCTCCAAACAGCAGCCGTCCCAAACGTCTGCAGCGTGGCCTTGCTTGTTACCTTATCAGCCTACAGGGAGCTATAAATTTGTAAAATATGTTTTGCAGCAGTTGAGCTGGACAAGAGATGAAGCCAGACTGGAGAGCAGGGAAATAATGATTGAGAAAAAGACAAAAAACACAAGGAGAGAAATAGTAAGAGCAAGTTAGAGAGAGTTCTATAGTACTTGAAAAGTCAACGTATTTGATCAACAGTCTGTCAACTCTAACTACCCAGGAGATCTGCAGTTTGAAGGGAAAACAAATAGACCTGCTAGCCTCTACAATGCTTAGTTCAGTAAAGTACTACACTGAATGTATATATCATATCTACATAGGGTTGGATGATGTACTGAGTACTGCTGATGTTTGTCTCACAAGATTAAGTGTGCTAACACCCTCATGAGCAACATCTCAACCAATAGCATAAACTGGATAGCAATGTGGATAAACCTACCTAACTGTATGAAGAAGGTTAGCGCATACATAAAAAATGAAAAGGGTTCAGACATTGTGGTGCACTCTGATTGGACAGAAACTCAAAAATCTTGATATTAGTGTGTTGTGGTAACAGTAAGTGGTGTGTTTACTTTGTAGCTACCTGTATCATGCAATTTTGATAATAATATCCAAACTTTTTATTGTTGTGATAAATCACCTCAGAATGTCATATCCTTTTCTGAGCTTTTTGTGGCTATCAATAGTATTTCTAGAGCAATAAACAACTGAATTTTTTTTTTATTTAAATGAGAGCATAATTAGTCATAATTCATTTAATTTAGTGTGATCCCATATGTTAAAAATTGAATTAAAATTATAAAAATTCTCATTGACATTTTTTTTAAATATGGCACCACTGGTTCTTTAAGTGTCTTTTCCAACTTAATAAATATTGTGATATATATTGTGTATTTTGAAAATTATCAAGATAATGTATTCTTGCCATACTATCCAACAGTTTAATCCCACATTAAATTTTTTTATAATAATATTAGGTCAACAAAAATATTATCTAAAATTAGGACAAAGTTGTGCTGATGTGTAATATATTCTATTAATGCAAAACAATGTATGCAGTTTAATCTAGTAACATGCCTTACTTTTTTTCAGTTTGAAACATTGTTAAATTCTAACAAGTTTGATTCCAGCACTGCAGGAGAAGGACATTCCATTAGACTGGAAAAACCTGAGATGTATGACAGCATCACATTTCCACTGCAAAACTGTAGGCTCAGGCACATAAAACTGACAAAACAAGATATGTCCTTCTACTGTATCCATTTCTTTTTGTGGCACATACCAAAAAGCAAACCAAACAGTCTGTAGGCATGCTTTCAGCTGAGAGAAAAAGAAGAAGATTGAGAGAACAGAAGGGACAGCTCGTTGTTTCATCTCTTGTGGCTTTCATTAAATACTCTGGCTGGTCACTGTATCTTTAAAACAGCTGTAGAGCTCTGGCCTAGACAAAAGCATACTCTCATCATATTTTCCCCTCAGCCACAGCTTAGCATATGCTAGTTCCAACCTCAACACCTGCATATGCAATCTGCAAAAAGCTAGGAACACAGATGTGCCACCATGGGGTACAAAACAAACTGCAACAGCACTCTAAAAAGGAAATTAGAAAATTATATCAAAGCAAGAAACAAGCCATTCTGCAATTTTTGAGATTCTTAATTGAGAGCGATACTGGCTTAATTAGTTATGAGCTGTTGTTTTGAAGTCAGAGAATGACACTAAAAGCAAACAGATGGGACAGACTGATGAGGGTTGTTTTGTGATTATTACCACGAAAAAATGGCAGCTTTTTCCAGCAACTTGTCCTTATATAAAAGCAATGAAAAAAAAGAACCCCAAAAACAGGCTTTTGTGTTTCCTGCTGGTTACTGTCTGTTGTTAGAGCATGTTTACATTTTTCAAGCAAGTTTCTCAGATGGCTGTGGAAATTAATACATTGGCAATCTACAGCAAAGGCTGATTTATGTACATTTATGTAAACTTAATTCTTTGAGAAAAGGGGATTCCGTTTAATCTGTGTTGCAGATGATCCTTAACTGACAAACTACAAGCAAACACACTCTGATAAGGGAAGGTCAAATGACGCAGTGATCAGGAGCTCTGCTTACGGGTCAGTGCACAACGCACCATACCACCATCAAACCTACCTTAACCTTATCAGCCCCTCACTGTTCAGAGAAAACTTCCCTTTTACTCTTTTATCATTTCAGCGCAATTTGCAGATTCTCTCAAGGCAGGGCACTTGGCACTTGATAATAATTATTATGTATTATTTAAATTAATATTATATAACAATTTAGTGGTTGCTATTTTAACAAGCATTTGGCCCACTAACATATGAGTTTCTTTAAGTCTAGTAAGACCATGAAACCACAATATTGTCATGCCTCCGGGTTTCCCTGACACTGCCGATCTCCCGAACTCCATTTCCCAGAGTGCACTACCCAATGACAATCACACCTCATTCTCCCGTTCCTCCTCACCACAGTACTGATTGCACACACCTGAATCTCATCACCCAGTCTTCAATTAAACCCCTCACACACACACACACACACACAGATTGTGAAGTTTTGGCTCTGTTTGGATCAACAAATGTTTTTTTCTTGCCTTGTTCCCTACCTCTGGTTGTGACTTATTCTCTTTGATTCTCCCCTTATTCTGGTTGCTAGTTTGTTTGCCTCTCTGGTTTTCAACTCTCGTTTTGTTTATCTCTATTACTCTCTTGGATTAACCCTTTGGATTTGTTCGCTTATCTGATTACCTGTTTTTCCGACTCTTGTCTGTCCCCCTGTCTATGATGCTGCACTGTCGTTTCGCTATGTTTGCGTGGATTTTGCTGTTGTGCTCAACTGTCCATTTGTTGAATAAAATTCATTTGAGTTTTAGCTCTGTGCGTGTCGAGCCAAGATTGTCGTCCCTAAGAAAATATTTACAGCATCATTGTCCTGCACATAATATAGCAGAGTCCTGTGCAGACATGAATGCTTTGCTTTTCCAATAAAAAAATAACGAGCTTTATTTAGGCACTAATGCAAATCTAAGTATAAGAGTGATCAATATATAAATGAATACTTGATGTTGCTCCTGAGTTTTTTTTTATAATTGATAAATAGGCTTAATCAAGGTATTCTGAAAAAAAGCAGTGCACTAATTAGACAATTATTTACAAGCAGTTAACTAAGCATTCAAATTGGATAATTTGAATATTTAAAATTACAAAATGTTTTATCTTTTTTTTTTTTACTTTTCCTAACCAACACATCAATAACAAGATTCACTGGTATTTTTTTAATTGCTGTTATGAATTTAATTAATTTGTTGTTGCAGCCCTCTTTGCTTCATCTAAGAAAATAAATTAACAGAGCATATACATCAACAGACAAACACAAACTAATTTAAATTTGTGTTACAATATGTCAGTGCTCCCCAACCCTGGTTCTGCTAATCTACCAGTCTGATCAGTTTGACTGGAATGACTTGGAACTAATATACAGATGCCCATGAAAGCCATTATCTGGATCATGTGTCTTACAGGTGTCATTGGTTTTGAAGATGGAGACCAATAAAGACCATATTTCGACTGTAATTTTGCAATACTTACCTTTAAAAAAAAGTATAACCTTGTAGTTTAAGTACCATACGGTATCAAGGGGCCTATAGCTGGAGGCCATCAATGGAAGTGTTGCATCTCCTATCATCTGCTTGGATTACATGACATATGATTTATGGTAACTGAGGATCACACTTCCTGCCCATGGACATCCCACAGCAGACCAAAACATCAAATCTCAAACCAAACCCCAAATCCTCTGCCCTTTTTCATCGTAATTCCTGCCCATGGACATCCCACAGCAGACCAAAACATCAAATCTCAAACCAAACCCCAAATCCTCTGCCCTTTTTCATCGTAATTCAGTCTGAACGTTCTGTCTGTGTGACGTCTAGAACATGTCCTCTCAGGACCGCTAATTAGCAAGACAGCATGACACGCTATCCTAGCTGCCAGAAATCCCTAAAGCCTGGGCCAAACCCCACAGGAGCACAGAGAGGTGCTGGCTCTGACCGCACACTTCTTCAGCCAGCACAGAAAAAACATTCAATCGCTCAAAACAAACACCCTTTTACAAACACCCTTTTCACAGGCTAATGAACATCGCAGGAACACTCATGATTGTCACCTACAAATGTGCTTCAGAATGGTAAAATGCACTGGCTACAAAAAGAAACATGGCAACCTCTAAAGGTGAAATCAAACATTAGAAACAGAAATAAGAAAATACGCAACAAACACTAGACCTGCAAATTCAGCCTTTTTTAAAACACCCCAATGTTTTATGAGGCATTCAAAGTGAAAGTTACATATGACAAATTGAGTAATCACTATGATATTTTTATAGTTTGTGCTTAATACCACAACTGCTGTCTGGAAATTCTACTGTATAATAAGCATATATGACCTGAGGGAGAGTAATAACACACATATTTGTCAAGTTAAAAGTTATTTTAATATTAGGATTCAATATTTTTCTTTATTTTTTTATTAACTTATTAACACATATTAACAGATTATAGGCTCCTTTCACACTCTAATGCTGTTAAGAGGCAATAGCGACAAAGCAGGTCAAAACACATTCACAAAGAGAGCTCCAATGTAACGTCATTATACCAAGTGGGCTAATCAAAGACTTCAAGTCCTTGTACTGGCTGTTAGCATCTGTTCCAAGTTCTGGATGCTCTTGAATAAACTAAATATTGAATTATTCCAAAAGAGAATAGATCTACCCGGTGGAACCTTATAAACATCTTGACAAAGTGACAGCTGCAGACATGAATGCCAGCCTTCACTCTAAAATTATATTTTAATATTAACATGTGCACA
The DNA here is from genome assembly GCA_024036415.1 of Prochilodus magdalenae. Taxonomy (NCBI): domain Eukaryota; kingdom Metazoa; phylum Chordata; class Actinopteri; order Characiformes; family Prochilodontidae; genus Prochilodus; species Prochilodus magdalenae. Next base: position 472,845 of record JAMWET010003720.1, on the reverse strand, counting down.
ATTAGACATTTCTGAAATCCCAGATATTTTGGAGTTGTGGCACTGAAGAACACAGCAAAATGCCCTTAATCTGGACTTTATCATTTTGTTTGAACCAACCTGAAATGACCTACCTGCTATCAGAAACCAACAGAAGTGAGAACCCGGAAATGTGAAAAAGGCCTAGCAACATTAAATAATGAAACCACAGTAATATTTTTGACCTCACTTGACACATATACTTAAATACATATATTATGGGGGATACTTGTGTCTACCTATAATTATACTTATAAAATCGAAACTACCATATATAATAACCATATAACCATTCACCATCTTCTAGTAAAGACGTTTTTTTAATTTAGCAGTCATGTGTGCCATAATATAACTATTATATAACTGCTAAACAATCTTGAGAGGATTAAATTTCATCCAGTTTATGATGATTGTTTTACTTGCAAACATTAGTAGAACCTTTTCATAGTTGGCTCCCCCTGTAATATCTGGAACATACATTTCTCCAGACATGTAGCATTGTTACTCATATAACACTATTGTTATATGTGTTACTCGTTTTATCCTGTTATTCAGCCGCACAGACACACACACACACATTTTCCAGATTTTTGTTGCACATTATTAACATCCTCATCTGCCAACATGTCATCTGCCTTGGAAGCAAAGCATGAGTTTGGCAGCACAGACAACAATTATTGCATGTTAAACCATTTTCTGTCATTACCAAATTATAAACACCATCAGAGCACAAAATGACTTCCTTTTTATCTAGTCAAGATGATTTATGTTTCATGTGCAACCAAAATTTATGAGAGAATTCAGAGAGGAAATGTTTGAGTCCAAGAACTCCAATGCATGCAAAAAATATTTTCTTGACATAAAATCCAAATATTAATAAAACAAATTATTATTAATTTAAAATCTTAAATTATTTAACCCTATTTAAAATAATACCTAAAGTTTACACTGTAATCTTAGCGTGTGAAATCAGTCAGTAAAGTCTAATATTTCTCCTTTATAAGATTTTTATAAGACAATTTAACATATCCATAACTTAACAGATATGTTTTACCTGTTATACAATGGCAAATTAAACATGTAAACATGTATATGGAAAGCTTAAATAGTTGTCTAGGGAAAATATTATTTAAACAGTTAAGAAACAATTGCGCACATTAGGTAATGTTTAACATATCTGAAAAGGTTCTCAGGGGTTGTTGTGTTAAACGAAATAATGAAAGTGTCAGGGATTGTAATATTAATCCACTGCTAAACTAACTACCTCTGGTGTCTGACGGAAGCGGGATCATATTTTCAAGTGGCTTCTGTGTTCCAAGACATCTTTGACCTGGAGGCAAGCATTTAGCAGACTGTTCTTATTAAACAACATTCCTCCAGCTTACATCAAAAATTCTTAATTTAGCACAGACACATTGATCACCACTCCTAAAACATTATCGTTTGCTTGGCACATTACAAGAAAATGGCACTGATTTGTATTTTCACTCTATACTCAGTTTATGTGGCCTGTAATATATATTACAACTTGTTATTTTTTAAATGTTTATAGCATTGAATAGTTTCTCTTTTATGGGTTTGTTTAATACAGGACAATAGCAGGTGGAAATTCCTTTGGTTTTCTGACTATAAATACCAGGTTACAAAAAGTCAGACATCTGAATGTCTGGTTAGTGCAACCCATGACCTGACAAATAAAAGTATTTGTTTTTGAATATGACCAAATCTCAGGCAGTACATCGGCATATAGTGCTTTATATAAGTTTCAGTGATTTAGAATTTGACGGTTTAATTTTTGATTTATGGCCACTTTTACCACGCCCTTTAAATTAAAGCTGAAATGAAAGCCCTTATCTCATAACCATCACCGTCTTATTTGGCTCTACGTCAAATCAGTTCCCAAATGCACCTACACCTTCTAGTTTGCAGACCTGTGGCACCACTGTCTCCACTTCACAAAATTTCCTTCAAGGAAGGGTAAAGAAAGGTCAACCACTAATGACTTAGCAGCACTTTAACCACACTAAGCATTCATTATTTCAGAGATAGAAAAACTTACCAGTGACTGTGGTAGCATTCTCAACTTGTTTTTGCAATGATTATCTGCAACGTTTGAGTCATAAACCACCACATTGCCTGACTTCAAAGGTGGACACTGCTCATCCACAGCTTTCAAAGTGATACCGGATTCCACAGTCAATTCCCCAGACCCAGACACATTTCAAACTCTAGACTAAACAAAGACTTTCAATGGTGAATCACAGGTGCCACTGAATTTAGTCTCAGACTAAGTTAAAAGCAATAGTCTGAATCAAATGTACACTCATTTCCTTTGCTCCTTTACCATTCAAGACATGCTTGGTGTGTTTGCTTCATATGTCTACAGAAAAATGCAGTGATAAAATTACAGCAAACTTCTAGTTTGACAGAATTTTTGCCTGGACTGTCATTTTAATATATGACCAAGAAAGTAGACTACTGCATTTAGAAAAGCCCTTTACCTCAAAGACTTCTTCATCCAGGATCCTGGTGCCAAAGACTGTGATTCCATCTGTGTTAATTACTGCCTTGTCACTTCTGGCCAACGGCCTGGTGATCTTTTTCTTACAGTCAACGATCATAGTGACTGACTTCTTCTCCACACTGATCGCTACACGATGCCACCTGCAGTGCAAGGAGAATGTTAGATGTTTTCACACACAAAACAAGGTTTTAAGATGATGTTTACAAGTTTTTCAATTACTTGTAGTACTATAGCCTAACCAGAGATTAAATATTATAGGCAAATATATACGTGGCATCAGCAGAGAGCTGCTTCGTGCATAACTACAGCTTTTTTCAAATTCATTTCTTACTTAAATGAAATAGCAGGAAGGCTAGGTGTCCCTACACATTTATCGAACGTTTTCACATATTTCTACTGTTTTACTATTTTAAACAGAGGGGGATAACCGCCTAGCTTTTGTGCATATATTTGGCAATTGTGCTGCAGACAGAGAAGTATTGATAAAATGTAGGAAGTGTGATTAAATCCACATGGATTAGTATTACTAAGAAATATAGGACAGAAATAAGAAAGAGTAGGGTAACAAATGTACATAATTCAGGTATTTTAGTTCAGTAGCCCAGCATCACTGAAACAGTTTGCTCTTCTGAAAGCAAAATTGTCTAAAGCAAATATCAAACAATTCCTATATCACTGTGCATCAATTTTAAACTGGCTGAGTAACTCTGGACATTGGTGTTATTGAGGTTAAGAAAGTGGAGGATGTTCCTGACCAAAACCTCCAGAGAGGAACACACAGAAACGCTCTCATTTCACACAAATTTTCTGTCACTGTCTGAGCTAACCCTGCCTCTCATACTGAATCAATTAGAAACATAATACATCTCTGACAAAGCTACATTGTGTTGTTTTTTCATACCAAAATATGCTATGCAAATACTTCAGAGCAAATGATTTATCAGACGAAATCTCTTTAATTTTTATTCTGAAATAAACACACAGCATTCCTTAGATAAAACAGGGTGACCCTACAGAGAGATCTTGTTAAAATGTTTTTACAGAGATATAGGAGGGTCAAGCTGCCCCAGCAGCACAGTTCATTAACTACATTTGTGTAATCTCATCAGTGACTGATAATAAATATAGCTTGGAAATGCAGACTCGATGGGAAAACGAAAGTAAGTTTACATTGCCCCACTTATGATGTCCTAATAAGCTTTCAGTCGCGTGCTTTTTTGGAAGTGTATTAGCTCATGTAGATAGAAAAAAGTGGTGGGCTGGATATCTAGTACAGGAGAGCAGGGAAAACAGCATCTGTTTAACTACAGTTTTAAAAAATAAACATAAAACCTTTATTGGTTTACTGTTATCAGTGAACAGGTCATTTGTTTATCGTTTCTGAATATTGCAGTTATTGTAATTTATCAAACATGAGTATTTGTTGCATTTTCTTTTCCACACTTTTTACTATGAGAGTTGAGCCCAACACATAACTTGTGGTCAGTTAGAGAATATCATAAATATAACAACGATCTTTGACAAAACCTTATGGCATCAACTTAATGCAAGTGTCCTTCTACATTTTCTACTCTCCAATTACATAATAAAATAAAACTTTTTCAAAACAGGTGTAGGATGTTGATGATCATATAGGTAGGGCCCAAAAAACACTGGACTGGCTTGGTTTTGATGCACAACAAAACAAGGGAAAGTGCAAACATTCTGACTAAAAAGATCAAAAAGGTTTTAATTTTATTAGGTGTGAAAACCAACAAGACGTTGACCAATTTTAATTACAAACCTCAATAAAAATCCCAAGATAATCATATAGATTCATGTTATAATTCAGTAGAAAGATAAAGATATGATTGAAATGGACTGTGATCAGCCAAAGTGTAGATTTCATACTGTCCCAACTTTTGGGTATAAATTCTGTGCCTGAATGTTTACTTACTTGCCATCAGCTAGATTAATGGTACGAAATAAAGGGTAGTCCTCTGGGGCTGGTTTTCCATGCTGGTCTTCATACAGAAACACTGGTGTGCGACCTATTTCCACGCCAAGTTGCTGGATACCCTGCTCATTGTACACAGACAGCAAGAAGGACTGGACTCCAGCCTTAGGCTTGATAGTCATAAGAATGGAGAAATCTTCAGGAAAAACTCCTCCTGAAAATAACAACAGATAAAACATCATAAGCCACATATGAGTCATTTGCTTCCTCCATAGTTTATACATAAATAGAAAGTAGGAATTGAGAGTACTTTTCACTAGAGTAACCCTTCCTTCAAAAGTGACTGCTATCTCCAAAACAAAATTATGATTCAATTTAATATTACATATTTCCCTCTTGTAGTTTATTGGAAAAATTGCTAAATTTTGATGGCAAGTTGGGGACAAATTTGATAAAAGCATGTCATACAATGAGATCTAACCAGTTCTTCAAGACTAACAAAGCATATTAGGTATGCTATAATTAACAACCATACCATTTCTAAATTAATTAACACATTTCTATGCATTTCCGATATGAGAACTAATCGTCCTTGTCTACAGACCTGACTGTGCCCTGTGTCCAAACCATTGAATCAACATTTTTCAACCTTGAATTTGTCTAGACTGAGATCTGTGATGATCCGGATGCTACTGAGCTAAGCAGGTTTTTTGTGTTGCAAAAACAAAACAGGCTGCACCACACAAACTAGTTTCAATGTAGAGCTTAGGTGTTACAAACTATTTACATCTGTACACAAGGCAGGATTTATTAGTTAGCCAGTTAATTTAAGTCCTAAGACGAGGACTTAAAAGAAATGTCTCTCAGTTCTTATCCTCTTTGACATGCTTGACTTTGACCTTAAAGTTACCTGGCAAAACTGAGAAAATTTGCTTTAAGAAACAGCACCCTTGCACACAAGTGCAATTGTCAGAGAAACCAATAAAACTAATAACACGAAAAAGACCAAAACCAAAGACTTTAACAAAGCTAAAAACACCAACTTATAAATGCTGTGTTTTTCCTTAGAGCTCTAATCATCGGCCTGTTTTTACTTTTCAACATGAAGCTCACTTTAGGAAACACAGCTCCAGCTCAGTTTGATGAGGCTTATCAGTACAGACCAGTACAGTACAGTACATAGTTAAGATATTGTGCTACTGCAATGGTAGTATAAATGAACTAGTGTTAACTAACCATGGACAAAAGACTTAAGTACAGACTTACGCAGGACCAGTGCTGCTTTGTCCTGGACGCAGAGCTCACATTAAGAGTAGTCAGATAAACCACTATCTAATTTTGCTAGCATAGATAGCGACCAAACAAATGATCTTGGATTCACCTGCAGTGGCCCTTCTCTGATACAAACCCCGGCTGGAAAAGACCAAAGCTTCTTAGCTAGAACGTTTAGGATTAAAACTTTAATCTATTGATGACTGGCTTAAAGTTCGTTCGTCTAAATCAGCCCTCAGCTGGCTTCAATGGCGTTTATTCTCCTCAGCTGGTTTGAATGGCGGTTATTCTCCTCAGACGGTTTGAATGGCTGCTCTTCTCTTCAGCTGTTTGAACGTCGGTTGGCTAATCCGCTAGATGTCCGTTAAAGTTTGAATTTGAACTGAGAGTGATAGTGCGCGCGGGCTGCAGTGAGGCAGCACAGCTGAGACTGATTCACCCACGTTAAAGGGTCCGTATACTGCAATTCTCTGTTATTATAATTTCCTCCCTTGAGTCCATGCACCAGGCGTGTGTTGGCTTTATACCAGAACCAGTTACAATTGATGATTATGTAAAGGGTTGGGAACTTAAATAAAGAATAATTTACACCCCTATAAGCATTTTTTTCTTATTAAGTCCTTAGGCCTGAGGCTGGTAACAATTACATAACCATGTTTCTACATTTGTGTATACATCAGATGGACACAACCAGGAAATTAAGCTTGTCCTCTTATCTTTTTGGGGGAACCAAATGACACTCACCATAGACTGTAATGTGCTATATCAGTGCAAAATCAACAGAGGACCACCAGAACTAAAATGTCCACTCTGGCTGTCACAGGCTGCCAACAATACACAGTAAAGATACATACTCTGTAAGTGATGTTATACTGACTGCGGAACAGTTTAGCATGTTTCAGAAAGAAGGTGCCATAGCTTACCCTCTTGTTTCTGTTGTCTGATACTTCCTAGGGTCACAAATTCACAGGGTTAAAGTTCACTTAGATGAACTTAAAGCATAAAGTGAAGTGTAATGCTGAGCGTAGCAGATTATTTTTTCGTGTCCTTACATCATTTCCCATTCAAGTGAATTAGCATGTCAATCAGGCATGTAAAGTAAAATAAATATACACTCATGAATAAAAGAATAGCTGCACCCAGAAGGAAGTGTCGGACTGCAATGCTACTGGGAAGTAAAATAATGGTTACCAGGAACAATAAATGATGATAAATTTAGCCTGGTAAGGGCAATATTTGTTGAGCTACACATACAGGAGTAGTGTCTCTCAGTATGACGCCTCAATATGGAGTTGTAAATGTTTCTAATGATGTTCTGCCATAACCCATCCCACGCAGCTTGAATATTCTCACGCAAACATGTGCCAACAGCTCTTTCATCTTGGTGCTGACCACGGTGCCACCACACACAGATTTGTTAGTCATCTCCACCATAACAAAAGCAAGACTCATCACTGAAGCTGACCCACTGCCATTCTTAGTCACTCCATGACAGTCTGTCATGACTGTGGTGCTATGCTGTGGTGTTATTTGCACAACAGCATGGTTTGAATATGTTAATACAACATCCTGCTTCCCAAGGCCCTATAATATGACCCCCCAACTCTTCTCCATTTCATACTTCACTTTCAAATAATGCTAACAACACAACAGAACGGAAAGCACACACAACAGGACAACCTTATATATCCAGTCAGGTAAGGCCTGTCCTTGCTTAAGTCACATGCATGGTCTCACAATGTCAAACATTCCTTCTCGGTGCAAAGTTTATTTCGATGATGAGTGTCAATTGATTATGAGGTGGTGTTACCTCAGGACATGGCCTGGACAGGCACATAAGTATTCATTGTTGTTGGTTGATTGCTTCTGGGTGCGACTTTATTTTCGATGATGAGTAATTTCTGTTTTTAATATTACATCAAAAGTCTAGCAGTTCTTTAAACACAGTAAGTATTATAATACAAAATAAAAGCATATTTAAGCTCAAGCTTCTCCCAGGGGAAGAATTAATTAAGTAATTGTCTTTTCTGTTGCCACATTAAGTTTATAAGCTGTAAGAGGAATAGCGGGTTTAACGATGAAGTGGTGATGTAAGCGCAGCAGAGTGGAAACAAACTGAAAGGCCTGTGATGGAAGCTCTCCGCCCTTCGCCTTCAGGGAGACAGGAAAAAAGAACATTTATTTACTGAAATTCCCAGTCTTAAAAACTCTGAGGTTTTGATGTCATAGATTTCAGCCAAAAATCACAGAAATCCAATTGTTAATTCAAACTCCTACTTTTTTTTATCCCTCTTTTTTTCCTTTGCAGTCTGGCCAGTTTGGAAGATTACCAAATCACTCAGACTGGGAACCCTCTGTTAACGAGACTTTGGTAAACGAGCACATCCTGCCATTAACAAAAGAGGGAACAACAAGCAGCTTTTACAGCCTCCTGAGGCTGTTACAACAGATACAGGTGAGTTAAAAATGAACTCAGTGCTCTAAGGCCAGCATTGTCACATCAAACCTCATAAATCACTGTTTGAAAAGTCCAGCTGGTCTTGTGATTATGTAATAACGCAATTGTAAGGTTACTATTTCTGAGACACAGTTTTCTTTAGACAGTATAGTCACATGACCTTATGTTTCTAATTAGTGTTAGCTATTATGCATTCTTAAAAATGTTAATACTTTTAAATACCTATATTTAATCACAGTACATGTACTTTATAGTAATGAGTTTAAGCTGCAATCCAGAGAGAGAGAGAGAGAGTTTGGTTACTGTAGTGAATATATAAATATAATAGAATAAAAGTTTTTTCTTTCAATGTTTGTATCATTATAATTATTATTGCGTAATACGAACTATGGGTAATCTATTTGATGAAAATAGCTTAAATTTGGTGTCAGGTTACTATGTGGCACTGTCTATCCAACCAACATTTAATGGAATTTCTGATAAACAATAAAAAAACGAAAAACAACAAGATATTACATATATCCACAATTTACCATTATACCAATATATTATATAATAATGCCCTTATAGTCAACCATTATTCACAGACTTTCCATTAAACCAAGCCATTTTGTTTTGATATTTTTGCTGTTGAAAAGAACTTTACAAATATATACAAATACTGAACATTAAACAGCAGCACTTACTTTATTTATTACAGTACTTATCAATTACTGATCCCAGTATCCCAATATTCTAGTGCAGTTCAAGAAGACAAATAACAATGCTCATGGACATTCCACATGATGATACAATAAGATTCAGAAGATCGTTTTTCTCTGATTGTGTATTGATCATTTTCTTGAGCTTATATTTCTAGGCCACAGCCTAAGCCATTAAAACACTGCACAACTTTTAGGCTCACACAATGGATTCTTTCCCAAAACAGTAAATCTGGCAGTATTTCTCTCATTTGGCAGTGCAGCAGGAACTACAGCGTTACAAGCCATTCGCAGTGCAGTCAGCTGAAGCCATTCAGCACGCACATCCTGCTAAATTTACTGGAACTAAAATGAAAGATCTTGTTTGTTGAACTGCTGCATTACAACAGCTGATGGGCAGGTAGTCTTGATTAGTGATGCTCTAAAAGAGAGCAGCTGTACCTTCTCAGAAAGTTTAGGATGCCCACTAGCTTTTCCTTTTGTACTCAGCTTCTGTAAATAATTACATCTTCTCAATCTGTTGTGAGCAATACTAAAATATTTAGTTGAGCTAGCATAAGAATGTTTGTTGTCCTAAGACGTACAATCATTAAAAGCTTTTTGAGTCATACCAACGCTTATGCTGTCTACACAAGTCCAGAAATGCCCTGAAGTAGTTATACTTTTCTGGACTGGTATCTAGAGATCACAAGACAATTAATTATCTTGAGATCTCTAGTTGTTTTCTCAAGATCAAGATCCATTTAAAGCAGACAAGTATGTTCATTTTCAAGTTCAGAACTTCAGGGTCCACTAGAACAGATTTAGGTGCTTACGTTTTTGTCTGTATTCAAGTCTGAAACATTCTGTTAGAGGTCCTGTGCACCAAATAAAACCAGTGTGCTTTTACACTTTCTTCTGATCAGTCAACCACCAGAGTGGCATCCTTCTCGGAACCTGCACTGCTGTGACTACTTTTACAATGGCTTTGGTTCTAACATATCAGTGTCATCAAGAAAATCAGGAAGGACAAACTGGTAGACCTGATCCACCGTGCAAGGCTGCAGCAGGCTCAGGTTGGTAAGTTTCTACTTTGTTAGCACACTGTGTGTTGTGTGAAGGTGTGCTAAGCTCACTGGTAGGTAAGTAAGAATTGTGTTACGAGATGACATAACCTTGTAACTGGAAAAAAGACAGGAATCTGAGAAAAGGCAGCTGAGAAGAGCGTTTTTTTTGGGAGAGAGTTTCTCTCTGTGGTGTGTACTTTGGACTTTATAACTGTGCAGACCATCTACCTGCACAAAAAGCTAAATTACACAAATGACTAAAATCCGGAAAGATAATCATAAACATATATATATATACCTCATGGCCTTTCTCAATGTTTGTAGCTTTTACATTTATAGCATTTGTCAGATGTTTTTATTCAGAGTAATGTAAGGTTTTAATTCTGTTTGGGAGGTTGGGAGAACGTACTGGTGAACATATTAATTTTCTGATGTGGTAGATGTCGAACTTCGGGAATCGAACTTTGTTCTGCAGCAGGGCTAACCACCAAACTACACCAACTTCTCGTGCAGTACAGAGCAGATGTGCTAAAGACAGACTTTTGATAGTTGTTTATAATGGGGTACAATGTCTCTAAGGATGTTATTAGGGCTATATAGGATAACATTAATTTGATTTTTTTAGCCCAAAACTGTTGTTATTACTTCATGAGAGGCATGCAATTACCTGGGAAGAGCTGCTTGGTGGGCGTGCTGAGCTGGGCCTTTTTCCCCACCCTGTAGGCCACATCCGGTTTGGATCCTCTCCTGATGGTACAGAAACCCTGTGTTCGCTTTACTCCTTCTGGAGAACTCGGAAAGTCTAGGACCTTCAGGACATCCACAGGTTCAGCTGTGAGGGGAAGAAGGTCATGTTTACAGCGACTGCCAAAACACATCAAATTCACATTCAAAAGCATAAGCATCGGTACATAATGAAGACCTTCTTCGACCATCCGCTGTACTCTGGGTTGGTTTGGATGTTCAGAACTCTTTTATTAATATAGAACCTTCAGATTATGTAGGGGTTTTCAAACTTCTTCACAATCGCACATCCCATCTCCACAATTATCATTTATTAGCATATTGTCCATTTCAGAACAAAACCTTAGATCTTTGTTTTTGTCATTTTACAGGATTTGATGTTGGTGCAAGTTGGTTGTGTTGATGTTTCCTGATAAATGAACCAAAAGAAAAAAGCTCCAAAATAACTTCTACTATTAACCTCAATTCAAGGTTAAAAAGTTTTTTTCAACTGCTGTTAAGTTCGCATTATGGAGATATGAGGTTTCTTCACAGTATGGTTAAACCATGAACTATATAACAGTCTGCTATATGTGTTGGACATAAGTGCTAATTCTTTTCAAAATAAACCCAGAATTTTTTTATCATAAATGCATAGACTGAGTAAACAGTTTAAAGTAATTAATCAGTTGTGTCTTATTGAGAGCAAAAGTGTCGGCCAGAAAAGGAATACAGTTTGAGAAAATCAAATAAAATGGGGCTTTCAATAAAACTGTTTCTGGCATCTGACTAAAATACTCACAGCAGTGAACAATATAAATTCACTGGTGGCATTTGTGTGGTTTCACGCACCATAATTCTTACATTCTTAGAGTTTTCTAAGACTGTTTTCCAGCATCTCTTTTATTCCTAAAAACTAAACAGACAGCACTTTTTATAAATGGATATAAAAAAATCAGCTCTGTTCTGATTGGCTCATTCAAAAGGCAGCCAGGACTGAAACACTCCTGACTTCAGTGTGAATGGGCAGAAATAAAGTGCTATATAGACTTAAAGGGTTTGAGTATAAAAATTCATGCTCAAATGGGGGGCAACATATTACCAGAAAGCTGTGGTGTCTACTCTTATTGTGACAATCAACTTATTTTACAGTCTCTCCTTCTTTCGTTTTTACGAGCCTCTTGAGGTTCAAAGTGGTATTTTGGGACATGACAAGCTGGGGTTTGCAGGTTAGCATGCTACAGTAGATATCTCTGCAACAATGAATCACTGACGTACTATCAAAACGGCTATTTCTTCACACTTTGTTGCTAATATATATATATTAAATTCTCAAAAATTGTATGTAAATGTATGTAAATGACATCACAAAAACACTGAATATAAAACCGCTGTTTTTGCAGCTAGGATTTTCTATATGGACTGCAGAATATGTTTTGAAACTTGCAACTTTTTGCAACTTTATTATCTTTTTTTTTCCAAAATAAGAAGAAATAGTTGTTTTTTATAACATGGGCCTTAAAACAGAAGCAACAAAACCACCATAGCTGAGCAATGCGTGACATTTTTGAGCTTTATCGCATTGACTTTGATACACTGGATACTAGTTGTTGCTGGTTATTGGTACAGGCGTTTTTTTTTTTTTTGTAGCAACAGTGCTGATGTTGATTGACGGTTTTATCGCAATTATTTCCCAACTACTATAACTGTAAATGAACAAATTGTGCTTTTATGAGAAACTTGAGCAAGTCCAAAAGATCTAAAGAAAAACCCAGCAAGGGTCACTGCCTGTAGGCCGATTCACAAGTCAAACTGTGCAGGAGTGACAGGTGTCGGTGTTGGTCATGGCTCCTCTGTGGTTGTGGGAGCGCCACAGGCTCCAGGTTTTACAAGCAGCTCGGCTTAAGCAGCATAACACTGAGTGTAGTCCATCTTGTTGTTATTACCCGTGTCAAAGTCATGCTGATGCTTTCATCCAGAGCTAACGGAGCATTTCAGACTGTTCCCAATTGCTCCGTCAAAATGCTACAACAGTAAATAGTCTTGATTTACTGTTTGATTAATATAGGCATTTGGATGGTAGGTGCAATAAAACTTGGTCATGAGTAGCACAGCAATGTCATGCTGATCTACTGCTTTCCCTAAGCCTTTTAGGACCTGCCTTTGATGCTGCAAAAATGAGGGGGGTAGGGAGAGAAACGCCAGGCTCTCAGTCGATTCTGATGAATGGGGTGGTACTTGAGGTCAGGAAGATAACCATGTTCCAGAGCGTCTTCTGCTCATGGTGAACAGATTGGACTCATCACCAACATCAGTCAGCCTGTCAGACTGTCTTATATAAGCACTACTGCATGGCTCTGAGACCAAACAGATTAAGTCCAATAATTAACCTATCCAAGCACCACAACACAAAAACACTTATAGCTGCTGTTGAAAGACTGAAGGTTTACAAAATGCTCATAAAACTTATCATAATGAGGAACTTTGTAACACCACGCAATTCATATAACAAAACCCCATTATACATTTAACCTAATGAAAAGCTGTAGAACACGACTCCCTTTATATCACAGTACCTACATTTAGAGTTATACATTCAACCTAATGAGAAACTGTAGAACAGACTCAGTATATACCACAGTACCTACATTTAGAGTTATACATTCAACTTAATGAGAAAGTGTAAAACAGACTCAGTATATACCACAATACCTACATTTAGAGTTATACATTCAACCTAATGAGAAGCTGTAGAACAGACTCAGTATATACCACAATACCTACATTTAGAGTTATACATTCAACCTAATGAGAAGCTGTAGAACAGACTCAGTATATACCACAATACCTACATTTACAGTTATACATTCAACCTAATGAGAAACTGTACACCAGACTCAGTATATACCACAATACCTACATTTACAGTTATACATTCAACCTAATGAGAAACTGTACAACAGATTCTTTTTTACCAGCATTTCCTAAATCTTTAAGGACATTCAAATTTACAATTATTAGTATTTATTGGTGGTTTACAGTTTGAGATTAAACATGGGGATCTCATTGCCAACCATTCACTGAAGAAACCCAACATTCTAATGAAAATGTTCTCCTTTTACTCTTTCACCAGAAGATATCAGTGCTGAGAGGCTAGATAACCCAGCTCACACTTTCATGTGTCTGCTGGTATGTTAGTCAATCAGCACACAGGAAGTACCTCTTTCGAAGCCCTAAAGACAATAAACCACATATCCCTGCTCAGCCGCTGAGGAGATTCTTCAGTCTCTCCTTTTTCTTGATCAGAGAAGCTTCTCATAGAGTCTTCGACAGCCGCTTACTTTTCAAACTGACTGCTTTTACAAAAACAGGCCTGGGAAAGTACTTTAGAGGGATAATAATGAAGCCTTTCTTAAACCTCTGCTAGATCAGCCCCACAAAACAGAACATTATAAAACACAATAAAGCCACCAACAGCTTCATAAACTATGCTCCAACTGCACACCAAATTACAACCTACTGTATGTGTTGGACATAATTGTTGGGAGCTAATTCTATTTAAAATGACACTGGGAAAAAAGCATTTGCAGGCTAAACATTCACATATAACATTTTTCAAATAAGGATTCTGACTGCTGTGGACTTTACTGTATAGTAAACCGCTCATGACCTGAGTCCTACAAGAATGAAAACTCACACTTGTTGAACATTATGTATGGGGAAACATTTATGTATATTGTTTCATATCTACAAAAAACTATTCATTAACCACTATGAGTAATTCAACAGCAACTATTCACTGTTTAATATACGTTATTTAGTAGGTACTATGATTTTTTGTTAACTACTATTAATAATTTAGTATTTATTTTAAATTATTAATTATCTGCTATAAATTAGATTTGTATTATTAAGTTATCAAGTTATTAAAATATTGTCTAATTATTATTTCTTAAAATGATTAAATATTCATTTTTCAGCCTTGTAAATTGTGTAGTTATGAGACTGTGATGAGTCCTCAGAGTAAAAATTGCTAGAAAAAGATATAGCCAGTATTTTGTGAACTTTAGAGTGTTTTTCCTCATTATGGTACCATATGGCAGGGTTAGGCAGGAAGCAGTGATCCCACACTTCCTGTCTCTTAGAAGTGGCCAGGTGGAGCTGGGAGCTTTGAGAACTGCTCTTTGGGGTTAGTGAGCATACTGAAAACATTAGAGCCCTGGCACAATAGCACAAAGCACATACTCATGCTATACACCAGGAACCTATAATGAGTGGTGGACAGTAATGAAGTAAATGTAATTAGTTACTGCACCTAAGTACTTTTTTCATTTTGGATGCTGCTGTTCTTTAACTCCACCACATTTCAAACTCAAATATCTAAAAACATTACATAGTAAAACAAACTAATTAATAACCTTCTATTAGCAGATTGGTGGGACACTAGAGTCTCTTCACTTACAGTGAGTTGTATAAGAATCTTGTTGCAGAAATGATAATAGAACATTAGAGCCATAATAAATCATGCTACTTAAGTACATTTGAAGGTAAATACTTTAGTACTTTTACTCAAGTGGGAGTCTAAAGGAAGGACTCTTCATTTTACTGGCATAAAATTTTACCCTAGGTATCTCTACTTTTACTCAAGTACATGGTTTATGTTGTTTGTCCACCACTGCCTGTAAGTATACTGTGCAAAAAAAAATATCAGTTGAATTTATTTGTTTAACCCATTAAGTTCAAATATTGCAATATTAAGCATTGTGTTTTATTTAACATGTTATTTTATCCAAGCCTGTCCAGGTGGCTACAAAAAATAAATAAATAAGAATTTGTCTGGGTAAAGCACTCATGCTGTAAATGCCTGGAAACGGTTATGAACTCCTGTAATGTGCTCTTGAAAGGCATTCAAAAAGAACCACAAGAGATAAGTGGAGACTGCTTTAATGGTGCCTCAGCATGCCTGATGACCAGGCCTAGCTTTTTTGATGTGGTGGCGAGTTCTTCTCGCAAATTTGTGACAAATCATCAGCCTGTCGCAAGTTTCCACACACAGAATACCTCTAGAGGATAAAAATAGTGCAGACTATCATCTTTAATGAGGGAGACTTTTGAAAAACTAGACAAATAGTCGTCCACGCCTTTAAAGCAGCTAAGCTAATAGTCTGTAACTCCTCTGAGTTTTGTCCAGAATGCTATGCTACTGTTTTTTTCTATTCTCCAGCATGAACTAAAGGTCTCTTTGTGCTCCAGAATGCCTTTCACTGGGGCCGCATACCTAAAGGCCTCATATATTCCAGATGTGGAGAATTGGCTGGCTCAGAAGGGCCACGCTCACAGAAGCTTTTAAAACTCTACAATATTCCAAATCCACTTAAAATGCAAAAAAGAGCATGAATTAGCCTTGAGGAGCCCTAACAGTACTCTTTGTAAGTTCTTTGGCTTCCTTATCCTATGCAGCATACTTTATTCCATTTACACTTCTATGGACAATGCACATTAAGAATGGGTCGTTTGAACTTTAGCTTTTGCCTTTATCTGCCACACAAAGTACATACAGGTAACAGAGATTAAGCAAAGAAGGTCAACCAGCTAATCAGTTAATGGTACGAAAGGTTAAAATACAAAATAAAATCATATCACATAATCCACTACTGTGATTATGTCTAGTTTAATCGTCCCTCAAGGTTTACTAACTCTAAAATTGATAACTGGTCATCACATGGATTTATCAGTCTACTCAGACTTTAGCAGAGCTCAGTAATGCTGAGATTATTAACTGACCATCACACTGATTTATCAGTCTGCTCAGACTTTAGCAGAGCTCAGTAACACTGAGAATAATAGCTGACCATCACACTGATTTATCAGTCTACTCAGACTTTAGCAGAGCTCAGTAACACTGAGAATAATAGCTGACCATCACATGGATTTATCAGTCTACTCAGACTTTAGCAGAGCTCAGTAATGCTGAGATTATTAACTGACCATCACACTGATTTATCAGTCTGCTCAGACTTTAGCAGAGCTCAGTAACGCTGAGAATAATAGCTGACCATCACACTGATTTATCAGTCTGCTCAGACTTTAGCAGAGCTCAGTAACACTGAGAATAATAGCTGACCATCACACTGATTTATCAGTCTACTCAGACTTTAGCAGAGCTCAGTAATGCTGAGATTATTAACTGACCATCACACTGATTTATCAGTCTGCTCAGACTTTAGCAGAGCTCAGTAACGCTGAGAATAATAGCTGACCATCACACTGATTTATCAGTCCACTCAGACTTTAGCAGAGCTCAGTAACGCTGAGAATAATAGCTGACCATCACACTGATTTATCAGTCTGCTCAGACTTTAGCAGAGCTCAGTAACACTGAGAATAATAGCTGACCATCACACTGATTTATCAGTCTACTCAGACTTTAGCAGAGCTCAGTAACGCTGAGACTAATAACTGACCATCACACTGATTTATCAGTCCACTCAGACTTTAGCAGAGCTCAGTAACACTGAGATTAATAACTGACCATCACACTGATTTATCAGTCCACTCAGACTTTAGCAGAGCTCAGTAACACTGAGATTAATAACTGACCATCACACTGATTTATCATCCACTCAGACTTTAGCAGAGCTCAGTAACGCTGAGACTAATAACTGACCATCACACTGATTTATCAGTCCACTCAGACTTTAGCAGAGCTCAGTAACACTGAGATTAATAACTGACCATCACACTGATTTATCAGTCTACTCAGACTTTAGCAGAGCTCAGTAACGCTGAGACTAATAACCGATCATCACACTGATTTATCAGTCCACTCAGACTTTAGCAGAGCTCAGTAACGCTGAGACTAATAACTGACCATCACACTGATTTATCAGTCCACTCAGACTTTAGCAGAGCTCAGTAACACTGAGATTAATAACTGACCATCACACTGATTTATCAGTCCACTCAGACTTTAGCAGAGCTCAGTTATGCTGTGATTAATAACTGGTCATACTCAGGCTTTAGCAGAAACTTCTGTATTTGTAAGGAAGTTAATTAACAGGCATGGATGTGTTTCTTATAAAGATGGTATATGCAATGAGGTAAGTGTTCTAAAAGTAATCTAAAGAAGTAGATTACTGAAATAACTATATTATGTACACTGCCTTAACAACATATAACTTGGACTGAATACAGATACGTATATATGATTCTGTATTCTGAATACCTATTTCCAATACATGATGCATCATAAAGTTTAGCAGCATTTGCACTGAAAACAAGTCAGACTTTTATCATGTAGAAACTAGAAAGTCTTTTAGTTTTTTTTATCATAACGTGACGAAGAACCGCCTACTAAACTATTAATTTTTTCAATCCAGTGACTACATCTTATTCTTAGTACTGCTGGTTCTGGCCAGTGTTTAGTTATATGAAAGAAGACATTTCCAACCATACTGAAATCACAGTCAATCAGAAGCCGTCTGACAACTGCCTGAGCGGAGCATCTGAACCTGAGACTGCCTACACTGGTAAGCAGAGCCAAAAACTAATGTAAAGTTCATGCTGCAATGCTGACAATATAATAACATAAGTGAGGTATTAAATTAGCATGGAGCGTGGAAATGCTGCATCTAGGAAATTAACAGAAAAGATTTTTGGACACATTCTCCAGTCAGCATAACAGCTGGATCTGTGCTGAGACCAACTTTTCAGCTGCTAAACTGTTTATTGTCAGAGTCAGGCCTGGCAACCAACCTGGCAATTACAATCCACTGGAAAGTTTAGGCAGGCTGTAAAGACGAGCATGCAGAACACGTAGTTGTGGTACAGTTTATAAACCTAAAACCTCTCAGGGGCCCGTTTCTGCTGAATCTGCTCTTCTAAATATGGCCAACAGAAGTGCAATGTGTTAAAGAGATTATCACGCCACCAGTTTAATCTCAGCATGGCGTATGCCACTGCAGAGAGGAAGAGAGGAAAACATTAATTAAACAGTTAAGGGTAAGACCTGTTTTTTTATTAGCTACTTACAACTTTTGTTCAGTTAAGCCTTCAGTTAAAAGAAACATTTTGGAGTTTTCCTTTGAGAGTTTGGATTATGATATATCTGCTAAAAATGCTTTTTTTTTTTTTTTTGGAAATCAGTCAGCTTGATTTTAAATAGTTTGCCAAACTTTAAAATTAATAAGTTAATTAGTTAACTAAACTTTAAAGATGAGCAATATGTATGTATATATATATATACATGTGTAAACCAATCTGCTTAACTTTAAACATAATTAGGTAACCTTTAAACCAATCAGTTAGGTTTTAAAAAATGAGCAGTATATAAGCAAATCAAGTAGCTTATCTTCAAAATCAGTCAGCTAAACCTTAAGATTAATGAGCTAAACTTTAACAATAAGCAGCTTATAAGCAAATTCACTGCCTTAACTTTAAAATCAATACATTAAGTTTTATAATTAGCAGCATATATGCAAATTCATCTGCTAAACTAAAATCAATATGTAAACTTTAAAATCATAGCAACATATAAGCAAATCAAATGGTGTAAAAATGAAATCAATCGGCTACCTTGATAAGTAGCGCCATCTATGCAAATCTATCAGCTACACAACATACAAACAAATCAGTCAGGTAAACTTTTAAATCGGTCAGCTAAACTTTAAAGTGAATGAACTTTTGAATGAATGAGCTGAAGTATTGAGTTGAGCTGGGAGAATGAAGGGTGGGAATAAAAGTCTTCAGAGGAGCTGAAGGAATGAACAGGGTGGATAATATGACCTACATATGGTGTGTTAAACACAGTGGAGAGGTTTTCCATCAGCGCCCCTCGCTGGGCTCCGGTGGTGCCCGGGACAGTGTGGAGAAACAGTGCAATACTCTGAGCTGAGGTGAACTGAGGGAGTAACAAATGTTGCCCTGGGCACACAAATGGGCACAGCAGGGCACAATTTCACCCACTAAACTTTAATAACACACTGGAGAGACTGCAGTACTCACTTACTTATAATAAGATACGTCATTAAAGCTATACTTAAAGGGCACATACCCTGCATTTGTCTTCCCTCAAGTCCATTTAAGATGTTTGTGTGAGTTTACATACTCAAAATAGTTGCAATACATGACCATTTTCCAACCTCTCCTAATCCCCTAGAATTAGAGCCTGTTCAGTTACTGTGCCTTTAAGAGTGATATATGCAAATAAGCTATGTTCTGATTGGCTGACCTGTATTGCAGCTTAAAAAAAGAGGGCTAGGCTAAAGTACTAGCATGTAGGGCAGCATATAAACTGCTTTAACCTGAATGAGTGGATACATGTGCTGATTTTTGTGACATCACAGTGAACCCAGAATGAACTGTCCCTGCATGTTAGCTATAGTGATGTATGGGGACTATGGCGAGTGAACTGTACATTCTACAACTTCAACAATGTTGAACTCTTATTCCACAGAAGCAAAGACATATGGATTCACATAATGTGGATTTACTAAAAGGAAGATGCACTGAAGCATCTTGAGATGTTACAATACATGGACAACTAATAAAATTTTAAACAGAAAAGGTTTTAATTAGGACACAATTAAAAAATCCACAAACTGCAGATAGTTTTACAGCCCTACAATTACAGCACAGCTCAGACACAGCACATCTGCCTTACAAAGAAAAGACTAAGAAAACAGAGAGAGAGAGAGAGAGAGAGAGAGGCAGAGAGAGAGAGAGAGAGAGAGAGAGAGAGAGAGGCAGAGAGAGAGAGAGAGAGAGAGAGAGAGAGAGAGAGAGAGAGAGAGAGAGAGAGAGAGAGAGAGAGAGAGAGAGAGAGAGAGAGAGAGAGAGAGAGAGAATGACAAAGAGAGAGAGTGAGAAGAACAAAGAAACCTAGAGAGAAAGAAACAAATAAATCCAGCAGAAAAAGAGAGGCAGAAAAGAATAAGGGCAAAGCAACAGCTAGAGAGAGATAGAAAGTGAGATAAAGGTAGAAGGGAGGTGTTTTAAGTGGGTGTACGCAAAGAGTCAGGAGAGAGAGTGTGAGAGTGAGAGAGAGTGAGAAAGAGAGATGGGGGAGGGAATAAGGAGAAAAAGAGAGCAAAGAATGAGCATAAGAGAGAAGAGGGATAAAGAAGAACACAAAAGAGAATGAGATAGAGAGAGAGAGAGAGAGAGAAGGAGAGAGAGAAAGAGAGAGAGAGAGAGAGAGAGAGAGAGAGAGAGAGAGAGAGAGAGAGAGAGAGAGAGAGAGACAGAGACAGAGACAGAGACAGAGACAGGAGGGACAGAGAGAGAAAAGAGGAAACTGTGTTTAAAGTGTCTGCACTAGTAAAAGCCTTATGAAGGTTTCATTAGTTACTAGTGCCCGCAACCCCCCCGAAACACACACGCACACACACACACACACACACACACACACACACACACGCACGCACACACACACACACACGCACACAGCAGGAGGTGTGTTCTAACTGCTGATCAGACAGGATGTATGAGTGATCAGTGTGTGTGTAAAGGTCTCTGGATGTTTTATTCATTGATTACTGATCTGTTATTAACCACTAAAGAGCTTTTATTGGCCATTTATTAATCTGTTACTGATCATTTATTGATCTTTTTTGTATTATGTAATGATCCTTCAGTAATTTATTATTGATTGACATTTAATTTCTGCTGTTTAATATTACACATTTACCACATATAACATTAACACATAGAAGCATCATCATCATCATCTCTCTTACTCTATCCCCCTCTCACTCCATCTCCCCTCACTCTTAATATCTCCCCTCTCTGCCCCTCTCTCCTTCTCTCTCTCTCCCCCGCTCTGCCCTCTCTCCCCTTTCTTTCTCTCTCTCTCTCTCTCTCTCTCTCTCTTTCTCCCACTATCTCTGTCAATCTACCCCCTCCTCAGTTCTCTGTCATTCTATCCTCTCTCTCTCTCTCTTCCCCTCTCTGCCCTCTCTCTCTCTCTCTCTCTCTTCCACTCTCTGCCCTCTCTCTCTCTTTCTCTCTCTCTAAGTGAAAATTCAACTCAAATTCACTGTGGTTTATTGACATGGAGATTTATATCGGTGCTCTTAAACGACTTCCACAACTTTGGTTCAATAAGTCTCTCTCTCTTTCCCCTTATCTTCTTGTTCTCTCTTTCCTTTATCATCTTCCTTCTTTCCCTCAATTAAAGAGCAATTCAGATTCAGTTTATCCACAGGACGTACGTTTGCGTTTGTGTATTTATACATATATATTATATTATTTTCTTATCATTTTCTTCTTCTGCATCTCTCTCTCTTTCTCTTACCTGCTCGTACTCCTGAGGCCTGCTGTAGAAGGATCAGTGCAGTGATGAGGGTTGGTACAGTGAAGCTCCACAGGTTCTTCCACCTCCACTTGCATCTCCATCTCTGCTGACCCATGATCCGGCTCCGCTCTTCAGATACACCCCAAACACACACTCCAAACACCAAACACACACCCCACACACACTCTGTGTTTACTCTCACACTGCCATCCGTTACAAACCCCCCAAAAAAGGCTGAACCTCTTTCTTCTGGAGCAGAAAAAGGTTCCCCTGTTCCTCTTTAGACAGAAGGTGTGAGTGAGGAAAGGCTGGAGGAGTGAACCTGAGCCCTGAGTGAAGGAACCGACTCGAGGAAAAGCTCCACTCCTCTCCAGCAAATCATCAGCCTGGAAAAGTGCTCTGGATCCGCCCATCATCCCAAGAAGAGGTTCAGAGAGAAAGTTCAGAGGCTCAGAGCGAGCAGCTGAGGAGCACCACACTGAAAAGTAATGTATTAGAATACATCACAGTGTGCTTTATTAATGTAAAGGAATATACCAACATTAGAGGAAGGATATTAAATTATTCAAACCTTTTCTTGATGTTTTGATGAGTTTATTAGTCCTTTAGGAAAACTTTTCTGCCAATAGAGTAAGTATTTTCTTTATGTGAAATGGGTTGAAACAAGATGTATTAATAATATTATAAAGTTTCCATTAAAAAAGTCACAACTGTTGCAGAAAGAGAAGTAAAATGTCTAGAAATGGTCTAGGACTATTGCAGGTCTATCTAGAACTGCAAAACTCTGAAACACTTATTATTGTTTGTTGGTATTTTAATGCAGTAAAAAACTGCAGAATTTTCAGTTATTTATTTAATTGTAGTTCAGCTTTCTTTGCACAGCACTTTTTACTTTTTAACAGAATCATTTTAATTTATTTAAAAAAAAAAGTTTTCATTCCATCATTCCAACCAGCTGCAAGAAGCAATGCCAGAGTCTGCCACTAGATGCCGCTCTTGCTTTGTGTGCATGGAGACCACGCCTCCACAAGCAATATAACCACACCCCCGCATATCAACATGGCCACACCCTAATTGCATATGGCCACGCCCCCATACAGCACGGTTTAAGAATCTTTAAGGTCAAATAATAAATCAATGTAATCAGCATACTGTTGGCTTACTGTTCTGCTGCTTGGCTTATCACTTCAGCGCTGTTTTCAGAGCTTCTCTGGATCTTCATCCAGAAAAAAAGTTTCTGAGCTTGAATGGCAAATATGATTTTCAGAACTTTTGGAATTCTGTTAACATTTTTGTTTTCTCTAATGGGCTCCGCGAAGGCTCTGACTGCCTACAGTATTTAAGATATTTCCTGAAGGCATGGGAAATAAAAGAGTAGCCAGAAAGATAGACAGCATGACCATGAAGAAGCTGGCTGAGGAACAGAGCTGACATTTCATGGCCAAGCAGAAATTCTTTCCAGACACACGCAGGCCCTCGAACGCTCTCCGCCTTTTTCAGACAGTTCTGCAGCAGCGACCTGAAAAGCATTAATGCTGAGAGGATCTCTGGAACCCTCAGTGGAAGTACAGGTGGGAGCCATAGAGTCCAGTGGTCGGTTCTCCACACTTCAGGATTTTGGTTTTGATATTACAAAGGCAGTAATTGATGCACAAATTGAAAACACATGGGCTGTTGTTTACATGTACAAACTCATAGCACACACCAGAGTTGCGCTCATGAAATGGTTCAGGGACATCCATCATATTAAATAAATATACTGGAATCATCGTTCATTTGGGCTGGACATCCAAATGAGCCCTGCTGAAATAGACAGGTGCCACAACTGCTTGGCTTTTTGCTCTCTAAAGAAGCTTAAAAAGAATTGGTTCTTTACTGACTGAAAGGCTCATCCTAGAACGTTACATTATGTTCTTTACAATTTTTAAAAGTTCCTTTCGTTTACCACCAAACCACTAAAGGAGTGGTTCTAATGTTGCATCATGCAAAAGATCTTTTTCAGCCCCCATAATGTAAAAAGAGTGAGGAACTGACCCATCAGGGAGTACAGCTTTTGGTTCTTGCTCCTTGTTGCTTTTACCTGCTTGAGAAGCAGCTGGATCCACTGCCCTAACAGTGACAGTGAACAGTTTACTTGTGTTACTTTTTGGTCAAAGGGAACCTCAGTCTGTCTCTAAGTAGTGACTGTGCAATACGCAACACTGTTCTTCTTTTTCTTCTTGCTCTTTTTCTTCTTGTGACTATAGTGTAGTTTTCGAGATATCAAAACTGTTCCACTTCCAGAGTCTTCAGGCTGAGCGGGAATGCTGTGCTTGTATACACTCTTTTAAATTTCTGAAATTTTTCCCCTTATAAATGACTGGGGTGGAAAAGCACACACAAATCTACTGTACTTCTGCTCAACCGACAAACACAGTTTCACATGCACTCTCAGCAAATTCAATGTTGGCCTGACCTGCACTCGTCTGTTTATTTTCCATCCTTTGTTTCTCCCATAGTGTCCTATAGTGTCCAATAGTGCCCACTGTTTCCTTTAACCTGCAAAAACCAAACTGCATGTTCTCACTCAGGGCATATCCCCAAACTGTAATCCACAGGCATATTGACCCGCACTCCTCAATGTGTTGTTTATTCATTACTCCTATAGACTCCTATTCATTGTAAGAACATTTTAGCAACCAGCTAGCAACAAGCCTACGCTGCCCACTTACTCTGTATTTTCTTTAGGAAATGTACTTTTCTAGTTAAGTTCATTTGGTCTCCACAATATCCTGTACATATACAGTGTCTTATTAATATCCTCCCAAAGTCTAATAAATGTCTGAAAGCTGTTTTTCACCTTACTTGTCTCATCTTCCACACAAAAAGGACAGCAGACACTACAGCCAGACATCAAACCCAGGCCCTTGCTGCAAGGCTTCTTGCCTTTTTGGCTAATATAATTATTCCATGCATAAAAAGCAGCAAAAAACATAAAACTGGATGCTTCAAGTATCAGCTTCCCGGTCGTATGTTAACTACATCATGGGCATCATAAAGACATATACGTTTGTATAATCATTCTCTACGTTTTCAGCAAATCAGTGAAACTCATTTGAATAGCTAGTTATTATTTGTTATTTTCTGTTTGCTAGCTTTATTATCTCACTTTGCTTTATGTATAAGCAGAATCTGCACAAATTGATCAAGCCAATCAGAACACAGCTGTATATATATATATATATATATATATATATATATATATATATATATATATATATATATATATAAAATTTAAAAGGCACACAAACAAAACAGCCAATTTAATTAGATCCAGCTTTGTGAGTACCTGATTATGGATTTACAAAAGAAACCAACTCTAAAGGACTCAACAGTCTTTATCTCTCTATCAGGGAGAAAACTGAGGATTCACTGGAGACACAGAGACAAGCTCAGTGAAGCATACATTAAAAAATGAATTCCAGACATAACCTTTACACTATTACTGCCGGTGTCCACTGTGGACAGTTTTATAAACAGAGACAGATTACTTTCAGATTGTTAAATCACTGTTCCAGATGACCTCATTGCTGCCCACACGCAAACTGACCCAATCAATAATAACACTAAAGTAGTAGATGTGCCAAAATCTGGAAGCTAGTTGGCTGAATGAATAATATTTGGAAGAATTAATATTCTGAGAGAAACAGACTCTCTCTTTGTTTAGTGTGATGTTTTTCATACCGGAAAAATCTTCTTAAATTTGTTCATCCTAAACAGCGTTTCAAATCGCAAATAATGTAGAACAGTTTCTGCAGTCATTTGTTTTCATTTCTGGCATATCTGTATGAGTATGTTAGTTTGAGTCCTATAATAAACTCAGAAAAATGTTTGATGTGCAGTTTAATCATCAAAATTCATTGTCTGATATCATCAGTAATATCGGTAACAACAACGCAAACAGAAAACAATAATAATTAAACTGCAGAAATCCTTGGGCTAAACAGACTGTATTAAAATTGACATTTAAGGCATTTAGCTGACGCTCTTATCCAGAGTGACTTACAAGGTTAGTCATAATACAGGTGGGCCAGTGTAGCGTTAGGAGTCTTGCCCAAGGACTCTCATTGGTGTAGCACAGCATAGTCACCCCAGTCTCCCACATGTGGTGTTGGCTCCGTGGCGGGCAGTGGTTTTATCCGCTGAGCTACACCAACCATTTCAGCTATTTCAGTTATCATGTCATTTGTGAATGTCAATATATTTCTTAGCTAACAATATCTTTAGTGAGTATAAATAGCCCATATTTCATATAAATTGTTCATTTAAAAGGTCAAATAATACATAAATAAAGAAATTGGTGGGAGGTGATTGTTTCCATGATGATTTATTACTGCTCACTTAGGACATCAAATGACAAAAGTTGATTCTAATTCAGAATAGGCATTTAATTCTAGTGTCTCTGACCTGCACTTCTTTCTATGCAGCTGGGCAGGGTTATATCACCCAGCTTAGAATGTATTAAGGATACAGACTCCTGTTTCCTTTTCCTGTTTAACAAAGCAGTGAAGCTGGATAAATTACTTCAAATTAAAGGCTGTCCAATAGCAGCATGCCGGGCAAGGCCTTACTTAATAGTCCATTAAGTTTCAGGTATTGACCAGGTAACTGTGTGTGTTACAAGCTACAGAGTACTAGAAACTACTAATACAAGGTACAAAACACAGAGGGTCCTGGGGGCTCTGGGTCTTCCTAAGAGCGTCTGCTAAATGCCTTAAAAGTAAATGTAATGAACCTCATGGACGCCCTGAATATCGCAAAAACATTTCTCAAGGGGGTCTCTGAAAAAAACTCATAACATTATACCATCCTTTGGGGTGAAATACATGTTCAATTATAAATTCAAGGAGGTCAAGTTCTTAGCTGTGTCAACCACAATTAGTGAGTTATCTTAAATAACTAGAGTTGCAGCACTGGTCTGTCTCAGGTTGGTGCTGCAGCAAACCAGTTCACCCAGTTAATCCTTCATAGCATAGGAACTGTTACTACTATAGGATACCATTTCACACTTTTACTCAGAACATTTTGTGCTTTTCTTTAACATTATAGAACCTGTGACTGATTGACTTTTAAGCTTAAGATTTGTGGCATTATTATGAAGCTTATGAGTGCTGGTATTGATCACTGTATTACACCAAGTATTTCACATTTGTTGATTATCTGAATCAGAATCAGGTTTATTTGCTAAGAATGTTGCCACCCACAAGGAACGAATTTGGTTTCAGCAGTTTGTGCCTCTCTAGTACTGACAGTCCACAATATACACAATGATTCCACATGTACACAATCAATACAGACAATAACAATATACAATCTTCACCGTATACACAATATACAAACAATAAACAAACTACAAATAATATACAGTTTACACATTATTTACAAACAGTATAAGGCAGTAGTGTTGAGGTAGGGTAGTGGTGTTAAGGTAGTGCTACAGTATTAGTATACATGTATGGGGAAGAGACTGTGGTGTATATCTGGCATGAAACTATGGACCAGCAGATGATGAGACTGGTCAGCTGGTTATGAAGAGGATAGCCTGAGGAAAGAAGCTGTTCCTGTGTCTGGTTGTCTTGGCGTACAGGGTCGTGTAGCGCCTGCCGGATAGGAGGAATATGTTGGAATATGCTGTGTCCAGAGTGAGGCAGATCTGTGATGATGTCCCCTGCTTGTTTCCTGGTTCTTGAACAGTACAAGTCCTGGAGGACGGGCAGTGAAGCATCAATGATATTTGCAGCTGTCTTTATGGTCCTTTGTAGTCTGTTCTGGTTCTGTACTGTGGCCACTCCAAACCAGACTGTGATGGATCTACACAGGACTGATTCGATGACTACAGTAGTAGAACTGGATCAGCAGCTCCTTTGGCAGACCCAACTTTCTCACCAGTCGCAGAAAGGATATCCTCTGCTGGGCCTTTTTGAGGATGAGGGTGATGTTAGTCTCCCATTTCAGGTCTCGGGAAATGATAGTACCCAGAAACTTGAAGGTGTCCATGGTTGACACAGGGCTGTTGGATATGGTAAGGGGGATGAGTTTTGAGGGGTGTTTCCTGAAGTCTGTAGTCATCTTCACATTCTTCAGTGTGTTCAGTTCTAGACTGCACCAGAGAACCAACTGTTTGACCTCTCTCAGATAAGCAGACCTAAGAACCTAGAACCTAGTTAGTCATTTTAGTGTAATTTCATTAGACTATCTCGGTAATTACAGTCATTTTATGCGAAACAATTACACAGTACTGTACAGTTCACACTAAGTGTAGCTCAGCAGATAACACCACCACCCGCCAGGGAGACACAACCACATGTGGGAGACTGGTTTTTGAATCCCGATCTGGGTGACTATGCTGTGCTACACCAGTAAGAGTCCTTGGGCAAGACTCCTAACACTACATTGGCCTACCTGTAATATGATTAACCTTGTAAGTCACTCTGGAAATAAACGTCAGCTAAATGCTGTAAATGTAATGTAAAGTTAAAACCTAGAACATAGAACTATAAAAGAAATCCTGACTATGTGCCAAGGCTAGACTTTGGCTAACAGACCTTTGAGGTTGTTATGTAGCCATTCCTCTGTATAAGGAAATCTGTGTCTACACAGTGGGTCACATATGGAAAACATGAACAGTGTCCTAGAAAATCATGCTATCTCAGTGAGTGGTAAACAATTTCCCTGGACTGGATCCTCAGCTGAAATACAAATATTACTACATCCCTGCTATAAACAAAATAAAACTCATGCTTTAAGTACTTTTTAATTTACCAACAACAGCTACTCAAACTGGCAAAGCCTCTGAACTACCACCCTGAAAAAGTTTGATTGCTTGCATAGTGCATTTCTGCATAGGTTGCCAGTGTGGTGACACTTTTTTGAAGAACCTATATTGGGAGACAAGTTTGCTTGTTTTATAAATACGCTTAAAATAAGTATACTAGTAATATGAGATACGAGAGCAGAAATACCTGATCTGATACAGTGATATTTAGAATAAGAAATATCAGGTATATTGGTAGTTTCGTACTGTTCATACATAATCTTTTCCGTACCTCAGAAAGATGCTGTTAAAATGATCCCATAAAGAAAAAGGGCTCAGACTTGGAGTTCCTTATTTGGGTCATTAAATTTCAGTCTGGTCACTGAAGAGGCCAGCATTAGTTTGTAAAGTCAGTCTGCACTATTAAAGCTAAATTTACAGACAGAACAAATGCAGTGTCTCGCTCAGATTTCCCTCCAGCTTTTCCTGCTTGCTCAGCGAGACCACCCTCCACTCATTCCAACCCCCACTCACTTCACCACCTTCTATTCAGAGAGACCACTGTAGTGCTCTCTGTTTCCTGGGACTGAAGCCCAAAGTGATTAGTTTAATTCAGCAGTCCCTCCTGTGCAGGAGAACGGGAAAAACGCAATAGAACCGCAGAAATATTCCGATCCTCTGACAGCACACAAAGGGGAAACATGCAGACCTGCCATCCAGGCTGCTTCTTTCTCGCTGTCTATTTTCTTCCATTCACTGGTATACAATTTTCAGCAGCGTCTGGATTTGTAGATTCTTTCTGTACTATAAACCATGTGATTAAATAACCAAAGCGTGCACTGCCAGGCTGCGCTGTAAAGGCATTGTGTAATTATTCTATAATAAGAACTGCAGCGAAAGCAGATCAAACTGCAAAATTCTTAAAGAAAAAGCCGGTCTAGAGGAGCCTTTTAATTAGTTAGCCGTTTGACCTACTGTATGGTCTGTTTTACCAAAACTTAAACTGCACATCAGCCAGTCGACCTTCCCATGCTCCATCTTTCATTTACCCTCACAAAAAACACAATTCCACCACATTTGGTTGCTGTTATTTATTTATTCTATTACTTTTTATTATTCCACAGTGCTTTTACAGCCCTGTCATAAATTCAAATCGCCCTTTGAGACTCCTTATGGGCAGCTGCGCACATGCATTGTTGAGGAGCTGAAGGATACAAGATCACACTATCCGGCCGGGACATGGACGTTATAGATTGTACAGAATGTTTGTAAACAACCTAAATAGCATGACTTTCATGCATGCAAGTGGGTGTTGGATTCTGCCTAGGAGTGGGAATGTGGCACCAGCAAAGACAACATCAGAAACAAAAGAATATTGACTTACAAGGTAGAGTAATATTACTGGGTTCCATTACAGGAGGTTGTAATGGCTTATTTGGTGAGGGATGGACAAAGACCTACCAAACTGCTTGCCATGAGTTGAATTTATTTTCTGCATGCCACACTAAAATAGGAAAACTTACAAAGCACCTTTAGACATGAAGACGCAGATAAGGTTATGAACTAAATCTTAATCTATTATCAGAAACATTGGCTGGGATATACAGCCTGCTGATGATTTGTAGTTGTTTTAGATGTATTGATGCAGGACACTATTCAGTTTATATCACAATACCTACATTTAGAGTGAATTGTACATTCAACCTAATTAAAAAAACTGCAGAATGCCATTCAGTTTATACAAAAAAACTACATTTAGAGTTATACATTCAACCTAATGAGAAACTGTAGAACACACCTCAGTATATACCACAATATCTACATTTAGAGTTATACATTCTACCTAATGAGAAACTGTAGAACAGACTCAGTATATACCACAATACCTACATTTAGAGTTATACACTCAACCTAATGAGAAACTGTAGAACAGACTCAGTATATACCACAATACCTACATTTAGAGTTATACATTCAACCTAATGATAAACTGTAGAACAGACTCAGTATATACCACAATACCTACATTTAGAGTTATACACTCAACCTAATGAGAAACTGCAGAACAGACTCAGTATATACCACAATACCTAAATTTAGAGTTATACACTCAACCTAATGAGAAACTGTAGAACAGACTCAGTATATACCACGATACCTAAATTTAGAGTTATACACTCAACCTAATGAGAAACTGTGAAACGGACTCAGTATATACCACAATACCTACATTTAGAGTTATACATTCAACCTAATGAGAAACTGTAGAACGGACTCAGTATATACCACGATACCTACATTTAGAGTTATACATTCAACCTAATGAGAAACTGTGGAACGGACTCAGTATATACCACAATACCTACATTTAGAGTTATACATTCAACCTAATGAGAAACTGTAGAGCGGGCTCAGTATATACCACAATACCTACATTTAGAGTTATACATTCAACCTAGTGAGAAACTGTAGAACGGACTCAGGATATACCACAATACCTACATTTAGAGTTATACACTTAACCTAATGAGAAACTGTAGAACAGACTCAGTATATACCACAATACCTACATTTAGAGTTATACATTCAACCTAATGAGAAACTGTAGAACAGACTCAGTATATACTACAGTACCTACATTTAGAGTTATACACTCAACCTAATGAGAAACTGTAGAACAGACTCAGTATATACCACAATACCTACATTTAGAGTTATACACTCAACCTAATGAGAAACTGTAGAACAGACTCAGTATATACCACAATACCTACATTTAGAGTTATACATTCAACCTAGTGAGAAACTGTAGAACGGACTCAGTATATACCACAATGCCTACATTTAGAGTTATACACTCAACCTAATGAGAAACTGTAGAACAGACTCAGTATATACCACAATACCTACATTTAGAGTTATACATTCAACCTAATGAGAAACTGTAGAACAGACTCAGTATATACTACAGTACCTACATTTAGAGTTATACACTCAACCTAATGAGAAACTGTAGAACAGACTCAGTATATACCACAATACCTACATTTAGAGTTATACACTCAACCTAATGAGAAACTGTAGAACAGACTCAGTATATACCACAATACCTACATTTAGAGTTATACATTCAACCTAATGATAAACTGCAGAACAGACTCAGTATATACCACAATGCCTACATTTAGAGTTATACATTCAACCTAATGAGAAACTGTAGAACAGACTCAGTATATACCACGATACCTAAATTTAGAGTTATACACTCAACCTAATGAGAAACTGTGGAACGGACTCAGTATATACCACAATACCTACATTTAGAGTTATACATTCAACCTAATGAGAAACTGTAGAACGGACTCAGTATATACCACGATACCTACATTTAGAGTTATACATTCAACCTAATGAGAAACTGTGGAACGGACTCAGTATATACCACAGTACCTACATTTAGAGTTATACATTCAACCTAATGAGAAACTGTAGAACGGGCTCAGTATATACCACGATACCTACATTTAGAGTTATACATTCAACCTAGTGAGAAACTGTAGAACGGACTCAGGATATACCACAATACCTACATTTAGAGTTATACACTCAACCTAATGAGAAACTGTAGAACAGACTCAGTATATACCACAATACCTACATTTAGAGTTATACATTCAACCTAATGAGAAACTGTAGAACAGACTCAGTATATACTACAGTACCTACATTTAGAGTTATACACTCAACCTAATGAGAAACTGTAGAACAGACTCAGTATATACCACAATACCTACATTTAGAGTTATACACTCAACCTAATGAGAAACTGTAGAACAGACTCAGTATATACCACAATACCTACATTTAGAGTTATACATTCACCCTAATGAGAAACTGTAGAACAGACTCAGTATATACCACAGTACCTACATTTAGAGTTATACATTCAACCTAATGAGAAACTGTAGAACAGACTCAGTATATACCACAGTACCTACATTTAGAGTTATACATTCAACCTAATGGGAAACTGTAGAACAGACTCTAATGCGAGACTGTGGAAGAACCTGTACATGTTTATACAACAATATACTTACAGCAGTAGCTACAAATGAACAAGTCTGTGTTTATTTAGACTTCTTTGTGGAGATCCAGAGATGACCCTTAATAAATATTTTCTCTTTATTAATGAGCCAATTCTGTATTCTGTATTGAGCTTGATCGTTTTTATTGTCTTAAGCTTTTAAAACTTTGGTCAGATCATGTACTCAGAGTTTTAATGTTCTAAGCTTTGGTATATGTGTGTGGTTGTGGTTTTGGTCTCTGATTTGGGTCTGGCTTTCAAACCAAGACCACATTTTATTCTCATGAGGGCCACTTAACTCCATTCCTCTTGCAGAATCGCTTGGTAACTTTTCAACAATTGCTCTTCTGTAAACTTGATCGTTTAAACAATTGGACAGAAGAGGTTGTAATTTTGTTGCAGTGTTTGATGAGCAATATTTAACACTAATTCAAACTTCAAACTGCCCTGTTTTACCTAGGGTTTTTTTTGTTGTTAAGTTGCAGGATTTCAGGCGTTCCTCGCCAAATCTCATAATTTGTTGATGTTCTCATTTCCAATAAGTAAACACACTCCACAGAGAACAATCTTAAACGTGGCATTTATTATGCACATTTGTGTGCAATACTTAACATGCTGGAAAATGAAAACCTTTGCACAACCAACATATTTTAAGTTAGTTGTGTTGTATCGCATTAAATTAAAGTGTTAACTTGGAAAATCAACTTTGACCACAGTGCCCAAACTTTTGGAAAAGTGTGTGAACTGGATTTTGTCACAGCTAGATGCTTAGACTGTACTTGGATAAACATGAATGAAAGTATATGTGTTGTTCTGGAGTTTGCTAAGAGTTGAGGGAAATTAAAGGGTTACATTTAGGGTTTCCTTCCATCTGACACAGACATTACCTCAAAATCCCAGCCGTGAACAAGGCAGAGCACGGGCGAGGGTGGGGGATGTGGGGGGGAGGGCTTGGGGGTGGAGGGCTTAGGGGGTTTACCGAAAACTACTGAAACCGCAGGACTGTGGAATGTGCGTTTGTCTGAGCAGTTTAAAAGACATTCAGCTGTTTAGTATGACCTGATTTGGATAGAAGGTTTTCTCTGTGGTTCATTAGGCTGTTTTACTGCACTGTATACTTAATAATATACATTCCATACAGAGAATGGAAACTACGTTTACCTTTACTTTAGTGCTACAGGGGATAAAAAGCTTGTATGATGGAAAGATATGTTTTAATAATCCAATTAGATGAAGTAGGCAAACATTGTGAAGGTTTCAAAATGTGCCATTCACTACGACTGTACGATATGTACAGTCCACATATGGAAGTTAAACTGCAAGAACAGCCTAATTTAAATTCATTACAGCTTCATGTTTTCATAAACGCATGCATATACTAACTTATACATGTTCAACTAACAGCAGTTTAGCTCCACCCACTTAACCTAAAGATCCATCAACTCAGTGCCTATAATGGAGGCGCAGACACATAAATAATTTACATATACCAGTCTTAAAGGCACAGTAACTGTTTAATTCAAACAACTGAATTGTGACTGTTTCTAGTACATAAAACCACACAAACATATGGTATGAACTAAAATAATATAACATCTTAACAATAATAATATAATGACATCAAAGTGTTGGCCATCTGAACAAATGAGGCACCCCCAGAATGTAAAATAAGGTTGGGTTTTACTCGTGGGTTTGGATTTCACCAAAAGAGCATAGTCAAAACAGACCAGGGTATAAACCAAAGAACACAACAACCAAAGCCAGAAGGACATCAAAAGGGTGGTGGGAGACCAGTCCAAGTTCAAACACAAACAAGCTACTGAACCAGGCAAACAAACTAATGGTGCAAATCCAAATGAGAAGTCAAAAACACAGAAACAAGTCATACAAAGAAATGCTCGGTATGCAAAAGTGGAGTTGGCAATACTTTGCAGAGAGCATGACTCAAGTCTGAAGTTAAATACCACCTGATTGATTACAAACTCCAGTGACGAGGAACAGGAAAAGGAAGTCAACAGTTTGATTACAGTGACGTGGAGATAATCTCCCACTGGGAAAGTCCATATACAGACTGTAGTGAGCCAGCAGGTGAAAGAGAACTGACTGAGGAGGTATCTTTGGTAACCCCAAGGAGTCAGGAGCAGCTGAGGGATTAGGTCCAGTGCAATGACCATCAACAACACTCAAGTCTGAAGTTAAATACCACCTTCCATACTACCAGTATGGCATTCAGAACTACTGGAGTTGTCAAGGTGCTGAATGGATACAGTTTTCTGTGGACCACCCCTATGGGGCACCTTGGACTGCTTTCTGGGACGTCCTCTGGGACAAGGTGCTGGTTATCAGAGTGGCATTATTGGAACTCCACCACCAGACCTGGACCCAGGATTCCTTTGGACCATTCCCTGCTCAGCCAACCGGATACTGTAACCAACCAGCAGTCTGTCGGGACTTCTTTTAACCCCTGGCAGTCTCAGCTTAGCACGTACTTGTCAAAGAGACATGGAACCACAGGCTTAAGGAGGGAGACATGGAATGAACATGACACGTGGCACTGACAGGGTAAAGCAAGCTGGTTACCAAGTTGATTTATTGTAATGTACCTAGGCATGAGTTTTCTGTACTCCCTCTTAAACCTAAAGTCCCGAGTCGACTGCTATTTAGGGTCCCTGGATCAGTATAGCGGGTGTCACCCTGTTGAAAGTCTCCTTGGGCCTAGTTCCTTCTCAGGACTTGGGTAAAGTGGTGATGCATAGAAGTTAGAGAAGATTGTGGCCAAGTGATATGACAATCTCTAAACACTGACTAAATACATTTTTACCTGGAGGACAATGGGGGAAAGGAGAACATTCTAGGACCTGACCTCTCTTTGTCTAACAGTGGCCAAGTTGAAGCTGAAATGAGAAAAGAAGAGAGTGAGCCTGACAAGGCTTGAATCATTTAGCGTTATGTAAGTACTCAGGATTTGGGATCTACAAAAACAAGTAAAGGGTGTTTAACTTCCTTCAACCAATGTCTCCATTCCTCTACCACTAGCTTCATGGGCTAAATGTTCCTTATCTGCAACAACATAGTTCTGCTCAACTGAGGTGAGTTTGTGAGAAGAAAAGAATGCTACTGGGTGTAATTTGTTACATTTAGTAGTGTTA
The DNA here is from genome assembly GCA_024036415.1 of Prochilodus magdalenae. NCBI lineage: Eukaryota > Metazoa > Chordata > Actinopteri > Characiformes > Prochilodontidae > Prochilodus > Prochilodus magdalenae. Next base: position 436,848 of record JAMWET010003720.1, on the reverse strand, counting down.
TGTGAAAGAATAGCTCTCACTCCAACATTAAAAGCAGCCACCTCTGCAACAGAAGGTTTCTCAGGATCTGGATGAACAAAATCGGGTGCTGATGTGAACTCTCTGAGTCTCTGGAAGGCCATCTCCACTTGCAAATTCCATACCAGATGCTTGGTTTTTAAGAGTAAGGTCAGAGGTGCAGCTAGAGCACTATAACCTCATATAGCACATCTATAGAATCAGTTAAAACCTAAAAAATTGTTTTGTAATGGTGGCAGAGACTGGACAAGAGGTAACAGCTTCTACCTTATGACTGTCCATGATGACTCCTTCTGGGCTAATAGACAAGATTGCCATCTAAGTAGGCAGAGGGTGTTTCAGAGACAATAAATTGGCTTTTCAAGTATTCATAATGTCCATTGCTGGTACAGAAATCAGTTTTCCACTCATCGCTGTCTTTAATTTGAGAGTGATTATTCTAATCACTATGTAGAAATTTGGTAAAACTCTTTTCTGTGTGCTTTGAGAGCTGTTGTCACTAAAGGTAAAGGATAGGGATAATACTTGGTAATTTAATTTAGCTCCCTATAATCTAAACAGGGTCTACGTCGCCATTTTTCTTCCGTACAAAAAGAATCCAGCAGACATGCAATTCACATGCAAGATGTGAATGGATGGATGAATCCCTGTTGTTGACCTTACTGAACACTTCTAAAAGCTCCATAACCTTAAGAGAGATGTTTGTCTTAGTCTCAATATTCAGGATTTCTAAAAAAGAAGACTGAAGAACTACCTGGGGCCTAGTGAGACAATTATCGAATAAAATTGTGACCAAGAAAACAATTCTCTATCTGGCCATCAAATAAGGGCATCATGGTTTTGTACCCCAGGGAGGCTGATAATGGCTGAGGAGTCTATAAAAGCCAACTAGAGTCAACGACGAACAAACTGAGGGTTTTAGCTTGTAGGGCACTGGTCATTAATTAAATTGGGATAGTAATTCTGGATATTACTCCTATACCTAATGAATCCTCAACCAGCGCTAAGAGCTTGAGAGGTTGTGTCAGTGACTTGACAGGTGACTGAAGAAGTTCCACTAGTACAGTGTGGTGTTGTCCAAGCATTTGTTTTTGTTTACTTACTGTGGAGGTTAAGTCGGCAGGATCTTCCATCCACATAACAGGCGAAGTATTCTGTATGACTTCAGAACAAATCAGATGTTTGCAGAATTTAAAATAAGTTCAGGTTTTACTCGTAGGTTTGGATTTCACAAAAAGAGCATAGTCAAATCAGACCAGGGTATAAACCAAAGAACACAACAACCAAATCCAGAAGGACATCAAAAGAGTGGTGGATGATCAATCCAGGCTCAAACACAAACAAGCTACCGAACCAGGCAAACAAACTAATGGTGCAGATCCAAAAGAGAAGTCAAAAACACAGAAACAAGTCATACAAAGAAATGCTCGCTATGCAAAAGAGGAGTTGGCAATAATTTACAAAGAGCATGACTCAAGTCTGAGGTTAAATACTATCTGAGTGCTTACAAACATGAAACATGTGCAAGTAGACAAGTCAGGTGATCTGAGAGGAAAGTTGTGATGCTAGTCAGGTGATCTCCCACTGACTCATAAGAAATGAAGTTCTCAAGCCTGTATATAGACTGTAGTGAGCCAGCAGGTAAAAGAGAACTGACTGATGTGCCCTCAGCAGGAGGAGTGACAAAAAGCAAAATGCTGCCAAAGGTTAAATAATTTTGTACTGACTTTGGGGTTTTATTAACCCCAGCAAGGTTATCTCCAAGCTTTAGACAATTTTATGATAACTGAGTCTGTCTTAAAATTGGAGAAATGGTATCTTGTTAAGTGAAATAGTCTATCTAGTCGATAGATCTGATTGGGGTGTTTAAAAGATTATTTAAGGTATTATTTCGAGACATTTTTGTCAGCTATACTGTTGGAAGTGTGTCTTATCTGCTTAAAAGTATATTATGTGTTATATCTGGTAATCCAGTAAAAAAAACTCAAGTTAACAAATCTTTTAATAAGCTTGAAGGAGAGAGTGTGTGGGCAAAAATACACAAATCCCTTAAAAATACAAGTAATATAAGCAAAAAAATACTTAAGTAAAAGTCAAAGAATGAATCAAAAATCTACTTAAAGTAAAAAAGTAAAAGTATTTCTTATAAAATGGTTTCTAACTTATTTCTTAAACATTAGATTTTTTTTATTGAGGGTTAAAGCTGCACATCTATGAAACTGAGCATATGGTCCATTTCAAATTCCTCATCCGGAATTTGAAATGGACATTGTTGGAAACTCCAGGAAACTTCTTTTCTACTAAGAAAAAATCTTAGCAGTCAACACTGAACACTGGACCAGATGATTACCTTTTGTAAGACTTTTTCAGACCTGGAGGTACATAAGACAGACTAAATAAAGAGGACATGACAGTTACATCAAACAGGTGATGTGTGAACACGAGGAAAAACAACACAGCAACCCTAAAAACCCAGATCTCATCACTGTAGGTCAGCGGGCGAAATAGCATGTTTGTCACCTCCATCCATTACTCTTTATAAAGCCCAACTAGCTTCTGTGGCATTCTGTAAAGCAGCATTCTAAACCGGATGATATTGTGTTCGGATTCACAGAGTCAGGCTGAATTCGACTGTCTCTCTTTGAGTCTTGGTTACCTCTAAGTTAGAGTTTGCACACTGGGGCTGTATCAGTAGAGACGGGGGTCGCTGGTTTAACCCCTACGTTACAGTTAGCACACCGGGGCTGTATCAGTAGAGACGGGGGTCACCAGTTTAACCCCTACGTTACAGTTAGCACACTGGGGCTGTATCAGTAGAGACGAGGGTTGCTGGTTTAACCCCTACGTTACAATTAGCACACCGGGGCTGTATCAGTAGAGACTGGGGTCGCTGGTTTAACCCCTATGTTACAGTTAGCACACTGGGGCTGTATCAGTAGAGACGGGGGTCGCTGGTTTAACCCCTACGTTACAGTTAGCACACCGGGGCTGTATCAGTAGAGACGGGGGTCGCTGGGTTAACCCCTACGTTACAGTTAGCACACTGGGGCTGTATCAGTAGAGACGGGGGTCGCTGGTTTAACCCCTACATTACAGTTAGCACACAGGGGCTGTATCAGTAGAGACTGGGGTCGCTGGTTTAACCCCTATGTTACAGTTAGCACACTGGGGCTGTATCAGTAGAGACGGGGGTCGCTGGTTTAACCCCTATGTTACAGTTAGCACACTGGGGCTGTATCAGTAGAGACGGGGGTCGCTGGTTTAACCCCTACGTTACAGTTAGCACACTGGGGCTGTATCAGTAGAGACGGGGGTCGCTGGTTTAACCCCTACGTTACAGTTAGCACACTGGGGCTGTATCAGTAGAGACGGGGGTCGCCGGTTTAACCCCTACGTTACAGTTAGCACACCGGGGCTGTATCAGTAGAGACGGGGGTCACCAGTTTAACCCCTACGTTACAGTTAGCACACCGGGGCTGTATCAGTAGAGACGAGGGTCGCTGGTTTAACCCCTACGTTACAATTAGCACACCGGGGCTGTATCAGTAGAGACGGGGGTCGCCGGTTTAACCCCTACGTTACAATTAGCACACCGGGGCTGTATCAGTAGAGACGGGGGTCACCAGTTTAACCCCTACGTTACAGTTAGCACACCGGGGCTGTATCAGTAGAGACGAGGGTCGCTGGTTTAACCCCTACGTTACAATTAGCACACCGGGGCTGTATCAGTAGAGACTGGGGTCGCCGGTTTAACCCCTATGTTACAGTTAGCACACTGGGGCTGTATCAGTAGAGACGGGGGTCGCTGGTTTAACCCCTACGTTACAGTTAGCACACTGGGGCTGTATCAGTAGAGACGGGGGTCGCTGGTTTAACCCCTACGTTACAGTTAGCACACTGGGGCTGTATCAGTAGAGACGGGGGACGAGAATGCATTGATTCAAAGTAAAAGTATTAGGTGACAAAAACAAGTAAATTAAGTACATTTACAGCATTTAGCTGATGCTCTTATCCAGAGCGACTTACAAGGGTATTCATATTACAGGTAGGTCAGTGCAGTGTTAGGAGTCTTGCCCAAGGACTCTTATTGGTGTAGCACAGCATAGTCACCCAGACCGGGATTCGAACCCCAGTCTCCCACATGTGGTGGTGGCTCCCTGGCGGGCAGTGGTGTTATCCGCTAAGCTACAAATAAAAACCAACTTAAGTACAGTAACAAAGTAAATGTAACTTTTTACTTGGCACCTCTGCATTCACACAATATATACAGCTAAGGCTGTGAACAATAGAACATAGTAAACGGCTAACCAGTTTGAGTTGGTGCAGTCCACCAACCAAGTCCTGAATGATGCATGTACAATCCGTACTCCTGTGAAGAGTTGTCACAAACAATCACAGTTTTGGTTGGTAATCGGTAATCAGCTACTCTAGGCCAGTTATTTTAGACTGAAATAGTGAGCGTGTGCAGTGTTCTACCTCTTCCGCACTAATGAATGCCTTCTGCAGAACGCATGCCAAACGTCCTTGGTTTATTTCACTGTGATGATTTTTCGCTTTGTTTGTTATTTTCCTTCAGACTCGGAGTAAAGTTTATACTGTAGAGCCCACAGTGCAGATTAAATGCAGGACCTTCTTATATTCTCTGTCAGCCGGTGCCACAAGGCTCTTCTTGGAGAAGAACAGCAATTTTTCCACAAAGATCTGTTCCAGATTTGAGGCGAGTGCCATCAGTGATGGAGGATTTAATGATCAATCTGGGACATTATGCAATTCATAAACAAACCAAATGCATTTTATGGTTCATATGGAAGGGTCTTGGGGAAATCAGTTCCAGATATTGGAGGCACTCGCAGTACTGTTCTAAAACGATTTGTAAATAAATGGATTAGAAAACAAACGCTCAACAATACAGAAATTACAACAAATAAACAGTCGACTTTGTAAACGGGTTTAACCTTTTCCAAATCTCTTTTTGAGCAATCAGCAGTGTAGCTGATCATCCACTCATTAGAACCGTATCTTACGCTCCTTTGTTTGCTGAGTTCACAAAGTCTCTGTGTTTATACCTGAGTTCGGAGCTGTGTTATGAGTGTTTATCCTGCCTGTGTTTTTCATCCTTTCTTATCTTCTGGTTTCCTGGTTTTGAATATGTATCCGATGTTGCTTGCTTATGTTATAACACCTCCATGTTCTGGATTGAGAGTATTGGAATGTCCCAAAAAAGCATTCTGTCTCAACCCTCCCTTTACAGAAGACTTCGATGCAGCAAATGGTTTCAATCCAACTCAACCACCAATATAACCAAGGGGGTGTGGTCTGTTCAAACATCACTGCAGTCTGTGTGTCACACAGTGGAGCGATGGTGACACAGTGGATACGAACCCCCTGACAGCAGAGGCAGATCCCACAGTGCTGCATAACGTTCCCAAGAGCAGGACGTCTCTCCAGGCCCAGCAGCCTCCAAGGACATTGCTGCAGGCCCACCTCTCTCCAACAACCAGGAGCTCCTCGCATTGCTGGTTCCTTGCCCTGTTCTACTGCTGACCTCACTGCTCACCTACCGGCTGACCCACCGGGCTCTCTGTTTGTCCAGGGTCCTGAAATCTCCTGTCCTGCCCATGGCCTCTTAGTTTCCTGCTCCTGGTCCCTTTGCCGTTCATTCTCCTGTTCTTGCACCCTGGGCTGCTCCTGTCCTGTTCCCCTGGCCACTCCTGTTCCTGACCTCCAGGTTGGTCCAATCAATGAAGGTTGGTTCCTCATCAAGCTTCAGTGCCAGCTGTTTTGATTTGGTCTTTCTGAGCCAATTCCTAGAGCTCTTCATTCTGCACCAGGTCCTGCCCTTCCTTTGGCCCAGTTTATGGACCTCCATGTCCTAGGGGTCTTCGGCTGTTTGAGGGCTTGCTCGTTTTTGAGCTTCTGTAGGTGCACCTTACTGAGGGGGTCCTGTCATATTCTGCCCCCCTCTGGGCCTGCGTAGTACTGCACATGGATTCTGACATGTGGCTAGGTGTTTCTTTTCTGGCTCCTCCTTGGCTCCACCTATTTCACCCACCTGCAGCTGATCATGGACTCATTAGGACTGTTTCTTATACGCCTTTGTTTGCTGAGGTAGTTTGCGAAGTCTCTATGTTTGTACCTGAGATCTGAGGCGTGCTTCCTCTGTTTAGCTTGCCAGTGTTTATCTTGCCTGTGTTTTTGATCCTTGCCTGTCTTCTAGTTTCCTGTTTTGGATATGTCTCCAATGTTGCCTGCCTGTGTTATGACCCCCGTCTGTTATCCGGACTGTGAATATTAGAATGCCCCAAATAAAGCCACGTTGCAACCTGCCTCCACCCCTTTTTACAGTGCCAAGTTCCTTTGTTTTTTTGAACACTGATTACACTGCCCTCTCTCACTAATCTCAAAACGCTCCCTTATTGGAATTAGGGTGTTGTTCCAGAAGGACATTACAGAAAAGTTGAATTCTTGGCAATACGAGTGTCACTGTGGGTCCTGGATTCCTGCATGTTGTTTATTAGCGCAGTTTTACTGAAGTGCTTTTATTGCTTATTGTCATACTTCTTCTTTAGACTTTCTTTTGAAATCCACACAATGGTGCTAGTGTCCCAGTTGTGATTTGTTACAGAGTTATCACAGCAGACAACACACTAAAGCTAAAGCTCCGTGGACCTTGTTGAGTTTGTGAAAAATAGAAACCATTAAACGAAATTCAATTACAAAACGGCTCCCCATAAATCAACGTGAATCCCATAATTAACTTCAGACTCTCAGCGTATGTTCAGAGCCGTCTGCTGCATTAATTACAGTTCAGTTTGTTCCCACTGCTGTTTATTCTACAGAGACAACACAATGCATTCAACCAGTTCAGCCACAAACGAGGCCGACTGTTCGCTCCATCATTTACAGTAAATACTGTATACATTGGCTCTAATCCTGCATCCTTGGAGAGCCCTCTCTGCCCAGCACTTTTCTCTGAGTGGTTCTCAGAGTGCGAGTTACATTAGCTTCGTAGAGTAGCTCACCCCAACATGTAGTGGTATCTTCTCATCAGCATCTCTCAGACTTTATGGCTGCAAAAACAAACAAGAGCAACAATATAGACAGAATATTCGAGCATGTTAGAATAAAAACACTGCATTGCAATTACTATGTTTGATTTCAGTTTATGACAAGCTTATTTGAAAGGCAGCATGTTAGCTTAAACACAGTACAGCCCAAAACTCCAAGACCTGCCTTCATGTAATCCCCAGCCAAAACTGTGATTTAATTCAAGACATTACATTTTCAGTCATTGATAGCCAATGAATCATTATTCAGTCATTTATACTTCAGTTATTCAGTTTCCAGTATTTTATAGTTATTCATTTTTGTCATTTACAGTTCAGTTGTGAAATTTTCAGCAATTTTAATTCAGTTATTAATTTTTTTAAAAATTAATTCTAAATTCTAAAAAAGTGATTTTTAGTACAGCTCAAACTGTTCTTAAGTGGTATCCCAGGTGGTTCTGAGGGTTCCTAAGTGGCATCCCATGTGGCCTAATAAAAAGAAAGAGAAAAGGAAACAAATGAAAAACCTATCAAAACCGCCCATATCACGTAAACGGCACTTACAGTTTGGATATTTGAGAGATAGATGAACATCAAGCTCCAGTCTTGCTTCGGATCTGAGAACATCCACAAGTGTTTCTGTCCCTCCCTCAACTGTGAGAAAACTACTGAGTGCTGTGGGTCTAAAAGGACGTGTAGCTGTTCAAGAAGCTCCTCACTGAGAAAGGAGACAGACGCATCAAACAAAGAAGCTGCTGGTGTTCCCAGAACAATGTCCTGACCTCAACATCACTGAACGTGTTTGATTACTTCAGAGAATACTAAACCAACAAGACTAAAAAACGGATATTATATTCTAATTATGAGCCAATTTCCTCCAAAATCACACCGTATTGTGTACATGGCCAGTTGTACTTTGTATGTAGTAGTTGGTTTAGTTAGCTCTAGTTTTAATGATGTGAGTTGTTCATTAGTAGCCAGTGGTTTTTAAGGGATTTAGTCTGAGGCAGTTTTATGTACAGACCATTTATCACTGCCAGGTTTTTGTCTAGCTGTCGAACTGTGTTGAAAAACAGTCATATGAATTAGCTTTCAACAAAAGAATAAAACTGTCTATGAAACTCTTCTGAGAAATTTGGAGAGAGTTTAGAGAGAAATCTTTAATGATGGGCAGCTTCTTCGTGCTGTTGATTAATTTCACGGCTGTATTTTATATCTTAAGAGCACTGAGACAAAACATGCCGGTCTGGAGCGACTCGAGATCAGCAGCAGTCCCGCATTTCTTTTTATAGTCAAAAATAAAAAAGGAATTGAGCCAATTCAGTGTCAATTTTACGATCTGCAAAAGGTTTTCCATCATTTCCTAATGTGCTTCTTGTTCATTCGCAAAAATATACCTACCTCCTGTCAGTGTTCACACTTTTTTGTGGATTTTATTTGATATTTGTCGTTCATGTCATGGCACAGAAACAAGAAGACATGAGAAGCATTACGCTTTTAAACAAGTACTCTGATACTGAACACGGCTTTAATGGAGCTCGCTGCCCGACATTCCCACACAGTTCATCAACAGTTCATCACAGCTCATCAACAGTCACACACTTCAACAGGACAGTAGGCGCTAACACTGAATCAACTACCCCCACAGCCCAGCACAAAAAAAAATATGCGGCACTTATAAAATGCCCATAACAAGAACTTGTTACAGGTTTCACATCTCTCTTATTATGGCCGCAGGGCTTCCCAAGAGCAATAGCTTATACTCTATTGGATAACAACTATGCCCAAAGCTCCCAGAAAACACAGCGTGGAGAAAAAAACTGAACAGCCAGTAAAACAATTGAGTAGAAAGAGCTCTGGAAAGAACATTACAGGTCACTCTGTCCTCTCAGACTGACCCCCAGAGACCTCTCAGACTAAACAGGAAATCCAAGTAAGGCTATTCCGCATACTGACTACTTCATTCATTTTTGCGACTATTGAAGTGAACATTAAAGAAATGCTTCATTTACAAAGAATGCATTAATGTTGAATGTATTATGCTCTATGTACACTCTATATAGATATGTGTCCATAACATGTCCATTATGAATTTGTACTGAATGTACTGAACATATAATTATATATGTATTATATGTTCTATGTATCATATTCTATGCACATTATGAAAATGAATTGCTATACTTATGTTTAAATATGCTTCACTGAAAGATTCCACAAGCTGTTCTTTAAGCACTCCTATTGAAGAACCAAGTTTGTTCTATGAACTATGGATGTTAAAATGAAAAAACCTTTGAACCTATTTACTGAAAAAACCTTGTCATCTGTATCTTGAACAGCTATTCTAGAACATTTACAGAAATAAAGGTTCCCTAATGGTTCTAAATAAAAAAAAATAATGGAATCTTTAAAATATGTAGAGGTTCTGTCTTCTTACTTGTCTCATTTAATCAAACAGTCCCGTCTTGAGCCGAACATGGTTCCGTTATGGAACCTCTGCAAAGAACCCTTTTTGTCACTGTTCTTTTGGAGAGTCTAATCTGAAATGGCTGCTTAACTACCGGCACTTTAAGGAAGTTCCAGTTGTAACTACTCGTTGCCACATTGTTTTGACATCTGCTTAACATTTGGGAAAGTGAGCATTAGCTGGGGACGCTAATAAAAAGCAGTGATGCTAAGTTCCTCCAGCCCCCCACCCCGCCTAAAAACTGAAACAGAATGAGCAGTGAGGGGGAATGTCACTTCACCTCAAAATAAATCACAGCCATATTGGTTTGATTCTGTAATTACTTCTGTGAAGCCAGGCTGAAGACAGTAGAGATGCTCTGGCTAGAGGTTTGGAAAGTCACATGAGCTTACTTACACTGCAATCATATCACTCTCATCAAGGACAAACCAGAAAGACCAACCAGAAAAATGAATTCATTTATTTGTTGAAGGTAATTAGGTAGTTCACCTGCCCTCAACTCTACAGCAGGATTAATATCAGTGACAAAACTAGACCTATATTAAAGTACAGCAAGGTATAATGTATACGTTAAAGAATAATGCAAGTATTATTATGATATATACTGAGTTTATTCTACAGTTTCTCATTAGGTTGAATGTATAACTCTAAATTTACATTTAAGGCATTTAGCAGATGTAGGTATTGTGGTATATACTGAGTCTCTTCTACAGTTTCTCACTAGGTTGAATGTATAACTCGTTCTAAATGTAGGTATTGTGGTATATACTGAGTCTCTTCTACAGTTTCTCACTAGGTTGAATGTATAACTCGTTCTAAATGTAGGTATTGTGGTATATACTAAGTCTGTTTTACAGTTTCTCATTAGGTTGAATGTATAACTCTAAATGTAGGTATTGTGGTATATGTACTGAGTAGTGTTCTACAGTTTCTCATTAGGTTGAATATATAACTCTAAATGTAGGTATTGTGGTATATACTGAGTTTGTTATACACTTTCTCATTAGGTTGAATATATAACTCTAAATGTAGGTACTGTGGTATATACTGAGGTGTGTTCTACAGTTTCTCATTAGGTTGAATGTATAACTCTAAATGTAGGTATTGTGGTATATACTGAGTTTGTTATACACTTTCTCATTAGGTTGAGTGTATAACTCTAAATGTAGGTATTGTGGTATATACTGAGTCTGTTCTACAATTTCTCATTAGGTTGAATGTATAATCTAAATGTAGGTATTGTGGTATATACTGAGTCTGTTCTACAGTTTCTCATTAGGTTGAATGTATAACTCTAAATGTAGGTATTGTGGTATATACTGAGTCTGTTCTACAGTTTCTCATTAGGTTGAATGTATAATCTAAATGTAGGTATTGTGGTATATACTGAGTCTGTTCTACAGTTTCTCATTAGGTTGAATGTATAACTCTAAATGTAGGTATTGTGGTATATACTGAGTCTGTTCTACAGTTTCTCATTAGGTTGAATGTATAATCTAAATGTAGGTATTGTGGTATATACTGAGTCTGTTCTACAGTTTCTCATTAGGTTGAATGTATAACTCTAAATGTAGGTATTGTGGTATATACTGAGTCCGTTCTACAGTTTCTCATTAGGTTGATTGTGTAATGTAGGTTGTTTATTAGGTTGCTTAGATTGTGTTCTGAAAAGCATGCCTAACCTGGCTTGGATTGGGAAACTGAAGCAAAACTGTAGACTGCGTGCCATGTTTATTAAAAGATGTGAGGATTAAAAACTGAAATGTAATCTCACAGAGAACCGTGTAACCTCAAGCACTGGAGATGTTGGTAGAGATTTGTTTAGCAGATCCTGTGGCAGAAACATTTTTCAGGAATGATCTCATGGCTGATTCTTCTCTGTCCCTGGGACTAAAGGCTGCACCCCGATTCATCTGATGACAGTCGGGGATCCAGAGGCTGTTCAGCTTTGTGACGTGGAATGAACCTACCAAGACCACATTGGTTTTCCATTAGCGTGGTCCGAGTTCCTTTTCCTTTTTTTCCCCCCTTTGCATTCTTTTCTCCTCCTACCACTGCTGAAGTGTTTCGAGCTGAACAGATTGGCCATTGTCTTCTCCCTTTTCACTTGATTCCCTTTTTCAGTGTTATTATTTATTATCATTTGTTCAGTGCCTTTTTGTTCAGTGTCTGTTTCTTTGCCTCCTCTATATTTGATATGTTTTCTGTTTTATAAACTTTACTTAAAGGTGTAGTTTACTACCTCAGTGTTCTTACACCTCTCTCACCTCTAATTTAGGCAGTCATTTTTTTCCATTTATTCACCAGCAGACACCTTTGCTTGTTCCAGTGCTGTTTTACAATTTAAACACCTTTAGAGCAACTTTATAATATCTAGTAGAAGTAGGTTGTATAAGTACTATTTCTAGAGCAGAAGCTCTAAAAGAAATATTACACATATATAGTGGATATTTTGAGTAGATGATTTTGTGTTCCACATTAGCCCTTTTTGCTGCATATAAATGACCATCTTGATATCATACCCAGTGAAAAATGATTTAATGTGATACTCTGTAGAATAGGAGCTCGTGTTTCACATCAAAAGAGATTGTTTATCTTAAATCAGGGGTGTAATACACAAGCTCAGCTTCTCTGTGGATAATTGGCGTGTCTCCAAAGCGGTGGGTTCCTTACGAGTTCCTGATGAGCTGATAAGCTGTAGTTGTGACAGTACAAGTGTAGGCTGGATGTTGTAGATTATCCTGGCTGTGATTGGCTGGTTGAGCAACATGTATAGCAGGTCTGGAAGCACTTAAGGACGCAGGCAGAACGTTTCCTCATGTGGAGCCATTTTTCTTCAGAAGCGGTGTCATTTTTTCCACACGCACCCATCTTTCTTACAGGAATAGAGATAAGGGTGCTGAAATTTCACTCCTTTAAATCTCCACTTTCACTCTGACTGTACTACCGTGGCAGCACTGGTAGGCTCAGGGGTTAAATGTTTATGTTAATTATGGAGAGAATCTTACAGCAAACTAGGTTTCAGTTAGCCAGTAATCTGTTTCTGCAATGTGATCGAGAAGCCCTGCTAAAAAAATTTAATCTTAGTAAGTGAAATGGTCTCCCGCTCAGATAAACATGGAGGATGAACTCATAGCCACTGTTTCTTTCCCCGTCTTATTTAATGCATGTTATATGACGCACATATACATTTAAAGATTAATGAAGCATGGAAGAAAGCTGCATATACTGTTGGTGTCTGGCTAGTTAGGTCCCTCGATAGCAAGCTAGGTTAGCTAGCATGCTAACAGGCTGATAAAGCTAGCCACGAATGCAAACAGTTGAGTTTCCATACAAATTTGTTTTTCAATAATTAGATGTGGTTTCAAAACTAACGAGCTTTCCTGGACCTTCTACACACTCAATAAAGTGAGCGCCCACGAGAGACAAACTTGAGTCAGTTTAAGTGATTTATCGCCTGCAAGTGTAAACGCAGGATATATCTCTCAAGTCTCTTGCTAAGACTGTATTTCTGATTGTTGTGCTGTATTTCTGGGAGTCAAAATTTTCCACTTATACTTGAATTATGCATCATGCGGTGAACAGCAGAAAAGTGCAATTTTACATAAAATTTTAAAATTTAATTCCCATGTTAGGACAAGTGGCACGAGAAACACTAAATATAATACAGTGGTCATAGCTATCAGAGCTAGCCCTTCAGTTCAGGATACAACATCAAATCTTGGTCAGAAAACAAACCAAACAAAACAAAACAAAAAAACCAACAAACAACAACAAAAACGCCTCTACAAATATGCTCATTTCTGCTAGCGTCTATTTAGGGTTCCAGTCATACAAAAATCATGGTGCATTGGCACATTTTAGCCAGTTCTAAAGTTAACACTTTAAAAGACACCCATGTGCTTTATCTGTGGCTCCGATGAATCAGGGCCTTCTGTATTTCACACCTTCTGTAGAGAGACGCTTTCAGTAAAGAGGTCTGGCATGGGGCTGCTGTCACTCTTTTCCATTCCTAACAACTAACCACCTTAGACTATGGCTCATATTCACAACCAGTAGTGTAAATAAATCCTCCTTTCTCACCTCTATTAAGTCAAAGCCTGAAAAAGTAGTTAATCTAACACATAACTCCTAACCAACGGGAGAGCTTGCATGTACCTAGTCATTTAGACTAGTAGGGCAACCAGAAGCATAGCGATAAATTAAGTCCTCTTAGTTCCTACAAAATCACTAGACCTTTTCAACAGACCTATAAGGCTATAAACTTTCCAACTTGTGTGCTAAGTAAACAATAAAGATCAGATAAAAAAGCAAAAAGATAAAAAAAGATGAAATGTGTGGCTAAAAATTCATATCAGTTTACAAATATAGCAATCCCAAACCACACCAGACATCAGTTTATGCTATTTAGAACATTTTTCCAAATTGTCATGATAAATGAATGGCTTTTTCCACCACACTGTCTTCAGCGGCCTGACGTCACAGAAAGTAGCAGAGCTTCAGCTATGAACCCGAAGCCCTGTATTCCAGTCTCCTGCGGCTTTGTCAAACCAGATCCAAAATATGTCCTACAGGGGTCTGATGATGGTGGTTTTCATACTGTATGGTTTGAAAATCCCAGCAGCAGGCGGATCACACGTCAGAAAGTCGCACGAGGCACTGAAGTCTCCTTTAGGAGAAGTCTGTGGTTTGTGTTTTAGATTAGAAGTTTGAGTTAGCAGCTCAGATGAAGTGGTTTAATGCCATATGGTGGCATTTTGACTGAGCCAGTAGGTCAGAAATGTGGAGCGGCCCGGCCAGTCTGGCGGGGTGAGCACCCTGCATTCAAATGCCAAGCAAAAGACTGTGTGGAGCACACACACAGACACACATCCAGAAAGGCCGTCCAGTCCTGAAGTTTGTTAAGTCAACAAACGTACTGACCACTTCCAGATGGCTCAGATGGGAAAATGACTTTTGAACAGCAAGACGAGACTCTTCTGCTTTTCCTCTCATGGGTGACAGATAAGGGTTTTTAGTTTTTTGAAATTGTTTTGGTCAGAACAAATCCATCTACGATACAGCTCCATTAGTTTAAACAAAATTGTTATTAAAATCATATAAAAGGATCAACAGAAATGATCCCAAACTACCTTGAGAAATATCTTGTTATGTTAAAGCACATTAATTGTTTGTGTCTGTCTCCTGAAACGTTACCAATTGCAAAGGATTTCTAGGTGGAGAATTAGCTGTGCAGAGTTATTTGAAAAAAAAAAATGCATTGGGCTGCACTGCCCCCTAGTGGACAGAGTTAAATTATAGGTCATAATGTGCTGTACCACAGTATACACTTATTAACCTCCATGTACCACCAAAAATAGCTCTGACCCAACGCAGTGTAGACTCTTCAAGACTTCTGGAGACGCCCTGTGGTATCTGCCACCTAGTCATTAGCTGGAGTTTCTTTAAGGCCCATAAGTTGTGACGTGGAGCCGGCATAGATCGGACTTACTGTTTCACCACAGGGGATTTGTGGGATCTGTGTGGGATCTGGGGAATTTAGAGGCCAGGACATCACATGGACCTCTGAACACCTTCATGTTTTTTAAACGATTCCTGAAAAACGTGTACAGTGTGACAAGCCATTATCCTGTTAAAAGAGACATCCACCATTGTGAAATACTTTACCATGAAGGGCTCGTCCTGGTCCGCAACATTGCTTAGTTTGGTGCATAGGCTATTTCTATAGTGGGCAGAGGACTATGGCACATTCTTCTGTAATATCATTGCTATTTTTTGACTTGTAGGAAATGAGTACGAAATCTCACCAGGTATCTTACATTAACACTTCACCAACAGAGCCAAAGTTCTCATTAACAATGCAGCTCATTGTCCTGGTGAACAGATTATTCACAACCTGAAACATGATGTACACTCGTCACCAAAAAAAACCAAAACAAAAAACAAACTTGAACCCACAGAGAATCAGCCAACAGGTTTATAAGTTCTACGCTTGACTGTACCTGACTGACTAAATAAGGTCGCCCTGTTGCGGCTGCTTTGCATTCTGACTCGCGCTGTTGTGCTGGTAGCATCCTTTGTAAGCAAAGAATGTTGCCAAAGACTGCAATGGTGTCGTGCCAGACTGTCACGGAGTGACTCAGAATGGCAGCGGGTCATCTTCAGTGACGAGTCACACTTTTTGGTTTGTGGTCACACACCACTTGTCCAGAAGGCCTGCTGCCCATCCACCTCCACCCCTAACACACAGTCTGCACGAACTGTGTGAGAATACTCAAGCTGCATAGGATGGATTATTACAGGACACCATAAGCAACCTCTACAACTCTATGCCGAGACATCTGCCTTTTGCGTTAGCAGACATGGGTGTGTGACGCCATACTACGAGACACTACTTCTGTATGTTATCTGTATGAATATTGGTCATATGAGTCTAAATTTATAATTTTTTGTTCTTTATCTTCCTTCCCAGCAGCACTGCAGTCTCTCACTTCCTTCTGGGAGTATTTTCACATACTGCAAAATCTTAAATAGGTGGTCTAGCGCTAATAATAAGCTTAACGTTAGATGCTAGTTGGTGGAGCCTTGACAGATTGAGCCTGTTTGGGACAAAAACAGTAAGTAAACAAGCAAAATTACGCAATCAGTTTTTTATTCATCGCAAGTCATTTTCTTATAAGATTCTACTTGTGCTGCTTTATTCACTGTACATTGTTTCTAGCTGTGTAGGCCTCAGCTTGCTAACTGCTGAGATGATTGTATTGTGATAATGTACTTGTGGCCACAACATAGTATAACTGATGTGGGAAGGAGAAGTAGTAGCCATGCATTAGGATCCAGTTTTCTCAGCCACATATTTCTTTAACTAAGAAGGGATGTCACCAGCGGGGCTCCGTATGGAACAGCTGGAAAAGCATGTACTGGGAGAAGAATGTGGTTGTTTTTAATATTTACCATTTAGAAGTATTGCATTTCCCTGGCTTACCATTCGCTTTTCCCACTATCTCTCTGAGTTTAAAGTGAGCTTTGTGTGATGTCAGGATTTCTGTGTGAGATGTCAGGGATTTCTGGGCCTGGCGTCTCAGCCGTGTCGTCATTCGCCTGCTGAAAAAAGGGACAGATTCTTCACAGTTCAAACGTTGGGCTGCTTTCTTCAATGCATTGTTTTAACGGTTCTAATTTTTCATCCAGACAATCAGGAGAAGAATGGAATTTGGGTTCTTTGGCTCTCAGTGCATGTCTGGAGAACAGCGCCGAGCTCCATATCCAACTACACCTTCTCACATCGCGATCTGAGGCTTCTAATTCAATTTGGCAAGAATCTTCTCCAAAGTCCACACCTGGCCTTTTACCAAAGCTAACTTCCTGAGGGTTTATGTCCCTCCACCCTGCTTTCTCTCTTTCTCCTGCTCCTTTTCTCTCTCTTCATCCTAAAGGGCTACTTGTATGAGTGTTTAGCTGAAACACCAACTGAAGACAAAAATTTAATAATTAGTGTTTATTAATATCTGAGTTCTAAAGATGAGTGTAGTAGCAGAGAGAGAGAGAGAGAGAGAGAGAGTCAGTGCTGAGTGTTCACTGATTTGCTCTGAAGATTTACGAGCAGAATGAAACTGAGAAAGTGCTGTTTGTTTGGATTCCCTCTACAGACCCTGTAATGGGGTTCCACATGCTGGAACGCTGGGAGCCTGTCAAAGCCTCAGAGCATTCAATGTGTGTCATAACCTCGTTCATTCTCTTCTTCTCTTTCTCCTAACTCTCTTTCTCCCCTTGCTCTCATTCTGTCCTTGCTCTTATTCTTTCTTTCTTTCTATTCTCCTTTCCTCTGCACTCAGATTCGTTCATCTCCTTCTCTCTCTCTGTTTTCCTTCATTTGGTTTCTCTCTCACATTCTCACACCTCCTCCTCCTTTCACTCTTTTGTCTACTTTTGTCTTCCTTTCTTTTTCCATTCTCTCTTTTTCTGGCTCTCACTGTCTCTTTCTCTCTAAACTTTCTTTCTCCCCTCTCATTTTTTACTTTCTCTCAGTCTCTCTCTCTCTTTATTTATTTCTCTGTCTCTCCCCATTTTTGCTGTTTTGCTTGTCCCCTTTCTGTCTCCCACAATTTCCCCACCTCTCTCTCTCTCTTGCTCCTTCTGTTTCTTTCACATACACACACTCTCAGTCTTTATCTCTTCATCATTCTTTCCTCTTGAATTCCTCATCCCCCCTCTCTTTCATTCTATTAAGTCTGTCTCATTTTTTGCCCTCTTTCTTCCTTTCCTTTTTTCTTTCTTTCCCACATTATTTCCCACATATGCTGTCATTCTTTATACTCTTTCTCTTTTCCCATTTCTGCTTTACCCTACTGTTTCCTTCTCTCTCTGCTTTTCTTTCTCTCTCTCAGAGACAGAGTCTTTCTCTGATTCTTACTTTGTTTATGTCATTCTCCTTCTTTCTGTCTGTGCCTTTCTCTCATTTTCTGTCTCACAGATTATTTCTCTCTTTCATTCTGTCATCTCCACTCTTCATCATCTCTTTCTTTCTCTGTTTGAGCATCTGTCATTTTTTCCACTCTCAATTTCTCTTATTCTTTTTTATTCCCTTTCATTCTCTCTCTCTCCCTCTCTCTCTCTCTCTCTCTCTCTCACTCACTCTCTCTCTCTCTCTCTCTCTCTCTCTCTAATAACAGTAGGTGCTGGTTCTGTAATGAAAGCTCAGTGACCCGACTGTGGAGGAGAGGAAAAAGAGGAATGACTGCTAGCGCTGCGGTGCTAAAGTATAGGCTACATAGATTAAAGAGCGCGCTGGTCATGCTAAAATCATCCTATTTTCGTCCTTTGCTTTGGTTCTGATGCTGAAGGTTCCATAAGGAGCCTCTCTTGGCTACTGTTATGGCAGTGAGCTCACAGGGAGGCATTCCAGCCAAGGACAGAAAGTTGGCCCAGCGCGAAAAAGCTGTGAACTTACACTCCGTAATTAAAAACAAATAAAATCTCCAGAGACCAAATCACAGACTCCAGCCTGGACAACCTGACTGGACAAGGTCCAGTGTTTTGCTCTGGTCGGTAGTCAGCACTCACAGGGGTCAGCTCAGTTTAGTTTAGATGTTCCTGAAGCTTTTAATGACAGAGGGCTGTGAGCAGGTGCCCTCAAAAGCACATCTGCAGCCCACATTGGTGCAGTGCACAGTAGATGTTCATGTTGAACATGTGGA
Organism: Prochilodus magdalenae; assembly: GCA_024036415.1. Lineage (NCBI taxonomy): Eukaryota > Metazoa > Chordata > Actinopteri > Characiformes > Prochilodontidae > Prochilodus > Prochilodus magdalenae. The sequence continues at coordinate 418,120 of JAMWET010003720.1, read as the reverse complement.
GAACACTTTGGAAGCTCAGCTTGGAGACCAAATTTTCTGTTTCCCAACAACTCAGCGTCTAGTCAGTCACAGTCAGGGGTAATCATGGAAGGCACTCGCATCTTTGTAACATCACAGCACTTAATTCCTGGAAAGACTTAAACCAGAAAACAAAAAAAATAAACCCAATCAAGGAAATGGTGCCTGAATCAAACCAATCAAGCAGAAGTGAACTACCAGCATGGTGAGAACATCTTACCTAAGATCACACACACACACACACACCCACACACACACACACACACACACACACACATAGACACACACACGCACACACACACACACACACACACACACACACACACACACACACACACACACATACACACACATACCCACACACACACACACACACACACACACACACACACACACACACGCGCACACACGCACACACATAGACACACACGCACACACACACACACAGACAAACACACACACACACATACCCACACACACACACATGCACATGCATGCACACACACACACACACACACACACACACACACACGCGCACACATGCACACACATAGACACACACACGCACACACACACACACAGACAAACACACACACACACATACACACACATACCCACACACACACACATGCACATGCATGCACACACACACACATAGACACACACACCCACACACACAAACACACACACGCACACACACACACACACACACACACAAACAAACACACACACACATACACACTCACACACACGCACGCACACGCACACACACACACACACGCACACACACTTTCTTTAAAAGCACTTCTGGGTTGCTGTAGGCAATGAGCAGAGGACAGGAAATACCCAAGACAGGCTGCCAATCAATTGCATGGCCGATTCCACAGAACAAGAAATTGTATTTGCATCATCATAGGTGAAACAGAGAGTTTGGTACATGAAACGACATAACATGAACCTCAAACACTGTCACCTCCTCGGTTCTCCGTTCCAATCTTAAATCAGGAATATTTCTACCCCCAAAAATACAACAGAGCAACAGCAACAGAAATAGTGGACTATGTACAGGAATCTATCGTTCCAGGCTGTGAAGGGCATGACAGTTCCTTTCATGTCTTATTTAGGGAACCAAACAGTCAGCAGGCATGGCTGATGTTCATCTTTAAACCAGGCTGAAACTAACTTCCTGTTTGCCGGCTTCTTACCGGAATCTTCCGCTCCACTTTAATGATACAGCTTGTTCAGGCACCTCAGCTTAACTATGGCACCATTTAAGGTGGAGCATAAAATGCACAACAACAAGTCGCAGAACAGGAAGCCGATTTCAGCCCCACTTTAACATTATGGATAACTTTACTCAGTGTTTAGCACTGAAGAGTCTGAAGAGAGGAGCAGCTCCACCTTTATTAGCATCACAACCCCAACAGCAGCCTGTAAGTACCAGCCATGCTTTCTGATTGTATCAGCATTTGCTGGCTAACGCTTCAGATCATCTTAAACTGAGAGTTCCATAGTGAGGACCAGCTTTGATCTACTGTGTGTTGGTGTCCAGATGGAAAGCTAGCAGCTAGTATAGGTAATGTTAGCTACTAGCCAGCTCTGAATAGCTAATGTTAGCATAGCTACTAAACAGTATGATCAGCCAGCTTTACACTGCCAGTGTCTATTTGGGCATGTTGCTTCTGTGTGATCATATCAGTGTCTTTCTCTAAAACAGCCAATCAGAGCAGAGCTCATCTAATTATTCATGAGCTCACCAAAAAAGAAAACAGTATCTGGGCATTTTACCACTATGACCTAAGTCCCATACCTTCTATGCAGCCATCGGCAAACAATTAAAATGCTGAATTCTGTGGCACTCACTTAGTACAAAATGTGTAGAAATAAACATATTTGAACAGATTCATGATCGATGGTAAATAAACCTTGCTTTTATATAAACTAATTCTCACATTCCTAAAAATATCTATAAAAACAAGGCACAAAATAAAGCAACCACAAAGTGGTTTAAAAAAGAACAGAAACTAATAATTCAGCTGTTTATATGGAGACACTACACATTTTACAAGGCAGAAAATAAGCTACAGATCTGCTTTTTTCTTTGGAGCTCGACAGACTTGAGCATAAATGAGAATAATAAAATTGAAAACATTTGAAGAATGGTGGGAAGTCTCTAAACCTCAGTTTTCTAAAACATTACTTCAAATCCTACAATCTAGATTCTTTAGATCCTTCGTTCATTTTCAAAAATGCTCTGGCTCTTAAGGCTAGTATGTGCTGTGCACACCAGGGATAAAGCTGCAGGGAGCCCAGACAGTTTAGATCTCCAACTGCTCGAAAACTAAAGATTCTTAAACAGTACTAGACTTGATTATACAGTTGTTGCAATGCTGTTCCAGTGACCTAATTTTCTCCCTTGTAGGTGCTCGTCTGCCTCTGCTGCAAAAAGAGGGCCTCTGCCTAATTAGCCTACGCTAGTATGTGGTTGTCAGTTAGGGGGTGATTTTTATTGACGTAGCTAGGCTAGTATGTGGTTGTCAGTTAGGGGGTGATTTTTATTGACGTAGCTAGGCTAGTAGGTGGTTGTCAGTGGGGGTGATAGTTTATTGACGTAGCTAGGCTAGTAGGTGGTTGTCGGCAGGGGTGATGTTTTATTGCCAAAGCTAGGCTTGTAGATGGTTTTCACTGGGTAGGTGATGTTTTAATGACGTAGCTAGGCTAGTATGTGGTTGTCACTGGGGGTTATGTTTTAATTACGTTGCTAGGTTAGTATGTGGTTGTCACTGGAGGTAATATTTTGTTGATGGAGCTAGACTAGTAGGTGGTTGTCACTGGCGGTTATGTTTTAATGACATAGCTAGGCTAGTAGGTGGTTGTCACTGGAGGTTATGCTTTCAGTTTTTTAGGAATGTACAGAAAGAGAGAGTGAAAGAAAGGGGAGGAAAGAATGGAAGAGAGATGTGAGAGAGTGCAAGAAAAAGGGAGGAGAGTGAAAAAGAGAGAAAAGAATGAGAATATGAGGAAAGAAAGAAAGAAAGAAAGAAAGAAAAAAAGAAAGAAAGAAAGAAAAAAGAAAAAGGGATTGAAGAATACAAGACAAATAGAGCAAAATGAGAGAGAGCAACCAATGGAATTAGACAGAGGGAAAAAGAGGAAAGAATGGAAGGGAGACAGAAAGCAAGAGAATGAGAGATAAACATGACAAAATGGACCATAGGATAGAGAAACAGAGAGTGGAAAAACCGAGAGATGGTGAGGTATGAGAGAGAGAGAGAGAAAGAGGGAGGGAGGGAGAATGAGAGAGTGAGCGAGAGAAGAATGTTCCCCTCTCTCTCTGTCTTGGTTAACCGTCTCTGTGACGATGAAAGTGAAGCCCTGATTTCCCGCTGACTACTGTGAAAAAGGATAATAAAATTGATTCCATCTGTACGGCACTTTTATGGATAAGTTTCCGTCCAGCGTGAGCACTGCCTGTGCTTTACCCCCTCATTTACACACGACCTGCTCACTACATCATCCACTCATACACAGAAAACCACTTCCTCTAAAAGCGTTTCACTCTTCTTTATTTCATTACATCCACATTCATTACATTCATCTTCACGTCCATACTGAAATGACTCATATCTACAACTATTCAAAATACATTTTAAAAAGTGCATTAGCTTACTGAGGCTTTTTACAGCACAAGCCTTAACTGGTCTTTAACTGTCCGGAATTCCTGGTCTGTGAGTTGTCTGCTTCAGCACCAAGCATAGGCATAAAGATTAGGTTTGAAATGCTCACGAGTCTTTGTACAATGGGCTACATACTGTATTACATGGTGTTCAATAAATCCTAATAGGAACACTAGTGAGTCTAAGAGAAGTTCAGACACATACCATTAAAGCCAGAACAAGTCTGAATACTAACTCTATCTGAGACAAGTCTGAGACAAATCCAGACTCAAATACATGGCAAATCATGCAGTGCTTGTCAAATTTTTAAATCCTAGGTCTGGAAATATGAAATCAATCTTGTTTCAAAAGTTATTACACTAGTAGTGTTACTACTTCTTTTCTCTGAAGTTATTTTTATGTTGATCATGAATATGTCTCAATATGCCTAGGAAAAGTTAGCAAGTCTTCAAATTCAGTCACACAAAACAAGTTACATTGGATACAGAGCCTTCACAGAATACACAATCTGTGCCATTCTTGCACTTGTTTCAAGATTCAGTGATTCAAACTCAAGTCTGGTTGCTAGATTTAAGAATCACACATAATGCATGTCAAAAATATATACAGTTTATTTAATGGCAGTGGCCCAATGGCTTACCAAGAAAAATAAAGGACACTGTTTATGACTGCCCAAATTTAGGTGATTTAGCTTTTTAGATATAAAATGTCACTTTATATATTCATTTGTTGTTGTGTACCTGTCCTTGACCTGATTAGCTCTCCTATTTAGCTTTTTCTTCAGTTGGGGTTTCCATTCCCTGTTACTGGTTCTAGTTTGTTGTTCTAACAAGTTCAAACTGTACAGTCAATTAAATCTTCAATAGTCCAATGGCATCTTACACTGTCTAATCTGTTTAGGTGCCAATAAATGTTGATGGAAATTTCACTTGCAATTCCACTTGTGATCACAGTAACATCAGTTCAGTGGTCTAAGATTAAGAGCTAGTTAGGTTAGGTTTAGGTCTATCTATTTCAGTATGAACCAGCTTGTTTGAAGTAACAGCATAATCATACTCCACCAGTATTAAGTCATTTCCATTTAAGTTAGTGTTTAGTGTTGTTGTTTCTTGGTTCTTATTTTTAAAGTGCAAAACTATAGACCAGGATTTTAAGACGAGTCTGAGTACAGATATATAATTGACTCCAAGTATGAACACAAATGCTTTTGAGTCAGAGACAAGTCTGAGACACCAGTAAAATGTTTTAAAGACTAGGACTGCTACTGTAAGTTTTATCATTCTTCCTGTTGAAAGGACGATTCCCTTCTGTCCCTGTGTCTCCAAACCTGGTATAAGTGTGCACGAAAGGCTCAGACCACTGCACCGTCCCTGTGGACGTTCTCTACGGCTGTTTTGCTTTCTAGTCCAATGGAAAACGTCTCCCAACATCTGTAAAACATATCTGTTAGGCCAGGAGCAAATTCCATGCAGGAAAATTACCCAGAGAGCCAAAATATTCAACTTTGTCCTGAATCTTCTGCTCATTATTACATTTTCCACATAACAAGAAGCAAGTGAACAGTTTGGATAACGCTTTACATGATCGATCTGCAAATGGACTACAACAACCAGAAACATGGTTCACAAGATCTTAAATAGTCTTAAGTAGATTATGTTTTCTATTGTTGTATATGTATGTATACTCCTAAAATAAAGGGTCTTCAAAATTCCTGACGTGGAAGTAAAGAAAACCTTTAACTAGTGCAGAACCGTCATGTGTCATGGAGGTTCTTTAAGACCAGGAATGAGAGAGAAGGTAAGATAGAGGACGATAGAAAGATAGAAAAATATGAGAGGAAAGACATAAAGAGAGAGATATAGAAGGGAATAGAAAAGAGACAACACAAATGAGAAAATTAGAAAGGCAGAAAGCAATAATATCCATATAGCAACATAATCATCCATAGAAACGTGTTTTTTTTCTGGGGACCCAGAAGTGTTTCTTTGAAGCCGTCCTTTGAAGATCCCTTTCTGGGACGTGTATATGTTAGAGGGTATGTGATGTGATGATGGTTTGTTATAGTTACAGTTCAGAGCAGATGGTCTGAATTCCTGGAGGCTGTAACGTGAGTAAACTGTGGTCCGTCTTAGAGAAACTCTGTTGCTGAATCACTGTCTCCATCTTTTGGTGGTGTGTTCAGTAGACTGTCTAATACTGCAGACGTTTATCTGGGGGGGATTCTTCCTCCACCTATGTCCCTGCTCGGCTCCCATTCTTATTCACATTTGTTCCCATTCAGACATCCTAACAAACAAAGGTCTTGCGAAAACCTCTACGCTCTTAGCCTAGATGTAGTATTAAATTACATAATGAATTGGTGAAGAACCTGTACATTATAAGGAGATTCTTCACACTGGACTTTTGCATTTTGCATATTGCTGCCCAGGAAACCCTGAGTATCTCAAAAATAGCAACTTTACAGGAGATATAGCAACAATAGTCTTGTGTTGCCAGACCTCATCTTTGTTTTTTTTACAATACAAAATATGTCACAATATTTACTGTGTTGTAACAGGTCAAGCTGTGGCACATTTAAAATATACCATCAACACTATACTATAATCCCAGGATTAACAGGACTAACAGTGCACTCTTGGTAGTAGTGTGCAATGACAAATATTGCCATATATAATATAGCCCTAGTTTAAACAAAGCCAAGGGAACAAGGAAATGCTCCTCTGCCCCAAACCCCAGCTCTAAATTCATCTAGTCCAGAGTAAAATCAATAACACAAGTGAAACAAGCTAGCTGAGGCAGTAACAGCCTTCATACACTAGCAGACATTTCTGGAAGATTTGATTCCATTTAGACACAAGAGCATTAGTGAGGTCAGGTACTGATGGTGATGATTAGTTCTGGGTCACTCCTTCTGGGAACTCATTCCAGAGGTATGTAATGAAGCTCCAGGAAACACAATTACACTGCTCCACAGCCCTCTATTACACACTTGGTATTGGGTATGGTAAACTCAAGCTCCAAAGCATCCCATTCCGTTAGTCAGTGCTTTGGATTATATAAACCTAATTTAGGTTAATCTAAACTTATACAACCTTAATCACTCATCATATGGACGGTCTGCATCCTTTTGGACTTACTGAATACTGCAGTGCATGTACACAGTTTACTTTAGTGGCAACACTGACCTCTGTTGGTGAAGAATTGTCATATTGAGCAGCATCGAAAACCAGCACCAACCACTGAATTGTACATTCCAGCAGTTACATTTTGGCACCACAGCACCATTCCAGGTGTATTTGATTAGTAAGCTGGTGAAGAAGAAGACTTTAGCTTGGTGGCTTTCAGATCACATAGGCTTGTCATAAAATGAATTACAGATACTAAACCGGGCCTCCAGCCCATACGCCAGAGGTCCTCTCAGCCTGTAGGATCATCTTCTGTCTCTGGATGGTGCTGGTGGACCTTTTCACAGCAGACTTACTGGAAGAAAAGATGAGAAATGATCTTACAGGCTGGACAGCCAAAGCTGTTGTCTAAATATCAGAACGTGGAGTGAATGTTACACCATGCAGTCAGTGCTTTTTAGCTGCACCTAGAACAATACCTAAATATTAATATTAAATGGAGCGTGGGCCCGCACTGCACTCTGTAGCACTTGCTGACTCAAATTTTACTTTGCTGTTGGTAATGAACTCATATCTTTTTTTGCTTTGTGTGAAATTATTTATTATTTTAAGAATATTATTATCTTACAAAACGGGTCTGGCAGCAATGGTGATAAATAGTTGGTATTAGTTTTTTATTTATTCCTTGCTAGTGCCATTTTTTCCGGTCCTTTTTGATGAATTATCAGTTATATTATGCTCCTAACAAAGTTCGCGCTTGTGGCCTAGTTTCTCAACGTTCTCTCACTACAATACCCAGCATGCATCACGCAAATACACCATGTACTCATTGGGAATCCCTGAGGTACCAACCATGACCGCTAGGCTAGCCGTTAGCATTGGGCTAATAAAGCCAAGCTAGTGTCAGTGTGACTTATATATCAGATTTGAAACAGGCAGATTTGAGACTTGCTTGACTAACACAGGTAAAAGACTCGATTTGACTTGGTATTCATGACTTAAGACTTGACCTAGACTCGAAATGACTCGACTTTATAGTAAATATTTGCACTTTCGGGGATTTTTTGTTGAAACACGATTTGGTGATTTCAGTTGCAATGCGCGCAAACCTGGCAGAACGCGGGTGCCCAGCAGAGACCAACGTACGAAGTGGGTCGTGTAATGAAGACGGCTATGGCAGACATAGGGACGTTTGTAGGATTAAGTGGGTGAAAGTGTTAAAGAGAACAGCGATATGCCGTATCCGCAGATCAAACATCAGTGACACGACCACCGCAACTTCATCCGTCACTACACAACCCACACAGAGAGGTACGCGACTGTCTCGTTTTGGCTAGTCGAACATTAGCAAGAAGGCTAACGTTAAGTTAACGGTTCGGTTAAAAAATAGCAGGACGACTAAAAGTGACTAAAACATTTAAAAATGAAAAGGCCTCCATATTAAACTCTTTCTCCATGACTGCACTGACATACAGTTAGGGTCTCTGCTTTAACCCCACAGAACTGCTGCTGCAGTTTAACCGGTGAAATAAACCGGTAGCTTTATTTCTCTATCTCATGAAAGTAGCTCGGTAAACGGCGGGGACATTCGAGTCTCACGCCTTCTACTGCACACAGACGACCAACTAAAATCCCTGAAACTGCATTTAATACGTCGTGGTAAACCAGAGAACAAACTACAAGTTATATTTGTGCCTGAACTTTCCTGCCGACTGGGACGTTTGGTTACCACAACCTGAGTCACCGCACCGGCAGCAGGGGACCGTCTCTAAAGTGCGGTTAATGTTTAAAACGTACAAGATTCAGATATCTTGCCATAAGGAGCCTGTTGATGTTATTAATAAAGACTTTTGTTTGGTAAGATATGCTATGGTTGATTTGTAGTTTGATTTTTAATAAGAATTAAGAATCAAAGACACATCACCCACCTCAAAAAAAAAACAAAAAAAACAAAAAACAAAAAAAAAACGGACAAACTTTTCAATTCATTTATTTTAATGCTTTATTACTTTACAGTTTAGAGTCAGCATGGATAGCGACAAATGGATCTTCTTCACTGTTGCTGATGTTGAAATAGGCACGTCCGTCTCCTCCGACCTGGACCTGCTTTCCAGTGCAACTGCTTCCCTCCTTCTGGCCAGAAATGACATCACAGTAGGTTCCTCCAGGCAAGCCAGTGTTCAGAGTTGCATCCAGGGTCCTGGAATGAACCAGAAGCGTATTACTGTTTGCACAACAAAAGCACTTAATTCAGGTTTTAGGATGTGCTTTGTGATTGTGGTTGCTTACCAGTCATCATTATTGATGACAATGAAACCACGGCTGCCTCGGCCGAAAGCAATCTGGTTATTGCCGTTGTCCCACCAGTTGGATAATGGCTGTCCATCGACCACATTGCGGAAAATCACCATGTTTCTGTGGAGATAATGTATTTATGTGTAATCTTCAGGACTTCACCTGGTAATGGGGAACGTTCTTTAGAAGAGTTTAGAACAGAAAGCACTCACCTGATCTGACGCCATCTATGCTCACACACCCAGCCATCACCACAGGTGGAGTCTGGATTGATGGGCACTGGCTTGGTTGTGCCATCACTGTTGCTAGGTGGTCCCATCCAGTCATTCTGGTCCTGAGAAAGAAAAAAAGAACACATTGAAGACATTAGAAAACTGGACGTCCATAATGAGAATGAAGAAAAGGACTCATGCTCAGTGATTATGCAGTTCATGTACCTGTCCATTGACAATGTTGCGGTCCCAACGGTAACTGGACATCACTCTGGTCGCTCCATAAGGATGAGCCAACATCAGACCAACAGCCATCTTGTAAAGCCTTGGAAGAAGATGTTTTCATTGCTTGAAATATCATAAATGTTCTTATAGTATTCAGTTAAACAGCTGGTAGTATCACTGTTATGTTTTATATGGTTTTCCAAATAACCTCTAATACCTGGGATCCCAGAATGTGAGAATAGATGCACCTCCAGCTCCGTGGCCACGTTGGTTATCGTGGTTGTCAACGAACACTAGGGCCTTACCAGTGGGCATCATACCCCAGCCTTCTCCCCAGTTACTGGCATGAAGAAGTTTAATGGTTAGATGAACTTACTAAGTTAAGTAGAAGTAAAGTGAAATCGTGGCAACATATAGTGACTGCATTACTTACGACAGGTAGCTCAGTTTTTGTCCGTTCCATTTGCGCATAACTTCACCCAACTTGGCACCATACTTGAACTCTGTCACCCTTCCCAGTCCAGTGTACTCACCTGACGTGATGGGCTCACCACCGAGATCAATGACCTAAAACAATTTTCCAGTTACTGTCAGTTAAGCTTGAGACTAAAAAGGTTTTAGGAGAGTAAATGAAATCTAAACTGAAACCTCTTGGTAGATGAAGGGTCTTGAGCCAGCAGAGAACCACTTGGTGTTGAGATTATTGAGACGTCCATAAACTGCACTAAGATCACCAGGCCACATGTGCTTGCAGGCGTCCACTCTGAACCCGGCAACACCGATGTCGATAAGCTTGTTCATGTACTCGGACACCTTACCACGCACATAGTCCTTCTCCAGGGCCAGGTCCAGAAGACCAACCAGACGACAGTTTCTCACCTGTCACCATTAACACGGTTTGTAGATAAGCATAAAAGCTAATTCTGATGACTCATTAAAAATACACAGATAAAATATGCAACTCATTTACTTACTTGATTGACATCGCCGTAGTTCTCGATGTTTCCACTGCCAGTGGAGCACTTCCCATCGTTGAAGTCCAAGGAAGAGTATGGAACTGAAGGGAACTCCTCTGTGTTGGCATTGAAATAGGTTCCACAGCTTGAGTGTTTGCCTTCTCCACCACCAGCTCCACACATGTGGTTGATCACAGCGTCCACATAGATGTTCACCTACACAATCAGTGATGGAGAAACTGAAGTTTTACTGAAGTTTTGCTGTATTTTTAAGCCCCTTGATTTTTTAAATAACCTGAAGTCCTTGACGGAGAAAACAATAATATGCGTTTTTTACCCCAACATTGTTACACCTGGTGATCATGTCCCTCAGCTCGGCCTCAGTTCCTGATCTGGAACACAGATTGTAGCTGATTGGCTGATATCTCTGCCACCAAGGATGCCAAGGGCTGGTGACAACAATGCTCTCACTAGGAGGGGAGATCTGTGAAATGAAATGACATTATTTGACCTGCTGTACAGAGCAATCATATTTAAATCATGTGAGTTAAATAGGTTTAAGATTTGGCAGGTTTAGCAGATGTGTTAATGCAGGAATTAACATTGTATAGCTAAAGCAGAATGACTGCTGGACAAAGTCTGCTATATTATTAAACATACCTGAACTCCACCATATCCGTTGGGTGCCAGGTATCTCTCACACTCTGCTGCGATATCAGCCCAGCGCCATTCAAACAGATGGACAATGGAAGTTCTCCCCGATTTCATATTGGGGGTGAACTGAGCAAAGCTCAGGCCAAGCAGTGTCGCCAAAATGAGAAGCTTCATCTTTGTGGGGTGAGATGTAGAACGCCTGAATGTTCAGCCCCAGTATATATACACTGTGGTGTGGTCTTGGTGCCAACCCAGGATGTCATCTGACTGAGTAGTTAATTTTTCAACCATACTTATTCAGTCCACCTGCTAATCAACATGTGTTTCTCACATGAAAACACTTCAGCCTTCCAAACTATTCAGAAGGAAATGCCCTTCAACTCTATATTCATCTACAGAATAATCGAAAATGAACTTTTTCTTGTTTTCCACATTACCTACTGTTACTCCCTGTAAAATACATTTACCCTATAGTCATCTTATTTTGCTATTTTATCATTTGTATAATTTTAACAGGAAATCAAAATCACACTCAACATTACACTTATGCTTACTTATTTTGCTTAAGAGTACATTCTAAGCCCATTCATATTTATTATATATTTTAAGCCTTGACATTATCAAATACAAACAAAACCCAGAATGCCCAGTCTGTAATCATGTAGACACAGTAACTGAAAATAATTATGAACACAAAAATAAAGAAACATAAGTAAAACATATTGTATCCAAAGAATAAAGCTGGACATTTCATGTATGAATACCAGTTACTGACACATTAATTGCAAAATCAGTTTTTCTCTATGCTGATTATGGAATAATTTTATTTATCATAACACGTATTAAATAAAAAATAAGTTGAGTTAAGTGTTTTAAAAGCAGGGAAAAGTGCAGTTCCAGGATTCTCAGAGATAAGGACTATGATACACTTACCTCAGGAAAATGTACAAGTTTTGTAATATATCATCAGTTCAACAAGTTCTGGTTATATCAAATAGTAAATGATACTGTATATTATCATATGCTTAGTCTTCTTTACTTGCAATATTTTCTAGCAGCTTTTAGAAATCAATGTCACAAAACTGGACATGAATAATTTTGCTTCATCACTGTTATGTGACCCTGGGCTAATTCTGGATACTGAATTCATGAGCATGAGCTGATAAGTCAAATGCTTTTCCCCCCAGAACATATATTTGCTTATTATAATTTTAGCACTTGCATTCGCTCCAAACCTCCTCCAAACAAGGTCACACTGATATTATAGTCCAGCAACTGAACCAAAATTAACTCAAGTTAAAAATTAACTCAAATCGATCAAAACAAAGTTAAATAAAGCCTACAGTTTATTTTTAAAATCAGCTTAATTAGAGATTTTATTAATACTGATTATGTGGCTGTTCTTGACTTAACTTGAGGATTCTAGAGTTTACTCAATCCAAGTTTTTGTTTTTAAACAAAAGTTCTATGATCAGATAGATGATAGATCTTTATGATCCATCAAACAGTTTCTTTTCTTGAATACTCACCTTTTGATGATTATGGCATCACTGGGGTTCAAATACACTAGCTCGTCTACTGGGTGACCACGTTAGTGTCACGCTGCAGAAACATTACCCAGTAGAAAATATTTGTTGCCTTTGAAAAGTAGAGTGGTAACATGTGGTGCAGCTGTCTGGCAGTATCAATGAATTCTAGGGTTATCAGAAGGTTGAAGAAAGTTTGAAACCCAACAAAATCCCATACCTGAAAAGTAAAATGCAGAACAAGGAACAAAAAAGAGGAGAATTTTAACTAAACAGAATCCATGTTCTCCGTTTTATACTGTTTAAATCATCTGCTGCTCTTTACATCACCCCAAATGTCATCCTGATCAGACCAATAGAAACGATAAAGAGTCTTTATTCTGGACATACAGGAGCTTTTTTAAGAAAATTGCACGCTTTTATAGATTTTCTGTCCAATTCATGCCAAAACTCTGATACACAGACGGACAGGCTTTTCTCTTTGTTTTATCCCACACTGTAAATAGTGTAGGGTTTACTCAACTTAAAAAATACTTAGAATGAATCGTTTGTTCAGAGCTACTTTTTTTTAGGTTGAATGAACCAAATTCATTTGTTAGACCAGCAAAACACTTTTTACAGTGTGCTGGGGTTTCTAGGAAAACAATTCCCTGCAGAAGCACGGACCCTAACAAAAAACAAAACCGAGAACTCATATCAGTCCTGTTCTGAAAGAACTGCACTGGCTGCCTGTATCTATTAAACCAGACTTTAAAGCTATTGGTCTATAAAGCTCCTTACAATCTAGCACCACTGAATGTCTCTCTGTTTATGTTCCAATATGTGATCCTTTCTTTGTGGAATTTGTATGTTCTCCACGTGTCTGTTCAGGTTTCCTACCACCATCTGAAGACATGCTGTCAGGCAGGATGGAAGTACTAAATTGCTCTTTGGTGTAGATGTGTATGTACAGTGGGGCAAAAAAGTATTTAGTCAACCACTGATTGTGCAAGTTCTCCTACTTAGAAAGATGAGATAGGTGTGTAATTTTTATCATAGTTACACTTCAACTATGAGAGACAAAATGGAAAAAAAAAAAAATCCAGGATATCACATTGTTTGTTGGCAATGACAGAGGTCAAACGTTTCCTGTAAGTCTTCACCAGATTTGCACACACTGTAGTTGGTATTTTGGCCCATTCCTCCATGCAGTTCTCCTCTAGAGCAGTGATGTTTTGGGGATGTTGCTGGGCAACACGGACCTTTAACTCTCCTCACAAATTTTCTATGGGGTTGAGGTCTGGAGACTGGCTAGGCCACTCCAGGAGCTTGAAATGCTTTTTACAGAGCCACTCCTTCGTTGCCCAAGCGGTGTGTTTGGGATCATTGTCATGTTGGACAACTCAGCCATGTATCCATCTTCATTGCTCTCACTGATGAAAGGAGGTTTTGGCCTTAAATCTCACGATACATGGCCCTGTTCATACTTCCCTTAACACGGATCAGTTGTCCTGTCCCCTTTACAGAAAAACAGCCCTAAAGCATGATGTCTCCACCCCCATGCTTCACAGTAGGTATGGTGTTCTTGGGATGGAACTCAGCCAACTCATGCAATTCTTCTTCCTCCAAGCACGATGAGTTGAGTTTTTACCAAAAAGTTCTATTTTGGTTTTATCTGACCACATGATATTCTCCCAGTCCTCTTCTGGAGCATCCATATGCTCTCTGGCAAACTTCAGACGGGCCTGAACATGTACTGGCTTAAGCAGTGGGACACGCTTGGCACTGTAGGTGTGAGTCCCTCTCGGTGTAGTGTGTTACTGATGGTAGCCTTTGTTGCTTTGGTCCCAGCTCTCTGCAGGTCATTCATCAGGTCCCTATGTGTAGTTCTGGGATTTTTGCTCACCATTCTCATGATCAGTTTGACCCCACTGGATGATATCTTGCGTGGGGCCCCAGATCGAGGAAGATTATCAATGGCCTTGGATGTCTTCCATTTTCTTACAATTGCTCCCACAGTTGATTTATTCACACCAACCTGCTTGCCTATTGTATATTCACTCCTGCCAGCCTGGTGCAGGTCTACAATGTTCTTCCTGGTGTCTTTCGACAGCTCTTTGGTCTTGGCCATGGTTGAGTTTGAAGTCTGACTGTTTGAGGCTGTGGATAGGTGTCTTTTGTACAGATAACAAGGTGAAACAGGTGCCATTTATAACTGTAACGAGTAGTGGACAGAAGAGCTTCTTTAAGAAGTTGTTACAGATCTGTGAGAGCCAGAAATCTTGCTTGTTTGTTATTGACCAAATACTTATTTTCCACCATAATTTACAAATAAATGGGTTTCCTGGGTGTTTTTTTTTTTTGTTTTTTTTCCTTTCATTTTGTCTCTCATAGTTGAAGTGTACCTATGATGTAAATTACAGACCTCTCTCATCTTTCTAAGTAGGAGAACTTGCACAATCAGTGGTTGACAAAATATTTTTTGCCCCACTGTAGGTGTGTCTGCCCCTGTGATGGACCGGCAACCTGTCCAGGCTGTTTACCAAATACGCGCATAGTCCCCAGCACCCCTTCTGATTCAGGAGAATAAGCAGCTGATTGTTATTTATCTGTCAGAATAAGTACCATATTAGTCGTTTTGAGTAAATAAGTGAGCTACGGGTCTGCTGAGTGTTCTAATGGGTGAACCATCTTACTGTTTTACTCTTTGTTTTCAAATCTGAGAGCAAATATTGGGATTTTAATTGATGTTGAGAACAGGATTACTTACTGATGCTGACATTTCCACTGGTTAATGGGTGCCAGGTCACAGAATGTTCTGATATATGTATGATGTATGTGTGACTTAAACTCTTCCAAAGTTAGAAGGCAGCTGTGCTAATTCTGTGAACCTAAACCTGGGGGCTTTTTCTTGACTTTTTGACATTTGAAAAAATTATATTAGTGCGCATTTGTATTCTTTTTTGTGGTGGTGACTTCAGAGCGTGAAGATGGAAATAAGCCATTGGAGTTATACTATCACAACCCCAGTTTCACAAATGTGGTAAAAAAATGTAAATAATTGTAAAAAAAAAATAATAATAATTTAGAACAAAAGACATTGTATACAGTAGATAGAAGGACATGTTGTTCTAAAGCCTGAATCTGAATAGTTCCCCTTCTTTTGTGTGTGTGGTTTCTCAAAATAATTTTACATTTTGATCTGGCCATAGAACAATGTTCTGTTTTGCCTTAGGTCATTTTAAACAAGGATCTGGAAACTCTGGATCGTGTTGACATAGGGCTTCTTCTTTGCGTGATACAGCTTTAACTTGCATTTGTGGATTGCAGGCCAAACTCAGACAGGGATTTCTGGAAGTGTTCCTGAGCATGTGTAGTGCCCAGATGCACAGATTAATATAGTTGCCCCACTCCCCATCAACCCCCCTTCCAAAGATACTGACAAGCTTTTACACGCAATTCATTTATTTTAATGCTATATTAATTTACAGTTTAGAGTCAGCATGGATAGCGACAAATGGATCTTCTTCACTGTTGCTGATGTTGAAATAGGCACGTCCGTCTCCTCCGACCTGGACCTGCTTTCCAGTGCAACTGCTTCCCTCCTTCTGGCCAGAAATCACATCACAGTAGGTTCCTCCAGGTAAGCCAGTGTTCAGAGTTGCATCCAGGGTCCTGGAATGAACCAGAAGCGTATTACTGTTTGCACAACAAAAGCACTTAATTCAGGTTTTAGGATGTGCTTTGTGATTGTGGTTGCTTACCAGTCATCATTATTGATGACAATGAAACCACGGCTGCCTCGGCCGAAAGCAATCTGGTTATTGCCGTTGTCCCACCAGTTGGATAATGGCTGTCCATCGACCACATTGCGGAAAATCACCATGTTTCTGTGGAGATAATGTATTTATGTGTAATCTTCAGGAGTTTACTTCACCTGGTAATGGGGAACGTTCTTTAGAAGAGTTTAGAACAGAAAGCACTCACCTGATCTGACGCCATCTATGCTCACACACCCAGCCATCACCACAGGTGGAGTCTGGATTGATGGGCACTGGCTTGGTTGTGCCATCACTGTTGCTAGGTGGTCCCATCCAGTCATTCTGGTCCTGAGAAAGAAAAAAAGAACACATTGAAGACATTAGAAAACTGGACGTCCATAATGAGAATGAGGAAAAGGACTCATGCTCAGTGATTATGCAGTTCATGTACCTGTCCATTGACAATGTTGCGGTCCCAACGGTAACTGGACATCACTCTGGTCGCTCCATAAGGATGAGCCAACATCAGACCAACAGCCATCTTGTAAAGCCTTGGAAGAAGATGTTTTCATTGCTTGAAATATCGTAAATGTTCTTAAAGTATTCAGTTAAACAGCTGGTAGTATCACTGTTATGTTTTATATGGTTTTCCAAATAACCTCTAATACCTGGGATCCCAGAATGTGAGAATAGATGCACCTCCAGCTCCGTGGCCACGTTGGTTATCGTGGTTGTCAACGAACACTAGGGCCTTACCAGTGGGCATCATACCCCAGCCTTCTCCCCAGTTACTGGCATGAAGAAGTTTAATGGTTAGATGAACTTACTAAGTTAAGTAGAAGTAAAGTGAAATCGTGGCAACATATAGTGACTGCATTACTTACGACAGGTAGCTCAGTTTTTGTCCGTTCCATTTGCGCATAACTTCACCCAACTTGGCACCATACTTGAACTCTGTCACCCTTCCCAGTCCAGTGTACTCACCTGACGTGATGGGCTCACCACCGAGATCAATGACCTAAAACAATTTTCCAGTTACTGACAGTTAAGCTTGAGACTAAAAAGGTTTTAGGAGAGTAAATGTAATCTAAACTGAAACCTCTTGGTAGATGAAGGGTCTTGAGCCAGCAGAGAACCACTTGGTGTTGAGATTATTGAGACGTCCATAAACTGCACTAAGATCACCAGGCCACATGTGCTTGCAGGCGTCCACTCTGAACCCGGCAACACCGATGTCGATAAGCTTGTTCATGTACTCGGACACCTTACCACGCACATAGTCCTTCTCCAGGGCCAGGTCCAGAAGACCAACCAGACGACAGTTTCTCACCTGTCACCATTAACACGGTTTGTAGATAAGCATAAAAGCTAATTCTGATGACTCATTAAAAATACACAGATAAAATATGCAACTCATTTACTTACTTGATTGACATCGCCGTAGTTCTCGATGTTTCCACTGCCAGTGGAGCACTTCCCATCGTTGAAGTCCAAGGAAGAGTATGGAACTGAAGGGAAGTCCTCTGTATTGGCATTGAAATAGGTTCCACAGCTTGAGTGTTTGCCTTCTCCACCACCAGCTCCACACATGTGGTTGATCACAGCGTCCACATAGATGTTCACCTACACAATCAGTGATGGAGAAACAGTTTTACTGAAGTTTTGCTGTATTTTTAAGCCCCTTGATTTTTTAAATAACCTGAAGTCCTTGACGGAGAAAACAATAATATGCGTTTTTTACCCCAACATTGTTACACCTGGTGATCATGTCCCTCAGCTCGGCCTCAGTTCCTGATCTGGAACACAGATTGTAGCTGATTGGCTGATATCTCTGCCACCAAGGATGCCAAGGGCTGGTGACAACAATGCTCTCACTAGGAGGGGAGATCTGTGAAATGAAACTACATTATTTGACCTGCTGTACAGAGCAATCATATTTAAATCATGTGAGGGTTAAACATTGTATAGCTAAGGCAGAATGACTTCTGGGCAAAGTCTGCTATATTATTAAACATACCTGAACTCCACCATATCCGTTGGGTGCCAGGTATCTCTCACACTCTGCTGCGATATCAGCCCAGCGCCATTCAAACAGATGGACAATGGAAGTTCTCCCCGATTTCATATTGGGGGTGAACTGAGCAAAGCTCAGGCCAAGCAGTGTCGCCAAAATGAGAAGCTTCATCTTTGTGGGGTGAGATGTAGAACGCTTGAATGTTCAGCCCCAGTATATATACACTGTGGTGTGGTCTTGGTGCCAATCCAGGATGTCATCTGACTGAGTAGTTAATTTTTTAACCATACTTATTCAGTCCACCTGCTAATCAACATTTGTTTCTCACATGAAAACACTTCATCCTTACAAACTATTCAGAAAGAAGTGCCCTTCAACAAAAAAATTAACTTTTTTCTTGAGTCTCTCATTGTCCCAAATATAGTCCCACTTGTATATCATTTTTAACTGGAAGTGTTTGAAACAACTCCTCCAATTCAATTACATAAATACATGTACAACTCGACTGAGAAAAACTTCTCTTTAGAAAACTGTACCATGGTTAGTCTTCTTTACTTGTATAATATTTTATAGCAGATTTTAGAAATCTATGTCATAAAACTGAATACCCAAAAATCTGCTTAATCACTGTTAAATGACCATGGGGTAGGGGAGTGGTAGGCTAATTCTGCATACTGGGGTCATAAGCAATTGATGAGAAGTCAAATGTTTTTTTTCCCCAGAACACTGTACATTAGCTTATTAAAATATTAGCACTTGTATTCACTCCAAACTTCAAAAATAGTCACACTTATAGTCCAGCCAATGAACCAAAATATCAACTTGAGTCAAAAATGAACTCCTCCAAATAATTTAAAATCAACTCTACATTTAAATAAAACCAAATAACACATAAAATAATAAGATATATTTTACTGCAAGAAAAAACAAGAAACACCAAGCTAAATGAAGCCTGATTTTGATTGTAAGTAAGTAGTGCTGTCAACACAAAATCTTGTCTTCTTTAACATTTTTGTTCTTATATCATTTGAAATCACCTGCTGGTCCTTACATCGTGCCACAATTTCATGATGATAAGACCAAAAGTAGAAAACAGTCCAAAAATACTTTTTTCCCCCCTGGGTGCTCCTCCGGTTCCCCCCAACAGTCTAAAGACATGCTGCCAGGCATGGAATATTAAATTGCCCCTTGTTGTGAAGATATGTGTCTGCCCCAGTGATGGGCTAGTGACCTGTCCAGGGTGTTTCATGCCTTCCTCCCAATGAATGCATTGGCTCCTGAAAAACCTCACATAGCCATCTGTCATGTTCTGGCTGGTCTTTTCCAAATACTATTCTGTCATCTATATTGCACAAAACCCACAGTATGTTTGTCACTGAAGATGACTCTGTTGATGAGTCACTCAAAGACAATCTGGACCGACCTCATTGCAGTCTTTGGAGGCCCTGACGTGGTGTTAAGTGCAGTCATCCTGATGTGATGTTAAGGGAGGTCTGTTTGCATGTAGCCCTGTGTCATGCAGCTGTCTAACAAGTTGAATCATGGAGGCATCACTGTTCATTGAATGTCCATAATCGTGGCTGTTGAGTCAGTCAGGTACAGCGATGAGGCCCGTCCTTGCTTACATCACATGCATGTCAGAGCGTAAAACTCAAATCATTCGCATGTCTTACAAAGTCAAACCTACCCTCCAAGTTTCATTTCTGTTGGTTGATTCTATCTGGGTGCAACTATTTGTGCAAGTATTATTTTAATAATGAATGTATTATTAAAAATTAGAGCTGTACCCGACTCAGAATTTTGCCAGTCGAATCGGATTCGCCCGTCCTGGTCGACAATTCGACTATTCATTTGTGTTTTTTCGTACTTTATCTAGTAATCAGTAAGTCAATTTGCATTTCAGATCTGATGTCCTCCTCATTTAGAAAGTCAGCAGCATCACAGGAACATATTTCTGAACTAAAAGAGACGATGATGATCAATCTGAATTGGAGGCTGATTTAATTACAGGATATAGCACCGGGCAGCAGCTCGTATTTATGCTAAAAATTTGCGCTTATAGCGGATAGTCTTTTTAATTTCACTTCTAACAGCTTCTTCATTAGGAAGACCCTTCGTCTTTCATCTCTCATAAATAATATAAACCAGATATAAAACCAGATTAGTCCATATTTAAATTATTTTTAGATGAAGAATGAAGAATGAAATGAAGAAGAATGGTAGACCTGAAACAGTTGAATTAATACCCCCTGCTGAAATCATATTTCTCGTTCTCGTTTAATTTCTCGATAAAAATAATCTTTGCAGTAAATAAATAAATAAAAATATCTGTAATTTAGGTTCTAAAATAATGGAATTATAATGAAACCAACGTCTTGGTTTCATGTTCGGGTTTCTCTTTTTCAAACGCTTTTCCAGACTTTCTCTGAGACATTGTTCCACCTGTGTTTCTCAGCCTTAGCTTCCTTCAGCGGTGAACCGCTAGCGCATGTTGTCACGTGGATTTAATATTTCAGCAAGCATGCGAGAACTTAAATATATATTTATTATTCCCCTTTAATAATTATTAAAATGTCTTTTTACATTCTTAAAGTTCTTATTCAAGATTCAAGAGTTTTATTGTCATATACACAGCATAACAAGCAGTTACATTGCACAATGAAATTCTTACTTTGTAGTTCCTGCATTCACGACAGCTTTAAAAAATAAATATCAAAATAAAAAGAGAGAGGAAAAATAAGAAGTATATATATATATATATATATATATATATATATATATATATATATATATATATACACTAAGTAAAGAACAACACTAAGTAATGAAAGGGAGAGTACAGTACTGCATGGATGCAAGTAAGGTGCATATGCATGTGTAAAGTGCGCTGTGCACGTACAGAAGTAAACAGTATGGAATAACAGTAGCAGCAGAATATGTATTGCGCTCATATTAATGGGTGCATGTCAGAGTCAGAGTTCAGCCAGTTTCAGAGCGGAGGGGGGGTAGGAGGTGTTCACAAGCCTGATGGCTTGTGGATAAAAACTGTCTGTCAGTCTGGCTGTTCTGGACTTCACGCTCCTACCGTCGGGCTGTGTTGAGGGTGTGTACTGTCCCTGATGATGCTGTGGGCCCTCCTGATGACCCTGGTCCTGTAGATGTCCTCCAGTGAGGGGAAGGCTGCTCCGGAAATGGACTGTGCAGTCTTGATCACATGCTGGAGAGCCTTCCTATCCTGAGCGGTAAGAACGCTCTCGATCGTACTCCTGTAGAAGTTGCTGAGAATTTGGACTGACATGCCAAATTTCCTCAGCCTTCTCAGAAAATACAACCGCTGCTGGGACTTCCGGCAGATGTAGTGCGTGTTGTGTGGCCAGGTTAAATCCTTGCTGATGGGAACGCCGAGGAAGTTAAAGGTTTTCACCCTCTCCACCTCTGTCTCACCTAAGAACAGGGGTGTGTGTAACTCCTGCCTCCTCCTCCTTGGGTCAACAATCATTTCCTTGGTCTTGTCTGTATTCAAGGAAAGATTGTTGTAGTCACACCAGTCCACCAGCTCAGCCACCTCCCTCCTGTACCCTGTCTCATCCCCACCAGTGATCAGTCCGATGACTGTAGTATCATCAGCAAACTAAATGATACTGGTGTTGCTCTGGGAGGCCACGCAGTCATACGTGAAGTGTGTGTACAGGAGGGGGCTCAGCACACAGCCCTGGGGGGTCCCAGTGCTAACAGTTCTAGTGCTGGATGTGCGGCTGCCAATTCTGACTGACTGGGGTCTGTCTGCCAGGAAGTTCAGCACCCAGTAGCAGAGTCTGGGTGTCAGTCCGAGGGTGAGGAGCTTCCCTGCCAGT
Source organism: Prochilodus magdalenae (assembly GCA_024036415.1). Taxonomy (NCBI): domain Eukaryota; kingdom Metazoa; phylum Chordata; class Actinopteri; order Characiformes; family Prochilodontidae; genus Prochilodus; species Prochilodus magdalenae. Next base: position 395,824 of record JAMWET010003720.1, on the reverse strand, counting down.
TTGGTGGGAATGACCGTGTTGAATGCTGATCTGTAGTCGATAAACAGCATTCTCACATATGTGTCCTTGCCCTCCAGGTGTGTGAGGGCTGTGTGAATGGCAGTGTTGACTGCGTCGTCAGTGGATCGGTTCCACAAACTGTAGCGGATCTAGAGTGTCGGGAATGGTCTCCTGGATGTGACTCATGACTATCCTCTCAAAGCACTTAATCACAATTGGGGGAGCGCAACAGGGCGATAGTCATTCAGGCAGGTCACGACATTTTTCTTAGGGAGGGGGACGATGGTGGTGGTCTTGAAGCAAGATGGCACAAAAGATTGTGCAAGGGACAGGTTGAATACGTCCACAAACACGCCAGCCAGCTCTGAAGAGCAAACCTTGAGTGCACGCCCGGAGATGTTGTCTGGGCCACTGGCCTTCCCTGGGTTTATTCTCTTCAGAGCCTTGCACACCTCCACCGATGTCACAGCGAGCGATGAGTTCTGTGTGCTCCCCTCGGTCATAACCCCTCTCTGTCTGTCGGGGTTGAGGGCCTCAAATCGAGCATAGAACTCATTTAGCTCGTCTGGTAGTGTAGTGTGGTTGGTAGTGACCTCTCTGCTTCTCTGTTGATAGTCTGTGATGTGTCTCAGTCCTTGCCACATGCGCCGGGAGTCCGCAGAGGTTCAGCATCCCTCCAGCTTCACCCTGTACTGTCTCTTGGCCTGTCTGATAGATCTGATAGATCCTTTGTAGTCATCAGTGTTGCCTGAGAGAAATGCAGTGGAGCGAGCAGGTAGCATGGACTGAACATCACAGTTTATCCAGGGTTTCTGGTCGGGATAGGTTCTGCAGCGCTTTGTTGGAAATAGCGTCGGTTGCCGGGGGAACACACAAAGCCGTCTGCCACGGTGGGCGCCATCTTGGAATACATACAATACATTATGCGGGTCTGTTTTACGAAAAGGTCACTGTTCTCAGTCAACTTAAAGGGTCTCCAACGATTCGACTCATCGACTTCTAGAGGGCAGCCCTATTAAATATAAAGCACACATTTTTACGTATTGTGGTAAAAAACATGTATCAAAGGTAAAATCTGAAAAGTTAGAATTATTCCATTTCATTCTTTTTGCGGTACATTTAAATTTGACAGTGTCACTAAATACTCCAAAAAGCCTTGACCTGTAGTAATCTTGCCTCTAAAAAGGAAGAAGGAAAAACCAACATTTTTTTGGTTCCGAATATAGCTTTTAGATGTTAAGGTTAAATTAAGAAGGCGATATTTCGGGGGGTGAAGACTTTAATAAGCACCTTATGTGAGAAAGACCATTCATTTTGCATGTGTGTCACTTGGTAAGTAAATAATTAAGAGATTACTGTATTTTATTTATTCTGTTGCCTGATTTGTGAAGCTAATTTAGGCCACACTACCTGTGCAGCCACAGTACAAAATGTTCCTTTATCCACCTGTTCAAATAGCACGAGGCTAATCCTTGAGGATTATTTTCTGCTCTGCGTTCAAGCAAAAAGAAACACACATCAATCTACTGATTTTTGTGCCTTTAACCACACGGTGCCATGCAATGTTTGGGCACCCCAGGTTACAATGTCTTATATTGTGAACAGTTAAATGAGTAGGAAATAAACTGATCTCCAAAAATGCATAAAGTTAGTGATGAAACGTTTTGTTCAACATTTTAAGCAAGATTAGTGTACTAGAGAGGAAACAGAATGGTATTGCCATGCAAAAGTTTAGACACCTCAAGAGATTTGTGCTCTCAGATAACTTTTACCAAGGTCTCAAAATTAAATTGTTGTCAATCTATGTTAGAAATGGCTAGTCATTTTGACATTACCACATTCATTTAGTCGCTTATCCTTCAGGTTTATGTAGACACAACAAATTTTGTTTTTACCAGACTTTGATCATGTAATGCACTTGCTATCAACCACACTCGCCCTAATGGTAACCTAAAAGGAAATATGAACACAAAAATAAAGAAACATAAATCTACAACTGATGCATCTAATATTTCTGAGTAGTGGTTTATTAATTATCAAAAGAGTAAAGCTGCAAGTTCCACTTGTGAATTGGCACGAAATGTCATAAAAATAACTTTCTCTGTTCTGGTAATGGACGACCCATGCATAAGGATAACACACTTTCTAAATACACTTGAAAATTTTTTGTAAAGACAGCAATGTGCAGGGAATATTCTGAAGATCAAGACTGGGAAACAGTTTTCTGCAGAAAAAACATACAAAATTTAAATCAGTTCAGAATTGCAGATTCTGCTGCTCTTAACCAGTAGTTGAGGATAGGGTATTTCTTACTCATAGCAGCTTTTAAAATGTCACAATACTGGACACAAATTCTGCTTCCTCGCTGTCTAATGACCAAGGGGGCAGATATTTAGGCACTTTATTTGGCCAGAGACATGCAATTCTGGGTCAACTTTGGCAGTCATGGACTGGAGATGTTTTTTTTTTCCAGAACGCTGGATATTTACTTATGCTATATTCACACTAGCATTTGATCCAAATGTCCTCTGAACACCGTCACACTGATGTTTTTAGTCCTGCAACTAAACCAACTTCCAAACACCAGTTTTGTCAACAGCGTTTAAACAAGCCGAAACTGTTTTCATTTGGGTAATTAATGATCTTTTTTATATCTGCAGATGCTGGTGCTCTTAGCATCCTTATGTTTATGGACTTTTGAGACCAGGCATGAGTAAGAATTGGGAGGCAGAGTTCTGGACCATCTGGAGCTTATTAAGGTAAGAGGAGTTGAAGCCAACTAGAACAGAGTTACAGCAGTCTAGAAATTCACTCTTCACTGGGGCTCAGTTATATAAGAAAGTAGGACATAAATGCTGTGAAAATGAGGAAAAGGACTGTTCCCAGGCTGATATCATGACAAAATAAAAAAAAAAACTTGCTGTAGGTACATACGGTTAGTTTAATACTACTGCTGCTACAAATAATCATGTAGTGACTGTTCTTTTCTTCGTTCCTGTGCTCACAAGGTTCCCCAATGTCACTTCCACTAGGCATATATAAGGTTCCTTTATGCTCAGCATTACACACGGACAGAGACAGAGCCCTCTGCTTGTTTGTTTGAAGCTATTCCCAACTATTTTCATGAAGTCTTTCTGAATGTTTCTGTCACGCCCCCTGCTGAGTTAGTTCTGTTTTGCTTGCTGGCTCACTTATGTCTCAACAGACTTGAGAACACTATTTCCAGGGCAGGAGATCACTTAACCCCATCAACATCAGCTTGTCATCACCATCAACCAATATACTTTCATTTCAGCATTCCTCCTCGAGTTCTAGGCACACACATGTACTTCATAGGTTTAAAATCATCTAGAGAGTATTTAAACCACAGCCCCCAGTTTGGCTCCTTGCAATTGCTGACTCTGGAGTGATGGCGTGCTGTGCTACTGTACAAATGTCATGGAACATATAAACCCCCCCACCCACCCCCCGATCAAAAAATGAGTTTTTATGTGGGAATGGATTCTTTAGTTTTGATGGTAAATTTTAACCTCAGTGCCTACACTGGTCTGCTGGACAACCTGCCTTTTGCTCATCATCTTACTGAGGAACATAACATTCTATATCCCAGTGTTCCAAGATGACAAATCTCATGTTCACAGGGCTGCAAAAGTGACAGACTGCTATGATAAACATCTGGACTGGCCAGCAAGACTGCCAGATTTGAATCCTCTTGAAAATCTGTGGGGCTACCTGGAGCAATGAAGGCATCCATGAAATCTGGCTGAACTGTGCAATTCTTTTGAGTGTCTGAACATTGATGTGGCCTACATCCAGAAACTTGTCCGGTACATGCCAAATCCAATCACAGCCGGTATTCGTGCTTGTGGAGAGATTACCTGCCATTAGGTAAATTTCAGTCACGGGCGACTAAGATTTTAGAAATCCAACTTCAAAACTCCTCCTTGTCCAGGACCTAGACAAGGGACTGTTTGTTCAGCACTTGTGTAGTTTACTGGAAAAGTACTTGAGAAATCAAATTACTTTGATTACTGTTTGTGTGCAATCATAACCTGAAAGTGTTTTTAATTTGTACAACAAAACTGAAGAAAACATGATATCAGATAAGTAGTTCAATACAGTGTAAACAGCTAATGCATATTTACACACCTTTCTGTAAACTCTGTTTGTTACTGTTTGGGGGAAGTGTTGGACTGGAGGTTAAGGAACCAAACTTGTGCCCTTAAACATAAATGTAGAGCTATCTGTATGTTGTATCAAATGACCTATGCATGCAATGATTCCTGTTTTTAGTTATTTCTATTGGAGCAGATCATGAAGAACGCAGCTGCTACTGTGGGAGGGATTTATTAGCTTCTGATCTGCTGAAAAGGCCCATATAATGAAAGTAACGCACTTGTCACCTGTGTGAAATAGTCTGTATGTCTTGATCATATTCTCAGGTCTTTATAATACTGATAACATTATTAGAATGAGTGTGTCTGATTTGAATATAAATTATTCTAATTATTCATTATCCTGTCATGAGACACTCGCCCCGACTCCTGTCCTTGATTTTACTCATTCTTATCTGGTCATCCACAGCAGCTCAATATTCATTCAGGGAAAAAAAATTAATAAATGAATATGGGTCTATTTATTTTCCTCTTATTAGATGAATGTTCTAATTGCTTGTGTGTTTGTTTGTTTGTATTTGCTAGTTGGTTGGCAGCACAAAAAGATAGAGAGGAGTATAGAGAAAAATAGGGGGTTGGAGAAGGCAGGATGGAGAGCAAGGACCAGGTGAAAATGTTGACAATTAATGTTACTCCAGAATAGTTAGTCAAGACTAGTTAGTCAACTGGTCCTCAATACTAAATAAATATAGAGACTAAGGTGGGTGAAAACGAACAACGTTACATAAAAAATCAAAAACCGTGAGCTCAAGACCTGATACAGATAAAGACAGGTAAATACAAGGGCTGCATACATAGCACGAGAAACAAAACATAGATGGACAAGATATTGACAGGAAGAAGCAACAGAATTAATAACCACAATGTTCCTACAGACTCCCTGAGGAGGAGCCTGTCACAACAACTAAATTCTAATGTCGAAAAAAAAACCTTTATTAGTTGTCTCTTCATTCTTTGGTACTCGTGTTAGTTAATGCCGAGTATTCTTATGGTTGTTAATATATTCATTTATTCCTGAGTAATTATTCAATAATAAATAGTAGTTGCAATATCCTGAGTTACCCAACATTTTCACTAAAGCCAACCTGTAGTTATAATAAGGTTACTGCAATACCTATATAATACCTGCTCTTCTTCTGGTGCATATTAATAGTGACTTGCATGATAATAGCGCTCCCTGCTGGATAAAACTCAGACTGCAAAGGAATAATTTTTTTTTTTCATTTTTTCCAGCAAGATTTTACCAACAGAAAAATAAAACGCTTAGTAGGGACAAAACCATATGGCACATTTTACTCATTAAGTCACACACAGCAGAGGCAGAACGGCCCCATTATGACTATGTTTTAGCAGTAGAAGTAAATACAACATGTGTATGTAATATTATTCATTAACACCAGCTGTACAGGAAATGTATTGCCCAAGACTCCACAGATGGCTTACAATAGACATGCTTATAGTTAGTGCCTTCTCTGTGAAATGATATGATACAGCCCTAAAATACCCGCCTGTAGAGATTAACATGGCAAGCAAATTACCCTTCAAACACACTCATTTTGAATGGAGCATTATGCGCACAGGGAGCGCTAAGTCCCTCCAAAAAAGTTCCAAATACCCCACCAGGCTCATTTATTTCCAATAAATATCAGCATGGATAGCAACAAATATATCTTCTTCAGTGTTTTGAAACAGACATGTCCATCTCCTCCCACCTTCACCTGCTTTCCAGTGCATCTGGTTCCTTCCGAGAACAGTAGGTTCTTTTAGGCAACCGGTGAGTTTCATTCAGTGTCCTGATATTTACCAGAAGCTTGTGGTCATTTGCACAACAAAAGCACCTAATTAGCTTTTTAGGATGTGCTTTGTGAGTGTGGCTGCCTTACCAGTCATCATTATTGATGAAACAGCAGTATATGCAGTTTTGACACTGTAGGTTAAAGGAGACAATAGGGTTTGAGTAGGCCTAAAAACGAATGGGACTCTATAGGAAAAACGAGGAACAGAAACAAATAAAACAGAATGAGTGCGGGCTGGGCCCAACATCGAATCTGAGCATGGGGATGTGCTCTGAGATTTATGTGATATAGCGTCTGTCCATTGAACTGAACACAATAGATGGGTGTGTACTTTTCCACCCTCTTTATTTATAAGGGGACACAATTTGCAATTTAAGTTTTTCTGAAATCAAAAAGCTGTATACAAGCACTTCATTCTTGATCAGACCAAACGTTTGGAGTTGGAACTGTGTTGATATCTCAAACACTGGGCGACTAGTTCGTGAACAAAACTTGTCTTGACACAAAAAATAAGGAAGAAAAAAGTAGAAGGGTGTAAATTAAATAGCGATAGTGTTGAGCATTCGCTAAAAACACCCAGCTTGCACAAACAGTCCTCAAGTCCCACAGCTAGTAGGATAATTCCCCAGAGTCATATAGAACTAGTCCAGAAATAAAGTCACTACTGCAGGGAAGATCTCAGTCCTTCACTATCGTGTGTCATTACAGGCCAAAAATGTGTGTAGTTGTTTTTATGACTCACTGGACTGATCCCTCTAACACAAGTGCCTCACCTAAAGTAAGAGTATGGTGTGTTGTATGGGGTACCTGAACTTTGGGACTTTTTGGGACTCCGCAAAGCCAGTGATGTTGTGGGTGTGGAGCTGGACTCGCTGATGGCAGTGTCTGAGAGGAGGACGCTGGCTAAGCTGCAGACCATCATGGATAACGGCTCCCATCCTCTCTATCACACGGTGATGAGACACAGGAGCACATTCAGTGCAAGACTCATTCAGCCAAAATGCACTACAGAACGTCACAGGAGGTCATTCCTACCTGTGGCCATCAGACTTTATAACTCCTCCCTTAGAGCACGACACCATTCACATGTACAGTAATAACAGTAAAACAATAATTTAATTGTGTGCGACAACTCAAAATGTGCAATAATTTTCTGACTACTGAACACTTACTGCTGCTAACAGTATATCTGTACTTATTATTATAGCCACAGCCACTTTACTTTTTATTTTATTTTTTATTGTATTATAAGACTTTATATATGTGTAAATATTGAAAAAAGTATCTTTTGTTGTAAAGTATTATTGTTTATTCTAAATGGTTGCTACTGTAAAAAACTGCAATTTCCCCCTGGGATCAATAAAGTATTTCTGATTCTGATTCTGATTCTGATTTTCTCAATTGACAGAACATTAAGCGCTAAGCGTTCTTATATGAAGACGTGTTTCCCTTATTGCTGTCAGGAGAAAGAGAGAGAGAGAACGCGAGCGAGCGAGGGCCAAGACTCCCATGTTTGACTGCTCATCCACATGTTTTGTGTGCCAGCATTTACCTGGGTAGCAAGCAGGCAGGCATCTACGCAGAAGAGATAACGCCTCTTAGAGGTACACCTGCATAACGTAGGAGATTAAGTTTAAGGTTTCTTAGAGACCAGCTGAAATAACGTAATATGGACAGATAAGGCAAAATAGATTGTTATAAGAGATGTTATGTTTGCTAAAACTGAACACTGCATTCAGGTTTAAGAACTTTATCCTAGCTATGAAATGCAATGATGGCAGTTTCACTGTTTGCCATCTAAACGTTGGATTGTACACAGGAGGATGTAAGGATATCCATTCATAAACTGAAACAAACTAACCAAACCAACATACAGTAATCTAAAGTCATTTTGGATTTCTTTGTTTTTTGTTTTTATGGCGTGTTATTGTTAGTGGGCTCCACTGTTCTGTGATCATGAGTTAAAAGAATATCTGGTCATATTGCAACTTTCAAGCAGCACTGTATACCAATCACAAACATATCGCAAAACTACTAAAACTTTCAAATAGTGACATAAGCTTTGTATTTTGTTCAGTTTGTATATATTATGACAATTATCATATGACTAAACATTAAATAATGTTTAATTTTATACCTAATTTCAACAGATGTTTGTAAATATAAATTCAGTAGTTAAAGACCTTTTGTCATCATACACATATGGGACAAAATATAAAGTGTATTTCACCATTGTGTGGTTTGCACATGTGCTAATGAATTTATTGAAGTTAAAATGTTTTAATATATGTAATGTATTGTACAGTATTTTATGTACCATAAAAATAAAAATATATATTTACAACTAGAAGAACTGTCATTTATAACCATTTATACATTTCAAAATTTTTATTTATTATTTGGTCTAAACTGTTTATATTGAGTTGTGGTATATTAAACTTATTAAAGTTATTATAAAATGTTTTAAAGATGTTTTTCTAGATACTAATACAAGGTTAGTTAATGATGTCATGTTGTTGGTTATAGTTAAAGAGCCCATGTGTTATTTCTTTAGTGCTAGATAATTTAATGTTGACAACATTTTACATGCATTTTACAGTTTAGAGTCAGCATGGATAGCGACAAATGGATCTTCTTCACTGTTGCTGATGTTGAAATAGGCACGTCCGTCTCCTCCGACCTGGACCTGCTTTCCAGTGCAACTGCTTCCCTCCTTCTGGCCAGAAATCACATCACAGTAGGTTCCTTCAGGTAAGCCAGTGTTCAGAGTTGCATCCAGGGTCCTGAAATGAACCAGAGACGTATTACTGTTTGCACAACAAAATTTAATTTGCACTTAATTCAGAATTTAAGATGTGCTTTGTGATTGTGGTTGCTTACCAGTCATCGTTATTGATAACAATGAAACCACGGCTGCCTCGGCCAAAAGCAATCTGGTTACTGCCGTTGTCCCACCAGTTGGATAATGGCTGTCCATCGACCACATTGCGGAAGATCACCATGTTTCTGTGGAAAACGTGCATTTGGGAGTTTTAAATAGTTAAGTCAGCTTTAGGGAGAGAACATTCTGTAAAAGCGTTTAAAACATAAACCACCTGATCTGACGCCATCTATGCTCACAGACCCAGCCATCTCCACAGGTAGAGTCTGGATTGATGGGCACTGGCTTTGTTGTGCCATCAGCATAGCTGGGTGGTCCCATCCAGTCATTCTGATCCTGTTAAAGAAAGACATTTGAAAATGAGAAGTCCAAAACAAACTGTTTTGTTCAGCTGGTCCATGTACCTGTCCATTGACAATGTTGCGGTCCCAACGGTAACTGGACATCACTCTGGTAACTCCGTAGGGATGGGCCAACATCAGACCAACAGCCATCTTGTAAAGTCTTAAAAAAATAATTGATATGAACTTCTATAATATTTGTTAAGGCCTATAAATGAATGCAAGACCGTTGCTAGTATCTCCACTTCTTTGTTTTAAACTGGTTGTAGTGGATGATGCATAATACCTGGAATCCCAGAAGGTAAGAATGGAGGCACCTCCAGCTCCATGACCTCTTTGATTATCGTGGTTGTCGACAAACACCAGTGCTTTACCAGTGGGCATCATACCCCAGCCCTCTCCCCAGTTACTGGAAAGAAGAAGCTAGCTGTTTAGATGAATACATTTTAAACACAAGTAGACTTGAATGACAAAACGGGTTGTGGTATATGAGTAGTCTTACACCAAATAGTGCAGTTTTTCTCCATTCCATTTGCGCATGGTGGTACCCAGCTTTCCACCATACTTGAACTCTGTCACCCTTCCCAGTCCAGTGTACTCAGATGACGTGATGGGCTCACCGCCGAGATCAATGACCTGAAATAGTTTTAAAAGTGATCATATGACCGCAAAAATTTAAACAAGTATGTAAAATGCATTTTCATAAAAACTGTGGAGAAACCTCTTGGTAGATGAAGGGCCTGGATTCAGCAGAGAACCACTTGGTGTTGAGATTATTGAGACGTCCATAAACTGCACTTAGATCTCCAGGCCACATGTGCTTGCAGGCGTCCACTCTGAACCCGGCAACACCCATGTCAATGAGCTTGTTCATGTACCCAGCCACCTTATCACGCACATAGTCCTTCTCCATGGCCAGGTCCAGAAGATCTTCCAGACGGCAGTTTCTCACCTGTCATATTAAAACAGTTAAAAGTGGGCATCAATGTATATTCAGAGACATGTAGATTACACAGACACAGTATGAAACAGAATAAGACTCACTTGATTGATATCACTGTAGTTCTCGATTTGTCCACTGCTTGTGTAGCATTTGCCATCATTGAAGTCCCAGGCTGAGTATGGAACTGAAGGGAAGTCTTTTGTGTATGCATTGAAATATGTTCCACAGCTTGAGTGCTTACCCTCTCCACCAATTCCTTTACACATGTGGTTGATCACAGCATCTACGTAAATATTCACCTATACATTGAGGAAATGGATGACCTTGATTATGAACTGAAGATTAATTGAAGAAGAACTTGGGAACATTTGCTGAACAGAATTTTTTACCCCAACGTTGTTGCATCTGGTGATCATGTCCCTCAGCTCGGCCTCAGTTCCTGATCTGGAACACAGATTGTAGCTGATTGGCTGATATCTCTGCCACCAAGGACGCCAAGGGTTGGACACAAGAATGTTCTCACTTGGAGGGGAGATCTGCAAGATTCAGTCACATTGTATCACCAGGGCTTGTGTTCTGCACAGTTTGTTGGTTCTGTAGTAAATTTAAATACAGATGTTTGATACCTAATCACATATTAATTACAGTAGAACAGTATACCTGAACTCCACCATAGCCATTGGGTGCCAGATATCTCTCACATTCTTCTGCAATATCAGTCCACCGCCATTCAAACAAGTGCACGATAGAAGTTCTTCCTTGTTTCATGTGAGGGTTGAACTGAGCAAAGCTCAGGCCAAGCAGTGTTGCCAAAATGAAAAGCTTCATCCTTGCCTGGTTAGAAAGTAGAACTCTTGAATTTACAGCACCAGTATATATACACTGCAGTATTGGCTGAGTGCCCACATGAACTGTCTTCTAACAGAGAAGTTAATCTTTTAACCATACCATGTCCAAGTAACACATGTGCTAATCATCATGTCTTTCTCACATGACTTCATCTTGATCCTCCAGACTTTTGTATGTGCCCTTCCTGATGCAACCTCTAAACTAATTTCATTTTAAGGCAGTGGCAGGGTTGTTCTCCTTTGTGAGAAGCAGGATGCAGTATAGGTTATTTACATTGCAACTAAAATAACCATGGTTCGAACTGGAAGGTTATCCCAAAGCTGGGGGGCTTTGTACGAAAAGGCTCTGCCCCCTGATGCAACTTTTTTAGTTCAAGGTACTAATAGTGAGCCTGCACCTTGCTATCTGAGTTCATGTGTTGGTTCATAGGATAAGAAGTTTCCTGAGGTACTGAGGAGCGGGGCCATTTAGACCTGTATATGTCAGAAAAAGAATTTAATATTTAATGTGGAATTTAATTGGAATGCAGTGTAAGTTAGATAAGACTGGGTTGATATGACCAAACTTTCTAGTTTTCGTAAGGACTCTCTCTTATGTTTTCAGTAGGAGGAAGATACTTTCCATCCAGTCTTTTATATCTTCTACACAATCCTTACTAAATTGCAATGTATCATCGGGTTTGGCTGAAATTGTACAGTAGCTGCTTATCCTCTCAATCAGACTGGATAGTCTGCTCCATGAACATACACTCAGTATATTGAAGTCATTCTCAACATATCAAGTTTCCAAAACCATAACCTTTAAAGGCTGACAGATTCCCTGTGACATAAGACAGAAAAGGATTAGAGCAGCGGGACACAGTTTTGTAGTACACTAATACAGATCTGTGGTCTGGCTGGTTGTCGTCTAGGCTGTGGCTCGGCTATGGATAAGCAGATGTAGAAGGCCTTTAGGCATCTGTCCCACCACCTCACCTGCTTCTCCTGGATTCTTTTTTGTGGAAAAGAAAGATGGAGATCTCAGACCTTGTATTGGCTACAAAGGGTTTAATTAAGTTAACTAATGGTTCCACTAGATCCTGTCTTTTGTCGATGCCATCTCTCTTCTATCGCCCTAATAGCCTCGCCAGCTATTACAAGTACTTTGTCAGGAATTTCAGCACTGTGAATCTTCTTTATGTTCCTTCCACTTGGTCACATTCTTCTATATAGGAGGTGTAACTGTCCCTGAAAACCCATTCAATTAAAAGCCATTCAACACCCTTTCAAGCCTGATCTTTTGCTGCTCAGTGTTGTTGAGATGGACATCTCTGAGGTGGGAGTAGCGTTGTCACAACGGCCAGGAGTTCCACCTAAAGTATACCTCATCACCTTCTACTTTACAAAACTCAATCCAGCTAAACAGGATTGCAATTTGAGAAGCACAGGATTATAATATAGGTAATAGGGAATGTTACAAAATGTCACCCCTTTAAAAGCAATAGCATCCATAAGACTGCACGAATGTATCAAAGGTCCTATGTGCATTCAACAATCACTTGGTGAGAGTTCCACGAAAATTCAATCAAGGAAAGTCAATCAAGCTTTTGTCATGCGTATAAACGCCTCCTTAAATTTGTTCGGTCAGATTAGGCAGCAATGTGTGGCCAAGAAAAACACAAGATGCTGTTTTTATGTAAAAGCAGTTTTTTTGTAGGGCATGGTGGAGAATATGATGTGAAACGACATGGTGCATGTGAGCCGTACAGGAAAAGAGCACAACAACAAGAAACGTGCAAATCGCTGCAATCGTTTTTTATTAAACCAAATGATCCCCAGCTTGATAAAATTTCTGCAGCAGAAGTGATGAGCATTCATCATGCAGTACAACATACTCGTTCATATTGCTCTACCGATGCTTCCAACAACGGCAGCATCAAGCTTTTCCCACTGGCAGTGAGATACTGGACCCCAGAGCTAGCATTAAAGAACAGGGTTGTTGAATTTTACAAGGATAGCACAGAGACATCGGAATCAATTCACCGCCAGATAACAAGCGTAAAGAGAATGGTCTATGACTGGAAATGATATCTGCTTACACTGCTGATAGTGTGAATTATGGAAAGTACAAATCTTTTTATAAAAAGCTGAAGGCAGATAATGCTGGCATTATGAAGAACACTGAAGAACTTAAATCATTGTTTGAATTTGTGGATCAAGACTATCATACTGTACTGAGGCATGTACCTACAAGTTTGCTAAGTATATGGCCTGCTGTCTCAAGGCTTCATGTGAGCTGGCCTGCAGTTAAGGCCTACTTTCTGTTACTAGGAGAGGAACATTGTCCAAAAGTGTCATGGAAGCTATTTAAAAAGAATCAACACAGTGATGGGCACCCTCATGAGTTACAGGCCTGTTCTACCTCCATAATGCTCTGAAGATATTCCATGATGTTATTCTGCTGTTGGAGGGAGACAATATGACTGTCTGTGATATATATGACATTCTCTCCACTCCTCAGACAAAGCTCTGGCAGCGACAGACGGATTCCTTTTTTAGGAGTTCAGACCAGTGAACCTCTCCAACAGTTTGTGAAGCAACGGCAATCAAGCAGGACTTCTCTAATATCTACAGGACTCCACTCAGCTACCTTCAACAATGGAATGTCTTCTTAGGCAGCAACTTTCACAAGCATGTGGCAATGTTAGGACTTCAGCATTCACATTCTCCCAACCTTGTGATGTGGCAGAGATCTTCCAGATGAGGGATAAACTAAACATGGATGATAAACATACTGTGTGACTTTGCCACGCCAGCAGGAGGTTGTAAAGAGAACAGTTCGTGTTGTGGAGAAGTGGCCAACATTGCTCCAAGGCACAAACGCACCAAATTTTATTGTACTTGGATCCTTTCTTTTTAGCATCCTTGTGACAAAGGCACATGTGGAAAAAGTGTTTTCTCTGATGACTGCAGCATGGAGCGACCATTGAAACTGGTGCTCTGTGGATCTTATTAAGAGTGAGATTTAAGTCAAGAACAACTTTGGATATAGCTGTATGGAGTTCTACAGTATGCATTGAAGAGAAAGCCTTACTGAAAGCAGTACAGTCAGTCAAAAAGTATAAATTCCAGAAGAAGAACAATTAAGGTAACATTTTTTGCACTGAAATTGTTCAAACTTTGTATATGCTAGGCCTAATATTTTGTTGAACTTAAATAGGCTAGGCTTGATATTCTTTGGTGCCTTGCATTTTAAGTTGAATTTGATCAAAACTGGGAGCATAGTTTTAGTTGCATAATGTCTGTAAATGACAGTTAATTTGATAGTTCCAATAAAGACAAAATGTTGCAGAATTAGCATTTTGTGTTGTATAGGCCTATGCCTTAAACTGTAGCAACTTTGGGCTGTTTTTTGTCAGGTGGTGGCTTAATCTTTTGGTTGGTGGGGTTGAAAGGCAAGAATAAATGTTTCTTGGTAAATTAGATAGACATTATATCTTAAGCTTAAAGTTATTACTGTCCCACATTATCCCACTTAAACATGGTACTTGTCCCACATTTTGTCTGTCTGGAGGTGGTCAACCATAATGTATAGTATGTATTTATTGTCATTTTCTGTGGACACCTGATGATACCTGTGCCCCATGCAAATTTTTAATAATTGCACTGTGTTTTTATCTCTGGTATCTTAAAGCATATTTTTGTTTCCTACTTGTTTTTTTAACTTTTTTAACTTGTTAATTTTGTAGATTGACTTTTTTTTGTAAATATACTAGCCTCGTTGTTATAAGTGAGATAGATATTTTTATCTGTGTAAGGCGATATTATTAATAGTTAGTATTACTATAATAGTATCGCTGTGCTGTACTGTGTTGAAATTTCCTTTGGGATCAATAAAGTATCTATCTATCTATATTGATTAGTAGATCCACAACACAGCAGCAAGTGAGGCAAGTTGTTGTTTTGATGTTTTGTCAATAAGCCCTGCACTCATATCTAAAAACCTCTTATTGGTTTCATTCCTGAGGCAGATCAGTTAATAGGCTGCCAATGCAGAGATAACTACTGACCTGGCCATGGTACAGTTATAGCTTAGTCAAATTGTCAGCAGTCTTTTTTTATGAATGCTTTCTTACAGAAGAAACATGAAAGAAACCTTTTTCTTATTAAGTCAGAAGTGAGAGAAGAAGGAGAACATGCATGAAAGTCACATGCTAATCCAGCCTTTTTGGTTAGCTGGAGTTTCCTTATTGTTTATAGAAGACTATAAAGGCTCACACAGATTAGTATTGCTATACTGTTAGAAATTGCCTTGTCTTGGCAGTCTTGGCAGCTGGTTCATTAATGGCAAAAATGCACTTGTGGTCCCCCTTGTGGTTGAAGCTGGTATGCAATGCGAAGTTTTAGGTTTTGAAATTACAGAAGTGATAATAGAAATTTGCTATATTGTGCAGAAAATAAATTAAAAAAATAGAATCTTGACCATTAGCTAGCTAACTTGCCAACTCTGTACTCGCTAACTTTTATAGGCTACTAGTAAAGTTTGCTTTATTCCGACCAGCGCCTCCTGCTGACGGCCAAAAGTGTATGCCATCTTCCATGGCCATGTTCTGTTTCTTCGCCTGTCCAGAACCCCCTTCCCATAATAATGACACAATTTTACATGCAACATATTTATTTGTGATAATTTATTAATTTACAATTTAGAATCAGCATGGATAGCGATGAATGGATCTTCTGCACTGTTGCTGATGTTGAAATAGGCACGTCCATCTCCTCCGACCTGCACCTGTATTCCAGTGCACCTGCTTCCTTCTTTCTGGCCAGAAATCACATCACAGTAGGTTCCTCCAGGCAAGCCGGTGTTCAGAGTTGCATCCAGGGTCCTGAAATTCACAAGAAGCTCATTGCAAATGAAATAACACAAGCATGTTATTCAGGTTTTAGGATGGACTTTGTGACTGGGGATGCTTACCAGTCATCATTATTGATGACGATGAAACCACGGTTACCACGGCCGAAAGCAATCTGGTTACTGCCGTTGTCCCACCAGTTGGATAATGGCTGTCCATTGACGACGTTACGGAAAATCACCATGTTTCTGTAGAGTATGTGTATTTTATTATTTTGTTTCTGTAGAGTATGTGGTACAGGGAAAATGTTCTTCAGAGGACTTTAAAATAGGAAACACTCACCTGATCTGACGCCATCTATGCTCACACACCCAGCCATCTCCACAGGTAGAGTCTGGATTGATGGGCACTGGCTTGGTAGTGCCATCACCATAGCTAGGGGGTCCCATCCAGTCATTCTGGTCCTGAGAAAGCAAAAAAGTATCACAGACACCAGAAAAAGGGGCAAAACATGAGGACTATGTTTTGGCTCAGTGACTATGCCAATTCATGTACCTGTCCATTGACAATGTTGCGGTCCCAACGGAAACTGGACATCACTCTGGTCACTCCATAGGGATGGGCCAACATCAGACCAACAGCCACCTTGTAAGGCCTTGAAAACAAAGATGTTTCCATTGTACAAAATAATGTTAGTTAGATACAGTCCAACAGAAAAAAACAGCCTCTGGTGTCAGTTTTACAGTTTGTGAAGTTTTCTAGTATTACTTAAGTTACTGAATAGGTTGTTCTCAAACCTCTAATACCTGGGATCCCAGAATGTGAGAATAGATGCACCTCCAGCTCCGTGGCCACGTTGGTTATCGTGGTTGTCAACAAACACTAGGGCCTTACCAGTGGCCATCATTCCCCAGCCTTCTCCCCAGTTACTGGCATGAAGAAGTTTAATGGTTAGATGAACTTACTAAGTTAAGTAGAAGTAAAGTGAAATCATGGCAACATATAGTGACTGCATTACTTACGACAGGTAGCTCAGTTTTTCTCCGTTCCATTTGCGCACAACTGTACCCAACTTGGCACCATACTTGAACTCTGTCACTCTTCCCAGTCCAGTGTACTCACCTGACGTGATGGGCTCACCACCGAGATCAATGACCTAAAACAATTTTCCAGTTACTGACAGTTAAGCTTGAGACTAAAAAGGTTTTAGGAGAGTAAATGTAATCTAAACTGAAACCTCTTGGTAGATGAAGGGTCTGGCTCCAGCAGAGAACCACTTGGTGTTGAGATTATTGAGACGTCCATAAACTGCACTAAGATCACCAGGCCACATGTGCTTGCAGGCGTCCACTCTGAACCCGGCAACACCGATGTCAATAAGCTTGTTCATGTACTCGGACACCTTACCACGCACATAGTCCTTCTCCAGGGCCAGGTCCAGAAGACCAACCAGACGACAGTTTCTCACCTGTCACCATTAACACGGTTTGTAGATAAGCATAAAAGCTAATTCTGATGACTCATTAAAAATACACAGATAAAATATGCAACTCATTTACTTACTTGATTAACATCGCCGTAGTTCTCGATGTTTCCACTGCCAGTGTAGCACTTCCCATCGTTGAAGTCCCAGGAAGAGTATGGAACTGAAGGGAAGTCCTTTGTGTTGGCATTGAAATAGGATCCACAGCTTGAGTGTTTGCCTTCTCCACCACCAGCTCCACACATGTGGTTGATCACAGCATCCACATAGATGTTCACCTACACAATCAGTGATGGCGAAACAGTTTTACTGAAGTTTTGCTGTATTTTTAAATAACTTCAAATCCTTGATGGAGAAAACAATAACATCCGTTTTTTACCCCAACGTTGTTGCACCTGGTGATCATGTCCCTCAGCTCGGCCTCATTTCCTGATCTGGAACACAGATTGTAGCCGATTGGCTGATATCTCTGCCACCAAGGATGCCAAGGGCTGGTGACAACAATGCTCTCACTAGGAGGGGAGATCTGCGAGATGAAGTGACATCATTTGATTGACACTTATGTTATTACTGTTCATGGTTATAAACGCTCTTGTCACAGAATTGGACAAGTCCTGCACAAGTTGAGGATTTTCCTGCTCAACTACTCCTGAACAAACTCATTAATAATTAGGGCTCAGTAGGTTAAAAAGGTGTCGCAATTCAAGGAAGTCACCAAAATGTGCTTCACTCCAGACCCTAAGTCACACCCCATAATAGCCCATTCCTGCTCTATTACACTGGAAGTTTTGCTTCTCATCTAACTATATATGGAATTAATTCTTTCTATCATATTAAACATACCTGAACTCCGCCATAGCCATTGGGTGCCAGGTATCTCTCACATTCTGCTGCAATATCAGCCCAGCGCCATTCAAACAGATGGACAATGGAAGTCCTTCCATACTTCATGTGAGGGTCGAACTGAGCATAGCTCAGACTGAGCAGGGTTGCCAAAATGAGAAGCTTCATCTTTCTCTGGTTGGGGCGACAAAGCTCCCAAGCTTCAAGCCCAGTATATATACCCCATGTTATTGTCCCAGTGCCCACATCTTTTAACAGAGAAGTTAATCTTTTATTCGTACTATGACCAGGTAACACACCTGCAAATCAGCACGTCTTTCTCACATTGACACCCCTCAACCTTCCAAAGTGTTCAGCAGGAAATGCCTTTGGTTATATAAACTCCTCATTCCGGTAATTCCCAAACAGTGAAAGGTATCACTTTTCTCTTGTATAAGTTTACATTTATGGCTTTTGCTTCAATCAATCCTATTTTGTTCTGAGATGTTTCAGCATTTCCCATCCATCCATTTGGATGTCAAATCATACAAATACTCATTCCTTACTTTAGTTTCATCTGATTTACTATCAGTACCTCATGTCTGTTTTTAAGCTTTATTGGTGTTACAGCCAAACTAGTAACTGCCCACAACTTCAGGGCCGTAATGAGGAAACCGAATTCTAAAAGGTGCCATGGAATAGAAATCTAGATTTGCACTGAAATAGCTGAACAAGACCAGGCAAGCCCAGTTTTGTTGGATTTGTTAGACAGGTGGCTCTGGCATATCAACAGTGGAGAACTGCCCCAGTCCAAAACACATACACTTCTTATCGCAAGTCCTTGAAATGTAACTCACTCCTATATCTACTCAGGTTTAGCCTAACGTTGTTTGCAAAGGACTGCTTTTAGAGCTGAAATAGCTTTGGTGCTTCATATCAATGTCTTTGTTTACATGTGGTTTTATTAGGCAAAGTTGTGGAAAATGTAGAAAAGTGCTACTAAATATAGAAATCAAAACATGGATCTCAAAATTTGGATTAACAAGTAAGCAAGTGGAACCCAAAAACTATTTGCACAGAGTCCAAGATATGCCTGCAGGGTAATTCACAACAGGCATATATCAACATTAGGATAATAATAATTACACTATTGGTGTTCAGTTGTACATGTAAGTCGCTGTAAAATATAATAATAATAATAATAATAATAATAATAACAACATATTAAAATAAGTAATTAATAATTAAATAAATGTGTTTCACACTCATAGCGGTTAACAAATGTCACTAAGTTCTCATTCATTTCAAGTTCCTTCTTAGTGTGAGATCAGGACATAATTGTTAATATTTTAGCATCATTGCAATTTATTTAGAAGGTGAATTTGGACATATTAATTAACCCTGTATGTTTTGTAGTATCAGCACGTTCCTTGCTCTTTTTATTTATAAATTAATTTAAGATGTTTCTAAGAATTTTTATGCAAAATGTTACCAAGAAGACCAAGGTTTAGTTGTTTTCATATCATAATGATCTATTTATTAGTGTGTCAGCTTACTTAAACACCCTGGAGATACAACAAAAGTAATATTAGTAGAAAAACCCGTATGAAACGACACCCCTTTAGCCAAACTCGTCTCTGCAGACAGTCTTTGTGTATGTGCATTTCAACAAAGTTCCTCAGTCAACCAGTAAGCGAAAAGCCCACCTTAGCGAATACCGAGAGTTCAGTGTTTATATCTCTGATATACCCTGAACCTCTAACACTGTTGTACCTCCTTCAGATACAAATCCTGCATTGGTAAAACAGATGGTAAAATGAGCTGATGGTAAAAGCTGATAAACTGCTATGCAACAGACTCATTCATATCTGCACACTCAACAATTATATGCAGCAACAGACAGCAGAAACGAAACGGGTGCACAGTGTGGAGAGACGTAACGTTCCAGGGTGTGAAAGGGATGTCGGTACTTTTTATACCCTTTCAAAGAAACAAAACTGTCAGTGATGTTCATCTTTTAAAAAATTGTTGGCTTCCTATTCACCAGCTTCTCAATCAATGCATCAAATCTTGAACAGAACAGAACAGAATTGAACTGAAAAGTCGCAAAACAAGTTATACATATAGAACAGCTTTGCTTTCCGTTTAACACTGAAGAGACTGAAGACAGAAGCAGCTCCACCTTTATTAGCACCACAACCCGGACAGCAGCCTGTAAGAAGCAGCAAATAATGTTGTCTAATTTGAATTTTAAATAAAGTATTTTTTTATGATTGAATGTGCACACCATATCGCACCAGCCACACATGGAACTGCTGGGTTTAGTAATGAAGTGTTCATGTTTTCCCACATGCACAGGTAAAAACAAGAACCCAAACAAGAACTAACTGAACGCCTGGTTCTGTGCATTATCCACCTGCTTGAGAGACGGAACCATTATAATCACTACCAATAATGACTTTTCTGTTAATTTTATGTCACTCTAAGGCATCTAACTATGCTAATTAGCTAGCTAGCTAACTTGCTGTTTATCCTATTGGCTACAAGGAAACAATGTATTTCTTTACTCTGCACACACACATAGTTTATACAGAATCATTATTTTTCTCTGTCGAGTGTTTATATCATCAAAAATACTCATTTTACAGTCACTAGCATAAATGCTAATATCGTTAGCTTTTCATGGCTAGTTGCCTTGCAGTAAACAATAATATCCGGGTTAAATCCAGCATAAATATGAGGCCATGTGGTCAATACTGCATTTAAAAATGTATATAGTAAGAGGGAATGGCTAGAGCTCAGCTGCATGTGGATCATAGGCTGCTGTGATGGAATTCTGTACCCCATTCGTTTACATTATTGAGTCATACAATTAGACATTAAAGTTCAAATGAGTTTCGTTTTAGTTTCTTTTCTTATCATGGAAAGCAGCAGGGAGGACATGTGCATGCCAAGTTGAGTTCAGTCAAACTCGTGCTAGAGTCAAACAGAGCATTGAGAAGCTTTTGGAGTTGCAGGCTTGTCTAAATGCAAGGCGGACCACCTTGGAAGTGACCCTCTGATTAAACCTTTTGGTAAGTGCAGCCTGTATTCATGAAACTGGAATGTAGCATAGAATGCAGAGGAACTGTAATCTCTTTTGCACTGCGGTTACAAGGCTGCGAGGCTAAAGTGAACCTGCTCCAGACTCATCCAGCTGACATCAGACCTACAGTGCACCAGTGCCTCTTTCCTTCTCTACTGCCAGAACAATAAATGAACAAGTTTGAGAACTGAGTTAAGCTGAGTGGGACTCGGATAGGTCACTGTACAGAGAGCATTTGGTTGTTGTTTGATAGAAGCCTCCCGATACGAATGGAGAACCCATTACCAATATAACAAAACCAAGCTTTGACAATTCAAATTATTCAGGATAGATTTAGATTTAGATTTTAATCCCTTGTTGATCCCACAGTGGGGAAATTTAGTCTCCGCATTTAACCCATCCGTGAAGTGAAACACCCACAAACACACTCACTAGTGAACACACACACTAGGGGGCAGTGAGCACACTTACCCGGAGGGGTGGGCAGCCCTATCCACGGCCCCCGGGGAGCAGTTGGGGGTTAGGTGCCTTGCTCAAGGGCACCGCAGTCGTTACTGTCAGTTCATGGATGGGTTAACTGCTGTAGGTTGTCCTTCTATGTTTTTCTGTTTGGTGATTAGATGCCATGAGAAAACAATACCCAATACAGAAAACACAGTAAGATGAAGATACATGTGCAAAACTCACTTCAAGCGTGACAAAACCGTCTAACGTTTTCTTTAGCATTAGCTCTATTGAGGGTCAACTTCCACATCAAGAACATCCTCCGTATTAGATCTAAACCTGCTGCTTTAAAGCCAAGTGTCTGAACACCTTCGTTAGTTTGATTAATACAGTCATGGTTTCCAGGATCCATTATTTGTTCACCTCAAATTGCCCTACATTTATATTGAGTCAGTTCTCTAACATGTTTGTTTATGGACAGTATTGCGGATGTTCTCCGTGGTGTGCTTCTACATTTGCTTGGTCTTGCTGACCTGTTCAGTACTAGAACAGGTGTTATGGATGCCAGCAGGTAGCCTGTCCTGGAAGTTGATGATTAACTAGGGAAGGCTGGACTTTCTGAGACTTTTGCAAATGGTCAGTTAGGTAATGGCTCTGTTGCAGTCTGAGGCTGTAATTTCCCAAGCTCTAAGTGCGGGACAAGAGGCATGGACTTACTCCACATGTGTGCACATATTATATACAGTGACTGCTGTTACTGAATAAAGGCACACAGAGTGAGGCTTCATATGTGTGTTTCTTATGCCATTATTTAAATTCATATTTCACTGAAAAAGGCCCCTGTCCTAAACCCTACTCCTTACAATGCTCTCACTAGAGGAGTGAGCAGCACTCACAGATGGAATTAGAGCTGTGAGCAGGGGTGGCAGCTATGGGAAATCACACCTGGTGGAATGAGTTTCTGCATGTAGATACTGATATCGCCTGTCCATCAGTGGTGGAGTCAGTAATTACCTGAGCAGCCAACAGATTTCGCAGTGCTCGGCCGTCAGGGTTTAGAATAAGCAGTTACAGTGAATGAGAATGAAGTGTATTCTATATTATTCAAAATTAAAAAATCTGCATAAAACAAAATAATGGGTAACATTTTACACGAAGTACTGAGTCAGGAATACTGCATTAGTTAAGTACTACATTTACAGTGGTTAACCAATGTTAAGTAAACAACTGTAAACATGTCAGTTAACGTGCTAGCATGTAGTTGTTGCATGTTAACTTAGCGTTAGTTAAGTATTTTAAACATTGTTAATCTATTTCATTATAGGATCAACCACTGACTCTCCTTTCATCACTGACTCTGCCTCCGTCACTGACTCTCCCTCCATCACTGACTTTGCATTGTCACTCACTCTCCCACCATCACTGACTCTGCCTCCATCACTGAATCTGCCTGCATCACTGACTCTACCTCCATCATTAACTTGCCCTCCATCACTAACTCTGCCTCCATCACTAAATCTGCCTCCATTACTGACTTGCCCCTCCATGACTGAATCGAAGTCCATGACTGACTGTCCATCATCACTGACTCTCCCTCCATCACTGACTTTGCCTCCATCACTGACTTTCTTTCCATCACTAACTTTGCCTCCATCACTGACTCTGCCTCCAACACTGAATCTTCCTCCATTGCTGACTTGCCCCTCAATGACTGAATCTAACTCCATGACTGACTCTCTCCACTGACTTGCCCTCCATCACTAACTGACTCTGCCTCCATCACTGAATCTGCCTGCATCACTGACTCTACCTCCATCATTAACCTGCCCCTCCATGACTGACTGTCCATCATCACTGACTCTCCCTCCATCACTGACTTTGCCTCCATCACTGACTTTCTTTCCATCACTAACTTTGCCTCCATCACTGACTCTGCCTCCAACACTGAATCTTCCTCCATTGCTGACTTGCCCCTCCATGACTGAATCTAACTCCATGACTGACTCTCCCTCCATCACTGACTTGCCCTCCATCACTAACTCTCCCACCATTACTGACTCTGCCTCCATCACTGAATCTGCCTGCATCACTGACTCTACCTCCATCATTAACTTGCCCCTCCATGACTGACTCTCCATCATCACTGGCTCTCCCTCCATCACTGATTTTGCCTCCATCACTGACTCTCTCTCCATCACTAACTTTGCCTCCATCACTGACTCTGCCTACAACACTGAATCTTCCTCCATTACTGACTTGCCCCTCCATGACTGAATCTAACTCCATGACTGAATCTAACTCCATGACTGACTCTTCATCCATCACCGACTTTCCCTCCATCACTGACTTGCCCTCCATCACTGACTCTCCCACCATTACTGACTCTACCTTCATTACTGACTCTACCTCCATTACTGAGTTCCAGCAGAATTAAAACAGTAAAAAAGAACTTTCACATATAAGCGGTGTTCTACAAAAATGTAGATGGACAAAGTCTTTATGGGTGTATTCACACATTATACTATGTGGGATTTTGTTTTGAATATTTTATTAGCTGAACTCATGCAACACTTTTGCTTCTGTCAAGGCGGAAGTGTCTCTGTCCATGTAATACAGGACATTGCATAAACTAAACTTGAGCACAGGTGAACACATCCGTGTTATTGACGGGAGTTAGGTAAGCAGTGACGATAAGTTACATAAACAGGCCAAAACAAGGTCAGCCACCTGTCCAGAAGGTCAGAGTTCTTGTAGAGGGTTTGGACTGAATGTTTCCACAGGAAGATATGCCTCCTTTACACCACAGCTTATGTAACGTGTGTGCGGCAGGTTTGAAACCTGTAAACAGTCAAAGGTAGAGCATGGCAGACTGAACGTGAGCACAAATACTGGTTATTTATTTAGTTTATTAATTACTCCTAATAAATGAAAAAACTGTTGTAGTGATCAGAATTTGTATTTCTACTTTGCTCACTCTTTCAGCAGAATTTAGAAGTTTTTTTATCCCCTTAATTTTTTAAGTTGGTCAAACTTATATTTTGAGTGAGTCTAAATAGGCCTAATATGATGTAGGATTGTTATAGCATAACATATGAGCTACTGAACACAGACCTTACTAAAGGTACCCCTCCACAAACCCTGCTAAGGGGCCCACCGCATGAAGCTTTCTAAGGGTATCCCACCCAAACCCTGCTGAGGGAACACTAAGGGTATCCCCCCACAAACCCTGCTGAGGGCACCACCGCCCCCACCCCCACCCCCCGGCGTGATGCTTTCTGAGGACATCCCAATGACAAACCTTGCTAGTGGTATCCAATATAAACAAGATAATGGTAATAGCAAAGTATAGTTGTTACACTTTCTTTTGCTTGACAACAGTGATGTCACATGATGAGATGGCATTTGAAAAGGATTTGGCGTTTGGTAGGATCAGGTGGTAGGGCATTAATCTACCACCCCTTAGCCACCTCTGTTTAAAAGTAGGCATTCCCAAACTTCCCCACCTAATGGCCCACCTATATAAAAAAAATATATATATGTTTTTATAAAACCAATATTGACTTTGCAACCAGTCATAATTTTTTTGTTTGTTTGAATTTTTGGAAGCAAATGAAAGTAAAGATATTTGATTGAATGACTATTTATTTTATTACCACAGAATATTTCTGTGTGTCCTGCGTTTTGAGTAGTATTCAATCCTATAAGAGCAAAATACCCTTAAACATGTAATGTAACTGGAATTTACAACACAAAATTCCAATATTCAGTATAAGAGAATCATAAACCGTTCATAAAACACAGCCATTCTCTCTGTCTGTCCTTACAATGGCTGGAATCTTATGGACACACTAATAATATACACTTACAGAGTTAAGTGACCTCTTGCAGTAGGAAAAAAGCTGTTCTTGTGACATGTTGTCTTTCAGAGGGGCGTGGTTAGTACGCTGGAATATGCAGTTATTCTCTTTGCTTGCTGAAGAGTGTGCTGAGTATAAAATCAGCTGAGGAAGGGGCTATTCCAGTAATCTCAGAATTAATCAACAATCAATGAGTCAGTCTATCTCAATATTTCTTCTTTAATTAGTATTCATTTATTGAATGCTGAGTAAAGCGAGCACAGCAGTAACAAGTTAATCCATGTTGTGTCTTTGAATGCATTGCTGATATGGTGTAGTTAAATGACTGGGCTTTTGTAGTTGGATGTTTTCAGCACAGTGAGATGCAATGTGTAACACAGAACATAAAACACCAGCAGATCAGTCTAACATGTGCTTAATATGAGAAATCAAGAGGAACAGTAAGAAATCATGTGGTTGATGATGTTCAGGAGTGCTTTTATCAGCCTTCTAGGGACTACAGACTGCACCTCAGTATTCGTCTGAGGACCACTAGATGGTGCCACACTTGTGCTCCACAGCCCAGTGGTTGAGAAACCTTGGTTTGAACAGTCTGTCCATCAAGTGCCACTCAATCTCGCACAGGGCGGCAACTTCTCAATAATGGAGAGGTTCTGAGTAGTGCAGTAGAGCATGAGTTAAATCCGCAGTGGTGCCTCTCCCTCTCTGGGTGGGTAGGATGGTCCTCCTTTTTCTCCATCATTGAACACAGAGCTAGCCAACACAGCCAAAAGCTGGCCAAAGTATAAGCCACACCCACAAACCGTCAAAATTTTTAAACTGTCATTAATAAATAAAAAAATGAATGAATGAATTAATGAGCACACAGAACTATTACATTCTGCAAAAGCCTCACAAGACAGGATACATGGGAACTGCTATCATAGGAATTCAATCAGATAAAAACCATTCAATCTGAACACTGAAAACAAGGATTTCATCTTCATATATAAGACTCCTGAAAAGGAATCCTGAAAAACTGTAGAACAAATGAAAATATGGATGAAATGCTTGAAATTCCTCAGTATAGTGTTCAGACGATTTCATATTCTGACCACAGGCTTTTGGAGTCTAAGTAGCCTGAGTGCAAGCTGTCATTAAAACTAAAGAAGGACATTATGCATAATCAGAAATTCTGAATTCATGTAAACATTAAAGACTGTACTTCTCTCTCTCTCTCTCTGTCTCTCTTTCTCTCTCTGTCTGTCTCTCTCTCTCTCTCTCTGTCTCTCTCTCTCTCTCTCTCTCTCTCTCTCTCTCTCTCTCTCTCTCTCTCTCTCTCTCTCTCTCTCTCTCTCTCTCTCTCTCTCTCTCTCTCTCTCTCTTTCTCTCTCTCTGTCTCTCTTTCTGTCTCTGTCTGTCTCTCTCTCTGTCTCTCTCTCTGTCTCTCTCTCTCTCTCTCTCTCTCTCTCTCTGTCTCTCTTTCTCTCTCTGTCTGTCTCTCTCTCTCTGTCTCTCTCTCTGTCTCTCTCTCTCTCTCTCTCTGTCTCTCTCTCTCTCTCTCTCTATCTATATATATATATATATATACACACATAACACATATAAAATGTTCTCCAGTGACACATCCTGAGCAAAACAAATCACACCACAGGGTTTCTCTCAGGCCAGCTTTCATCATGACCTTGTTGCAGTGTACCTTAGCTGAAAAATATGTGTTCAGGGTGAAGATCCACAAACATCAGAGCATGTTTCACCAATCTTGGTCATGCACACTCTAACATAAAGCCTTCAATGGCAAGACTGCAATGGCATTATGGCAGACTTATCATAGAGTGATCAGTTGGCAGCGAGTCATTTTCAGTGCCGAGTCCTGCTTTTGGCTTGCTGGAGACGACCAACGAATCTGTGTGTGGAGGCACCGTGGTCAAGATGAACGATTTGTTGTCACATATCACATGTCCAGAAGGCCTGGTGTCATCTCACGTCTACGTCCAACTGTGTGAGAATATTTAAATTGCATGGGATTATCACAGAACACCATTAGGAACCTCTACAACCCCATGTGGAGACGTCTGACGCTACTTTTGTGTGTGTAGCTCAATAAATATTACCCATATATTAAATTTATCATCATTTTTTGTTCCTGGTAAGCTTTATCTTCCTTACCTACAACACTGCAATCCCACACTTCCTTGTAGGTACAACTATTCTTTTGATGATGCCTGTGTATGCGTGTGTGTGTGTGTGTATATATATGAATGTGTATACACACACATATGGCTGTTCAGGTATGTTATACTGACAGAAATAATAAATGAAAAGACAAACATACTTTCCTTTTTTTTTTTTAAACTTACCCTTCAGGGCCTTCATACACCAGAGAACATTTAACTTCCTAGATGACAGCAGACCGGGTGAATAAAGGCTAATTAACTACACGTCTATATTTTACAGCACTAGGTGTTGACTGACTGAAGAACATATTGTCACAGTCCAAAGGAAAGCATTTCCATCATCATTTGAGCATGGTAACTGAAAGGTGAGAGTTACATGATGGGTGGACCAATAGACATGCTTCAAAATCACCT
The DNA here is from genome assembly GCA_024036415.1 of Prochilodus magdalenae. NCBI lineage: Eukaryota > Metazoa > Chordata > Actinopteri > Characiformes > Prochilodontidae > Prochilodus > Prochilodus magdalenae. The sequence continues at coordinate 367,747 of JAMWET010003720.1, read as the reverse complement.
GTAATAAAACCTCTGCACATTATTTTACATTGCCAGGTGGGGATATCCTGTGCTTTGCTGTACTAACTGTAGGTTACTATTTTAAAGATTGTTCAGTCGTATTATCTTATTGTAGTATTTAATGGTGTTTTCTTTGCAGAGGTCCACTGTGCTATTGCTCACTAGGTGACTAAGACCTAGCACAGCTCATGATCTGCAGAAAGTCAAGAAGGGTAACGCTATGCTTGAATGTTGCCATTCTATTGCTGGATTGGTGTAAAACATGTCATGTGACCCACAAGGCATGTTGCCATACTAATAGCATCTGCCAAAAATTGCTGACATGATTATTATGCTAGAAACTTTACATTTACATTAGAATGTTTAGGAGCCAGGAACTGGGGGAACAGCTGTGAGTGTGCTTATCACCCCCCCAAACCACACACACCCATCATAGCCACTCCTCTGGCCTGTACTAGTGGCTGTTATGCATGGAGTCATATGCATGGGTAGTGACATCAATGCTTTTGTGTTCATACAGTTGATTTGTTTTAAAGCCCTTATAGTGTATATGCTGGCATCTTCACCACTAGGGGGCCTGCATGAACAAGCTATGATGTCACATTTTCAAAACAATAACACACATGCACTGTGATAAATATCATCCCAGGCAAAGAAAAGGCACCTGCATGAAGCCCGGTTTTGGTGTAATTTTGGCAAAAGCTGCAAAATGACTCACTGCGCCTGAGTCATGAGCACTGTAAGCAATGTGTCCCATGTTGGACCGGCTCCCGCTCCCAACAGCACGAGTCCTTTAGCCCAGCATGCAACCTGAGCTGCCCCTCTCGCTTCCCTCAAATCATTTTGAAAGCAGCAGAAGACCACGGCTGCCTCCTTCCCTCAGCAGAGGAAGGAGAGTGGAAGTTTGAACCCCGCAGTCCGTCACCCAGCGTGATGGCCAATAATGACCTGTCAGAGATGCTGGCCTTGCAGAGCACTGCTCAAACCAGCCAGTCTGCAGGGGCCCTCGGCCTTAATGAATTCTAGGATGGACCTGCGTACCCAAAGGGTCTGAGATAATGCATAATCTATTTCCTGCCCAACATCAAAAGTGACGGAAATGTATTCTCTTCAACAATGGCCTTGAACAGAGCAGAGGAGTTGGATGTTTTTTCTTTTCCTTTTTTCCGGTGAGGTGGTAAGAAATCAGCACATTAAGAAAATCTGGGGTGGTCTAATTCGGATAGTTCTCAAGACCATGTTAGAACAGAATTTGTGGAAGAAATTTAGGTATTTATACATTTAGGTATTTATACATTTAGGTATTTATACATTTTGGAGTTTTTATGCTGTACTAGCTGGAATATTATCCAACGGAACACTAAGCACGGTTGTAAGTCGCTCTGGATAAGAGTGTCTGCTAAATGCCTTAAATGTAAGTGTAAATGTAAATGATGGTATTAGCAGTTAGCACAGAATCAGCACATTAAGAACCGTGTTGTAATTGAAGTAAGAAGTTTTTATATTTATCTGGGACATCAGACACATTTAGATAAAAAATAAACAACCCCGTGCTGGAGAATCAGGCATTGGCATATCAGCAATTACGAGTTACCAAGATTTAGAAAGTCAAAGATCATCTAATTGTGATAGTATCCAAGAGGATATTAAAATGAGCACAGTGTAAAAAATTTACATAGTGATCAACTTTTGATAGAACGTTGGAAAATGGCATGGAGGTACAGCACTGGCAATAAGCTGCTCAGGAAACAGCACATTAGGAAAATCTGGGGTGGCCAGTAATTCATATTCAAACTCCCAAGATAATATTACAATGAGTGATCAAATATTTAAATATATAATTTTTCTATTTTTAATTATCGTGATGGACTAATTGTAATTCAGGAGAAACTGGAATATTATATATATATAACTGTCAACAAACAACATTCAGTTATTAAGTTTTTCCTTTTGTATGGGAATAGCATTAGTAACGTTCAGCTCAGGTGATCAGCACATAAAGAATTTCTTAAGATAATTCCTGAGTTGGAAATTGGGAAATATTAATAATAATAATATTATTTTAGGGAATTACATTAAAAAGCTATCGACCTGAAGGACAATCTAAAAAGTCCAGCAGGTTTGATTAGAAGAAAATTAAAAATAGCACATAGTAAAGGTCCAAGGTGTGCTATTATAATGCATTAAATGTATTAAATGTAATAAAATGTATTTGAAATAATCTAATAGATAATAGATAATATTTACATTACCCTGTAAGGAATTTGGACGGTAAAACCGAATGGTTTAGAATTACGATGTGGAGTGAGGGAATCAGCACAATCATAGTACTATTAATAGGAATAACTTGAAAATATATAAAACATTAATTAAATATTACTTACAAATAATAAATATAACAACTGAAAGTGCTTCACCACATAAACAAATCAAGAAGTTAAATAGGAAATAAAAACAATAGTGTTACATGAAATATTTAGCAATATAGTATCAAACATACTTGTTATGCTAATACAGCAAAGTGCTGTGAAAGAATTAGCACATTCTAAAAAGCCCTACTACTATAGAATAACCAAAATTAACACATATTTAACAATATCTAATCTTTTTCAAGCTTTTTATGCTTATAACCCTGACCGTGGTGGTGTGTACAGGAATGTGGAAATTTGAATCATGTTTAATACGTTTCTGCATGTTTCAGCAAATAGTGCTGAGTAAGCACACATTCCTATAATATGCAGTTCCTCGTCTGATCTGAATGCCAACATGTACTGAGACTTTTGCATCACGGTTCATTATCATGGATCGTTGATCCACTCATGTGGTGTAGAGCTTGTGTCAGGTGTGTTTTAATGAGGCGTCTTAATGTTCCTCCAAACCTCCAAACCATACATGCAAGGACTGCTGTGTTTTTAGAGGAGCTGAAAAAACAAAACCAACCAACAAACAAACAAGCAAACAGACAGGCAGACAAACAGTGTGTTACTGTCGACATGCACAGACTTGTACCCCCTAAAGCTAAAGCTCTAGTTCTTTATACATCATCACTACAACCAGACGCAGCAAGGCCGGTTCACTCGGCCCACCCAGCAGCAGCTGAGTGAAGTCTTTGATCTTGCAGGGGCATTTTCTCTCTCCCTTGTTTTTTTTGGGCTTTCATGCTGCCACCACATCGGTTTCACCTGAGTGCAGCTATGGCAGCACCGTCAGGGCAGTGCCAGGCCCAGGGGGCCACCCTCCGCGCCCCGTCACACGCTCACACGCTCACAGGCTCACGGACCTGAAAGCCAGCCTGTGAGCAGAGAGACAGCAGAGGTGACATTCACCACCATATACCATACCTCTATGGCTACTGGAGTTTATTTAAAGTGTTAACAACCAAAGACTGTCATTCATTTTAATGAGCCCAAAAAGAAAAGAAAAAAATAAGCAAAGAAGTGTTTTTATGTTTTTATATTGTTTTTAAAATATATCTTTATGTAAAGATACATTTATCATGAGTGTGTATATCATATATCATATATGTGTGTGTGTGTGTGTGTGTGTGTGTGTGTGTATTTTTTCATGTCTAATTCCAAAACACAATGAGTATACATATAGAGGTGGAGCCTTTTTTCAGGAAGTGAGACTGCATCCCTGCCCCTCATGGCCACATTGCTAGCGGTTACATTCTCTTGTTTTCAAGTAAACTTTGGTGTGCATAACTGTACAAACTGGCTAGTGTGTTTAAGGTCTACTCAAACACATTTTTCACTACTTAAACGTTTGGTAAAGGTTTTGAACTGTTAAAGTTGTTTTAGTAGTGACAAAATTAAACATTCAATCATTTGTTGTACCAAAATAAACATATTTGAGGTTTACTGTCACTTAGTCCAGCTAAGTGATTTCACACATTTGGGATTCTAAAGGATCGGTTGGGAATTCTGCTTTAACAGTTCAACAAGGAACGCAACATTTAGAAAAAAAACAGGACTATGATTATGAAAATGTGCTGTTAGAAGGAGGAATGTGATGGTACACTTTCTGAGCTGGTCCATCTTCTGCACCTTCAGTTAGCATAGTTAATATAACTGTACCATATTCCACTTTATTGTGGTGTAGCAGGGGGCTTAGTTGTGCTAGCTCCACACACACGTCTAAACTCCAGCCTTTTTCTTTTTGATTTTCTGTTTATAATTTTGTGTTTCTTTTGGGCAAAAAAACCCTGTGTTTTTTAATTTTTGATTTAAGGTGCACATCTGAACATCGTCGCATCTTTGAGGTACTCTTATATTGTGTGTGGATTGATGACTGAAAAATATACCTACCCTGTTGCTTTTCTCTGACTGTGTATTGTGTCCTGACTGTAGCTTTGATCATGGCTCACATTCACTGTGGCATTGTTTCAACAATCTTATGCAACGCCACAATTTTCATGTCCATCCAGATCAAACCACTCTGTAAAAGTGTTCTCTTTTTGTTCCCTAAGACATTTAATGGTATTAGTCTTTAAAAGTTCTCACCAGTTTGTTTTAGACAATAATAATAATGTAGTCAATTTTAATTACAATAGCTAAGCATAGACACCTCTAGCATGAGAAAACAATTAGACCACATGGGAGCGTATGTTTTTCTAAAAGTTTATCCTTATCAGACTTCTTTTTGTCGTATACACTTACATAGTTCTGTTCATCAAAACCTCTGATGCTATGCTATGCTATAAAATAAGCTCACCTCTAAAATTTCCACCAACAACAATCCACATGTGTGAGGTGGTTTACTTGTTGCTTGCTTTCAATATTGGTGAGAACAGTATAGGCACATCAGTTAAAAGCCTCAGTGATCTTTAGTCTAGTTCCACTGCCTAGGACACCTCTGCCGATCGGTAGAGATGGCACAACCAGGTCACCTTCCTCATTAAGATATAGTGACACAAAATAAGCTCCACCAAAAAGTTGAGAAGAATGTTAAAGGGTTATGGTCAGATCCCTGTGGTGGCCAGTTCATGTGTAAAAATGATTCCTCATGCTCTCTGTACCACCAACAATCAAAAGGTTTGTACAGTTAGTTCTATGAATGCTGGGTGCATCTTATTCGCTGCCCTTCTTACCCTACTATGCCCACTGGTCTGGAATAGGGTCAGTTTGGACACGTATGACTACATGCTACCCTTGCTCCAGAATCCAAACCATTTGCTCCCTGGCAAATTGAAGCCTTTATTATAATTTCTCTATAAAATCTGTAACAAGTAGTTTTCTTATGGTCACACAGCTGTTTTGTCTAAATTCGACGAGTTCTCATCATATCATGTTTGTGGGAATAAACAAAAACTGAGTTCCATCATCCATAAATCAAGATTGGCTTTTTCCGATCACATTCCGATCACATTTCAGTTTACAGTCCTCCATGGACAATTTGTAACCCAGTTCAAGTCATTTCAGCTTCACCCTAGTTGTTTTCTTAGCTTCATGCAGGACAATAACTTGAGTCCTCTGAAATACAGTCACAGGACGCCTCTTCCCACATGGTTGTTTAAGGAATGTGTTGTGGAGTTGCTCACCACATCAGTTAGGGTTAAAAGAACTGCTGCCAGCAATCCCAGCAGTAATTATCCAATCACAGGCTCTTACATTTAAATCCAAACGGTGGATTTTGTTTTTCATAGGCAGACAGAGTGTAACGTGACTAAAGGAGGACCTCTTTAGGCGACTGCATTTCTGAGATGATTTTTCCCTGAGAAAAAGGTCGTACCGCAGCACCATATTGCAGCATATGAATTATTGACCTGGCTTGCGTCTGCTGGTCGTGGACGGTGGGGAGAGCTGTACCTTCCGATTAGAGGCTGAAGTGTCACAGTAACAGGTCAGGGTCCAGGCCTGTCATTTCCACTCATGCTTTCTGACACAGCCGTCAACTGTTGTCACCCCCCCTCCTCCTCCACCTCATCCATAATGCATTAGCTGCATCCTGAACCTGACTGTCAGTTCACATATGGTAGACTGCATCGCCTGCTCTTGCACTGAGTTTGAAAAGTCCACTTTGTTAACCAGACATGCAGGGGATATTCATCGAATCTGCACTGGAAAGATATTCACCAAAACGAGAACCTGTATCTGAATATTTCGTATTATATTATGCGGTTTTCTGATACTGTATGACCTGCTGTGGTCTATAAAAATGGAGAAAAGTATGCTGCATGGCCAAAGAACAGCACTAGCAGCCTGAACTGAATCCTGAGCTCTGTCTGTACTTTGACTGGTTGGAGGAATTGGTAGGCTTCATTACATGCTAGTCACACTAGCCTTGTATCAAATATATGAAGGACCCCAACAAAGGAGAAAACATCAAATATTTTCAGATTGAAACTGTTCAGCTTTTTACACTCTGTCCGCTGTTTCTGTCCCTTTTTGGAATTGGGTTTGTGTACACTAAGTACGTAGCCAATACCAGGAGTATTCAACAAAATTTAAGAAGGTCCAGCTGTATAAAAAGTCTTGCTTACAAAAGTATGGATGAACAGACTAGCAGCACTTCCTGTATAATGCAAAACCATTCAAACATTAGGCTATTTATTACAAGCATTTTGATCTCTGTGAAGCATTATTTTTAAATTAAATTACCTCAGAACTGAATGTTGTGGACACTTATTGATAGATATTGCAATTTGAAATATATCACAGCAGTCATGTGATGTTGTTGAAGATCTGGAAAACTAATAGAACCCAATCCAAATTCAAGAATATGGCTTGGTTGTAATCAGGGACATCCTTGCAACAGAATATGGAGAGGGCAGCATACGTTGCTGTAAAATGAGCATTAATAGAGCTTTCACAGACATGCAGCTTACCCACTAATCTTCCCCCTCATAAAACAACAGCTGCTGATTTTTGAACTTTACACTGGTAACAACCAGCCTGGAGAATGTCCAGCGTCCACTGGAGAACACCATGTCTATTAATTCTATTAAAGGTTGACTCATCAGACCACAATCCCCATTTCCACTGCTCCTCGGTTCATTTTTAGGATGGAAGGAGTCCAAAGAATTCTGCAGGGTTTCTGCATGTAAGTTCATCTTCATTGTAGGCTCTTAACTGCATGTGCAGCAACATACAGTGTTTATAGACAATACGAGTTCCTGAACCCATGCAGTGATATCCATCACAGATACATGCCAGTTTTGAATGCTGTGCTGTCAGAGAGGTTAATGGTGATGGGCATTCATTGTGGTTTCAGCCATTTCCTTTACACACAGAGATTTCTCCAGAGTTGCTGAAACCTTTGATGATTTTATATGCTAGAGAGGGTGACGTACCTACAATCCTAGCAATCACTCACAAACAGGTTTCTTACATTTATTTTTGAGAACAGTGCTAAAAAAACTCACAGCTGTAATTGTGCATAGACCCTACTCTTAAACCAAGAATAAATACCCAATAAGAGAACACTAGTGACTCCGGAAAACTGTGTTCGGAGGATGTTTATTCTGAAGATGGCTGAGTTGGGATATATTTAAACTTGGATTTTTTTGCTGGTGTGTTTTTTCAGCATAGCAGTAAGCCTCGACCCATCCCCACACTAAGCATGGTGGTAAGTCGCTCTGGATAACAGCGTCTGCTAAATGCCTTAAATGTAAATTTCCAGATGCTCCTTTCATATCCAAGCATGACTGCATCACCTGTGTGAGATGTTTTAGAACAGGGGCTCTCAACCTTTTCCATTCCAGGGCCCACCTGATAATTACTATAAAGCATAGCGGCCCACCAGAAAACAACAATTAATTTAAAAAAAATACAATTTCTCCAAGACATTTGGTTAAAGAAAAATTCTGATATGCCCAAATTCAAACAAAGGAGCTGTGAATCTCTTAGTAGCTAGCCAGCAGCTATGTTTAATTAGCCTGCAACTGCAATGTTCTTATTTGTACGTGTACATTAAATTACATATATGTATATACTTACTATAACACTAATGTGGTTATATGTGACGTTTCCACCTCACTACAGACTGCAGCGCCCACCTGAGTGCGTGCACACAGACACTAGAGTGTCCTTCATAGCCCACCCTGGTGGTCCGTGATCCACAGGTTGAAAACCTGTGTTGTAGAACGTTTCGCAGTGTATCTAGTCTTATATTGCTCCTGTCCCAGCTGTTTTGGAAAATGTCGCAAGCATCAGTTTCTTTACAAACAGAGTCAGTGAGGTAAAACATTGAAAGTCTTGTCTTTGCACTGTGTTCATGGATTTTAATACAGGGCGAACTAGACTTAAAAATGGCTGCCTTCTATTTCTATTTGGCTTTTTCTACCGTCCCAACATTTTTGGAACTGGATTTGCACTTTCACATTGGCTACTGTTGCTCATCCACGTTATACTGTTATCTCAGTATGTTGAAGCTCAGCACAACGCTCACAACCACCCCCGAGTGCTTTAGAGAGTGTTAGTGTGAATGATGAGTAATCGATGACATCATCAGTGAGAGGAGAGTGTTGGAGTATCACGCTGGGCTGCTCGCAGATGCTGCATTAAAGCCCACAAATCTGTGTGTCCAAGCGCATAAACATGGCCTCTGGTTCCTCCGACCCCCTTCGACCCCTCCAAGCCCCCCCACCGGTGCTTGTTTAATCGTTTCATCTGCTTGATTTACTCATTCCTCACAGTCACCGCAGGGGTCAAAGGTTAAGAGTCTGACAGGCTCCAGTGAGTGAGGCTACAGGCCGTGACGAAACAAGCAGAAAAATGCTTAAGCCCATGAACCGCTCAGCTGCAACCCCTAACTCCTGCCTAGCACGTCAGTCTTAAACACTGAAACAGAGATGAACCATCATGAGCTTTTCCTCAAAGTCTTTTCAGGGCTGTAAAACTCAAGGCTATTGTTGGGCTTATCTTTGGACCTTAGCTTAGCATTTTGGAGATGCTTGTTTTCCTTTGGACAGAAACAGACTAATTTCTCTTTTCGTCAGAAGAGTAGCTGCACCCAGAAGGAGGTGTGGGATTGCAGTGCTACTGGGAAGGATGATAAAGGTTACCAGGAACAATAAATGATAAAACATTGATATGGACAATAGTTATTGAGCTACACATACAGAAGTTCCATCCTTGCTTATGCAGCAGGATTAAAAAATGTTTCACTAGATTTTAACTTACTTTAAATATATATATATATATTGTAAAGGAGTGACTGTGTGGGTGGGGCATTCAGAGGGTAAAATAACAGGAAGCATCAGTCTCATTCCTTTTTTTTTTATGCGCTGATGTGTGAGGTAGATCTGCAGGGCGATTGCTGCTGGTCTAATGCTGTCTGTCTGTGTGTGAAAACTCTTGTGCAGAATAAACTGATGCAGATTTCGTTGAGGTCCTGTCTAATTTCAACACAAAGCAGAACGGGGCTACGAGAGAGCCCGGGTTACACTTACATCACATGCACAGTCGAGTACGAAACTTGAATCCTTTGCATGTCTTACAATGTCAAACCTACCCATCAAGTTTCATTCCTGTCAGTCGATCCCTTCTGAGTGCAGCTATTTGTCCACCCGTGGTTGTGATGATGAGTGTAACAGTTCAACCATTACCAGCACATAAAAACACTTAACGGCTAAAATACCTCCATGTTGCTCATCAGATTTGATAAATTTTCATAAATGGTGTGCTTCTGCATAATGTTGGTTTGTTTTGCTGTTATTTATTATGTCAATTTTTTTTTTTTTGGAGTTGATTTTAATCCCTGAATTATTTTTTTTCTTTTTTTTCTCATATTGCATTGATTAATCCGCTTGTATTTCATATATCCCCAATAAAACATCTAAAAACACCCAATACTTTGATTACCACTTAGGACCAACAATCAGCAGCCCACACGCTTCCACAGACAGAAAAATACCTGCACACAACGTTTGAACAATTACACAACACACAGCTAAAAATATTCCCAAGGTCGTCCGTCAGATTTGAGCGGCGGTCCTGCCTCATTTCTCTCGTTTGAACAGCCGCTCCCTTTGGCTGTTTGTTTGACGGTCCGCAGCAGCTGATATGACAACACGGCGGTGTCCAAATAGAGGCTCTAATGAGAATGTGTTTGCGCGGTAATTGGCAGCGATGTTGGAGGTGTAACCCAGGCCAGCGTCCAAACATTTCCAAACGCTCCAGAGAGCGCCGCGCAGACAGAGAGCGAGCAGATGGAGGCAGGAATACATTTCACATCACAGCCACATATCCATCACGTCACATTGCACATCTAACCGAATGCCCTTCCTTCAGTTCAGGCCTGCCTTCTTTGTCATTTCTGTTTCGCCACTGTTACTTGAATGCCTTTAATCCTGAGGCAGAAGAGTGGCTCAGTGCTTTGGTTGCGTTTACTTTCATACCTAATGAATTACAAAGCAGTGCATTTGGGTGCATGTTATAAGCTCACCTTTGAGTCACCTGTGACTGAAACGTACCTGATAGCATGTAAAACCTCCACAAGCATGAATAACAGCTGGGACTGGATTTGGTATGGGCTGGTCAGGTTACTGGATGTAGGCCACATCATTGTTCAGCCAGTCTTACATCAATGGCACAGTTCTGTGGAGAATTCCCTGTAGAGACTGGGAATTTAGCCACTGATGGACAATACACTTCCACACACCTGCAAATTCAGCTACGTCCTCACACTATGGTCTTTGGCACGCCCAAATGCAGTCACTCCTTTTAGCCAATCATTACCATCTGCTTTGGAGCCATTTACCACACATGGAACGACACATTCACTGCACTGTACCACCTCCTCTCAATCTAAAGCCCCATTTGGAAGGGATTAGTTTCACACAGGGAGGTGGAGTAATGTCATTTTATTACAGGAAGTGTGTAGATTTCTGACCGATTTGGTTGGGATAAGAAATTTTGGCAAAAATGACTGACATGGGCATGGCTTCTCAATTTAAACTCTGCAAGCACCTTCAAAAAACGTGCACCCACCAGCCCAAACTATCCAGCATACAATGTCCTGTGATCACTGATAAAGTAGAGGATGATAACCATAATCTTGTAACCCAGCTGTATTAATAATACAGTTTTAGTTTGAGAATGAGCAAGCTGCATGTTCATAACTCTTATGTAGGCTATAGGCTATGCTACTCAATGACTCACCTAAAGCTGCCAGAAGCGTCGCACCTCTGAGGAGGCCTTTGGCTCGCCTTCTGGATTTGAGTGCTGTATGTCGTACAACACCTGATGTGTCTGTGCCGTGCACAACAAAACTTAATGCCTTCATGAGCACACTTGAGAAAAACCATGGGAAACTGCCTTTTCCATAGGATATGATGGAATGTTTACCTACATGCTGATTCGTGTGGGATTAATATAACCTGAGGTTATTTTTGTGGCTTGTTCCCACTGACATGAGAGCATGCAGTCGGTAAAAATGACTGATGGGTTCAAGCAGGTCTAAAATCACTGAGAAAACTAATCATGTCTGAAAAGGGCTCATGAATCCTGTTACCCTCGCTGCATCTATATATAGTCCCATCATCCTTGTCCAATGCCATCTACAGGAGCCTGAAGTTACTACCACCTTAAACACACAAAGGTACTCGTTTTTTGTCCAGTGATTCTATATTCTGTTTTATCATGACTGTTGTTTGAATATCTGCATAATTTTATAGATAAAATGTAAATAAAGTCATTTAGTTCCGCTGGCCAAATGTATGTGGACGCCTAATTATTATGGTTAGGGTTTTCAGCTACACCCTTTTCAATCAGGTGTATAGAATCAAGCATATAGCCATGCATCTCTAAAGACAAACACTGGCAGTAGAATGTGTCATACAGAAGATTTCAGTGACTTTAAACAAAGTTCATTTGTGGTGTTTCAGCCCTGCGGGGTCAGCTTTGGCTAACTTTAAGTGCTGTTTTTGTGAAATGGAAGCATCTAAGAGCAACAACAGTTTGGTACCGCACAGTCCCACAGAGTGGAGCTGCGAGTAGTGGATTAAAATCCCAGCTCCTCTGGAAGCAATATGCCGTGTGGCAGGAGCTTCATGAAATGGGTTTCCATGGTCGAGCAGCTCCATACAAGCCTAGAATGTGCAAAGCCAAGCATCGCATTTATGCATAATACAGACAGTCGAGTTTGGTGGAGAGTTTCCTGGGTTTAGGCCCCCTTAGTCCCAGTATGGGGTGATGTTAATACTAAAGCAACCAAAGACAACTTTTTGTGGCAGCAGGGAACACCCTTTCCTGTTGCAGCATGACTGTTAGCCTGTGCACAAAGCCAGCTCCATAAAACCGTGGTGTGGTGAGTTTGTTGTGGAGAAACTGTGTATAGAGCCTTGACCTCAACCCCGGTGAACATCTTCCAGATGCCTGACCTCACAGATACTCATTGAGGGAATTTACACAAATTCCTATAGACGTATAGAACGCCATATTGTGCATGCAGAGCACTGTGAGGCAAATTAGTCCCCAAAGAAAAGCTTTGCTCTCATCAACATCACATATTAAAGCTCAGAGGACGTGTAGGTTCACTGCTGGTTTTGTATAGTATATAAAATGGCAGTATTTGTTTTGCAGACCTCTGGTTCCCATCATCACCACCACTGTAAACATATCTCTGTAAAAATACCATAAACCAGTCTGAATGGCTTCATGCAGAAATTGTAGAATAGATGTTAGAGTTCTTATGGTGCATAATCATCATTATTATTGACCATACCTCTGACCCCTTCAGAGTCCATCAGGCAGACTCAGTACTGACATGGTGAGTAAAGGCACCTCTCCTAAATGTCAAATGAATGATCTGGGCATTGGCAGAGCGGAGGAAAAGCTGGTTAAATATTTATTAATGTATATATTCTCGGAAGCCTTATATTGGCAGGTGGCATGATTAAAATATGGTCTGTAGCTTCACAATTAGCTGGGAGCAAAACTCAGATTTATAATGTGTCACCGGGAGCTGATTATAAACTTCGGCTGCGTGTCAGCTGCTCTGGTGAGTTGACAAATCGTGGATTTTTACTCTAATTATACCCCAACAATGTGATAAGTGTAATAGATATTTTCACTGGCAGCACCGTATGACTCAGTAGCACCACTACTGAGTGAGCTCAGAAGGAACACGGCTGAATAAGAGTCGAGAGGTGTGGAATGAAATGTATAGCGTGGTTTGCATTGATCTGGTATGTTTTTCTCTGTACAGGAATAAAACTGTTTATGATTAATGATTAATCTGTTTAGGATGATCCCTGGTTTTTAAGATGTCTATAGAATTAAATATGATATTATTTTGAACTGTTGGAATATGGACCTCAGCCACTGAAATGTTTTCATCATATCTATCTTCATTCCAAACTGCATACTGGACATTTTGTACTTCCAGGATATTGAGGAGATTTGGCACAGAAATCATTTAAAACGTAAGTAAAAATGCCAAAAAATAAGTTAAATAATATTACTGTCACGAAAAGGGGGGGTTGACGAGGAGGCAGGACATAAATGCAAGCGGCTTTAATTAAACACAAAACAACAAAACAAAACCAAAGACAGAAGCCAACCACATAAACAGGAAACAGAATGCCAAACCAACACTAAAGGATCAAAACATACAAGAAGAAACCAGACTAACATGGAACCAAACAAGAAACCAAAACACGAACATCAAACGTACTACTAGCACAACCTACTCAGAGAACACAAACATATTCTAAGAACACAAAACGCCAAGCAAACACACAGGGGACAACAGGCCATATAAAAGAACAAAGACTAACACGGAACACCTGACCCAAACACATGACCCAAACAGACAGACACACATGGGGCATGACAACAAAGATCACATGACCTAAACAAAAGCACATGGACGGGGACAGGCAGGCAGACCGACAGATGTAACAATTACAATTAGCTTACAGCAACCTCAAATTTTATTTTAACTTGCCAAGTTTTTTGCATTGTACTGTTCCTAAATGAAGAAAGATTTTTGTATGTACTCGATGTGGGCAAAAGTAATGGGACACTATCAGATAGTCTGGGTTCGGCGAATGCAAGGATAATGTTACCTGCCTGACTGCATTGTGCAGACTGTTTGGTGGAGGAGGAATAATTCTATGGGGTTGTTTTTCAGTGGTTGGCCTAGAGCCTCGTAATCCCACTGAAGGTAAATCGTAATGCTTTAGCATGCAAAGACATTTTGGAGTTTTGTTTCTTTAATATTATAAATAGATAATATGATTTTAATATTTTAGAGACCACCACACACACTGCAAATCAAATGATATCTTGACCAGCTAAATTATTTTGTACATATATATATATATATATATATATATATATATATATATATATATATATATATATATATATATATATATATATATATAGATATTCACTACCTGTCAAACCTTTAGACATGGCTACTGATTTTACCTGAATGCTGAAAATGGAAGATGGAACTTTACTGGAGTGCTTTTCTAATATGCAGTGGAGGTTGACATAACAACTTTTTAAAATCTTTTTGCATAGCAAAATATACTGTATATCAGATGACGATATGGCCAAAATATAATAGGTGCTATATCAAGAGTATATGTAATATATCAGGATATTTGGGGTGGGGTATCTAAACTTTTGACTGGTGGTGTCCAATCATTTTACCTGCAGTGCAGCACTACTGAATCACTGAAACAGTCTGCATGCTTCCTCCATCTTCCTGACAGTAGGCACTAACACTGCACTGGCACTACTGGCCACTAAACAGCCCTTCAGCCCAGCACAGAATGCCCCACCCAACACACATACTGCGTTAAGCTAACAGTCGCAACTATTTACATGCTCTAACTTCTCTCTTATTGACGGGATGGTCTGATAATATTCAGCATCGAGTTCAGGACATGCATCACATGAAGGTTAAAGAAGTAAAAACAGCAAAAAAATATAAGAATGTGTTAATGGTTATTTATGTGATGGCATGATGGGTGCATCACTTTGGCCGCCTCTCTTCTTACCCTGATGCGCCCATCACTCTGGAACAGGATAAATCTGGACTCATCAGACCACAAGACCTTCTTCAATTGCTCCAGAGTCCAATCTTTATGCTCCCTAGCAAATTGAAACTGTGTTTGCCGGTTAGCCTCACTGACAAGTGGTTTTCTTAAAGCTACACAGCTGTTTAGTCCCAATCCCTTGAGTTCCTGTCGCATTGTGTGTGTGGGAAGGCTGACACTTTCACTATTAAACATTTCCCTGAGTTGTACTGCTGCTCCGACCCTTCTGAAACAGATCATCTGTTCCACGACCACAGGATGTATCTTTCCACATGGTTGTTTAACAAATGAGAAGCTACTGCATCAGTTAGGGTTAAATAACTTGTTGCCAGCTGAAACATAAGCACCCATGCAGTAATTATCCAATGGGAGGCTCTTACCTATGTGCTTAGTTAACTCCAGCTGGTGACCTTTTTTTTGGGCCAGGCAGTTTATATCAGCGAAAACGTTTCTACCCTGTTAATGAGATATAGCACAGAATGCCATTTAGCATCGACTAGTATACAGAATAGCTGTTAGATGAAACGATTAGTGAATTAAAATTCGTAAAAGGCCTGTCAATTTATATGAGCGGAAAGAACGTTTGATTTTGCACCAATGAGATGGAACATCTACCTGCATGGGTTTGTTTCTCAGCGCCAGTGCAGTATCATTTTTCATTTTCTGCACACAGGCGGTGGTAACAGCAGGCTGGTTAGGGAGTGATGACGGCCTCTGTGGTCTCTTCATAGACTTTAATGGTTCAGAGACCAGTGAAACAATGCAGCTTAGTCATGGAAGTGTGGAAGTCATGGAAGCTAATGAAAGTGTTCAACGAGTTTAACCCTCAGGTTTTGGAGTGTGTCTGTGCCAATTTGTGCCGTTCAGTCAAAAGACCATTTGTGAGGTCAGACATGGATGTTGGACTTGCTTAACATTGACCAGTTCATCCTCGGGTCAGTGGGTTGATTTCAGGGATGTGTGCAAGCCACAGGAGTTCCTCCACGCTAAACTAGTCAAGCCACATGTTTGTGGAGCTGGCCTTGTCAAGCTGGATCAGGAAAGGGTCCTGTGTTGGAAGCATAAAATTGTCTAAACCGTCTGTATGCAGTAACATCAACATCACTGGACCTAAGGGGCCTGGACCCTGAAAAACAGCCTCAGGATATTATCCCCCAACCACCAAACCTCACCGCTGGTACTATGGATGTTGGTAAGTAGCTTTCTCCTGGCATCCTCCAAACCTAGATTTATCTATCACACTGCCAGACACAGAGGCGTGATTCATCACTACAGAGAACATGTTTCCACTGCTCCTGAGTGCAGTGGTGCCATGCTTTACACTTCTCCAGCTGACCTTTGTGCATTGTGTATAGTGATCTTGTGTGCAGCAGCTCGGCCAGGGAAGCACATTCGACATGGCTTCTGATGCACAGACCCAGTGCTGATTTAGCTTCCAGAGGCAGTTTGTAACTTTGTGGTGAGTGATGCAACGGAGAACGCAGCACTCTGTGACCCTGCGATGTGGGTTTACATGGCCTATTACTTAGTAGCTGAGCTGTTGTTGCTCCTGAACACTTCCCTTTCACCCTAATGGGACCTACAGTTGACCAGAGCAGACCTAGAAGGGCAGAAATCTCAGGATTGGACTTGTACACTGGCGAAGGTGGCGTTAATGACAAGTAAAGGCGGGCGCTGATTGGTTGGAATGACTACTACTGAGAGCTGATTGATTAGCATTACTGTTACAGAGAACTGCCTGGTTAGCATGCTACTGAGTGCTGACTGGTTAGCATGACTGCTTCTAAGTGCTGATTAGTTGTCATTGGTGCTACTAAGTGCGGATTGGGTACTGCTACTGAGTGCTGATTGGTTAGCATTACTGTTACAGAGAACTGCCTGGTTAGCATGCTACTGAGTGCTGACTGGTTAGCATGACTGCTTCTAAGTGCTGATTAGTTGTCATTGGTGCTACTAAGTGCTGATTGGGTACTGCTACTGAGTGCTGATTGGTTAGCATTACTGTTACAGAGAACTGCCTGGTTAGCATGCTACTGAGTGCTGACTGGTTAGCATGACTGCTTCTAAGTGCTGATTAGTTGTCATTGGTGCTACTAAGTGCTGATTGGGTACTGCTACTGAGTGCTGATTGATTAGCATTACTGTTACAGAGAACTGCCTGGTTAGCATGCTACTGAGTGCTGACTGGTTAGCATGATGCTTCTAAGTGCTGATTAGTGTGCATTGGTGCTACTAAGTGCTGATGTGGGTACTGCTTACTAAGTGCTGATTGATTAGCATTACTGTTACAGAGAACTGCCTGGTTAGCATGCTACTGAGTGCTGACTGGTTAGCATGACTGCTTCTAAGTGCTGATTAGTTGTCATTGGTGCTACTAAGTGCTGATTGGGTACTGCTACTAAGTGCTGATTGGTTAGCATTACTGTTACAGAGAACTGCCTGGTTAGCATGCTACTGAGTTCTGACTGGTTAGCATGACTGCTTCTAAGTGCTGATTAGTTGTCATTGGTGCTACTAAGTGCTGATTTGGGTACTGCTACTGAGTGCTGCATGGTTAGCATTACTGCTACCAAATGCTGATTGGTTATCAATACTTCTACTGTGAACTGATTGGCTACTGCTACTAAGTGCTGATTGGTTCAAGTTACTGCTATTAAGTGCTGATTAGTTCAATGTTACTGCTATTTAGTGCTGATTGGTTAATGTTACCACTACTGAGTGCTGATTGGTGTGGTGTTTGACACTGCATGACACACTGTTGTAAGTAAATGAGAAATACTTTACAATAACATCAGTAAAAAGGGCATAACACACTAAGTTTGTATGTTAGCATGTGTTTATAGATCACAGTTACTGTAATGTTAATCAGTGATTCAGCCATTTACTTAGCACCATGCTTCTGATATTTTTTAGCTACTCCAGTGCTAAAAACTAAACACCTAGACATCCCAATTAAGTAATATTAAAATGAGCACTCCATGAGAATGTACACAGAGCCCTCAAATTACGATGTTCTTTGTTAAGACTCTTGATGTTAAGTGGCTGTGTCTCAGCCTCCCTCTTCAGTACTCCTCTTTAGTCGCGCTGTTGGCAGGTTGATTGATTAGGTGTAGGTGGATTGGCACCTCAGTGACAGCTGCCAAGTCAGTGAGCAGTGTCGAGTCCCTGTCAGCTGGCAGCCTGCTGACCACTTCATTTCTCCCTGAGCTGATTCCACCCTTCTGAGACACGTCTACAAAAGAGCCTTTTTAACCCATCAGAGCTTCCCAAGGGTCTCATGGGATGCCAGACAGCTGCAATGCTATTTTCTATAGCTAAAAAGTTTGAACTTCTCAATCTACGAATCCCATCACTCACACCCTGCAGGTATTTATAGCTCCAGCATCCTCATGCAGCGCCACCTGGAGGAACCTGAAGTTACTACCACCTTATATACTACCACCTGATCTTATATACACACTAAAATCTCTCTGACTGCGAGTTCAGCACTGCTGTTAGGCCTCCTGCATGTCCATGGGCCAACAAGCCAGATGCGGGTTGCTCACAACGGTAAATTACTGCATGTTTTTGTTCTATTTGGAATTAATCCCAGCTTCTAAGGGTTAAAACTAAGTCCCTACATGCACCTACAAATGAACTTGTAATGTCATGTGACCTAATTTGATTTTGGCATAAAATTTGATTAACTTTGTTTTTTCAGTGTTACAGAATGATGAATCTAATCCGGAGGATTTTGTGTCCAAGTGAAAGTCTCATTTCGGTGATTGAGAGTGGATTATGAATGTGCCAGGACAAACGAGGAAATCGGCCTGTCTGTCTTTCGTCTGGAAGGTAATTGACTTCTCCTGGTATAATGAGGCTCAGTATGGGGCCCATATGGCTGCAGCAGGAGCATAGAGAGGGTGACATACGTTTTTAATGAAAACTCACGATGACTCCTACACACCTGCCCCATTTCAGACAGAAGTGTTGCTCTTTAACAGCAGAAGTAGAAGAAGGGGCAGAGCTAAACGGAAGTAAAAAGGATAGCATTACTAACAAGGAATGATACTGAATGGCATTAATCAGTACTACACAATTATGCTAATGTTGTCATGCTAATAATACTGTCTCCCATTCATCGTTAGCCATGCTCACGTGTTTAGGTGAGCTATCATTTTAACCTCCCAAATGTAGATGTTCTCCTTGTCTTTTATCAAAGTGGATTCATTCATTCATGGTCAGGCATGTTAGCATGGTTAGCTAATTGTTTATTCTCTTATTCACTCTCATTTAACTAATTCAAACTTGCTGGGGCTTAGCTGGTGATGCTAACACAGTCATGCTGGTTGACGGGCCTTATCACTGTACCTGGTATACCCAACAGCCACAACAGCAGATATTCAGCGAGCAGTGGTGCCCTTCATGAGTCATCCTGTTGCCAGCACCATTGGCAGACAGCTGCATGACGCAGGCTACATGCACACAGACTGCATGCACACAGACTACATGCACACAGACCGTTATGACTGCCATTAACACCATGTCAACGTTACCAAAGACTGTAGTGGTGTTGTGCCAGACTGTCATGGAGTGACTAAGAAAGGCAGCGAGTCATATGTACTGACAAGCCCACTGTGGTCAGCGCGAAGATGAGAGGTTTGTTGTCACGGGTCACAAGTCCAGAAGGCCTGGTGTCACTCCACCTCTACCCCACCTCAATATTTGCAGGAGCTGTGTTATAATATTCAAGCTGCATGGGATGGATTATCACAGGACACCATTAGGAACCTCTGCAGCTCCGGCATGGCATGTTAGGTTACCAAACATGGCAGCCCGACGCCATACTGAGAGACTTCTGTATGTGTAGCTCAGTAAATACTGTACATATCAGTCTAAATTTATCATCAGTTATTGTTCCTGGTTACCTTTATCTTCCTTCCCAATAGCACTGCAATCTGTTGAGTGTATTTTCTAGTGACCTGAATACTAGCATCCAGAACATCCATGCTGGTCTCCGCTAGTTTCTCTAGCAGGGAGGTGATTTTTCTACCCTTGTTTTATTTTGGTCATTTTTTTGTTTACTCCTATTTAGGTGAACACATTCATTCTTCCTCTGCTATGCTAGCTTGTTTAGCCTAGGTATTTCTACAGTATATCATCTGTTCTGATTCCATTTAAACTAATATATTCATGTTAGCATGCTCTCCTTTTCTCACATTACAGTAAATTCAAACCTCACCTCACCTTTGTGCGGCCACACGTCCGCAGCCCACTGTCCCCCACACTTTATGATGTCCTCCTTTCGGAGGTGGGATGTCCTCCTTTTTGGGGTTATGAAAGTGGCCACCCTACCTTACTCTACCACACTGCATTAGCATGTTTAGCCAAGCTATTACTGTCAACTCCTATATTCTCTTCATTCCAGCTACTTCATTCAAGCAAATCCATCCATCCATTCATTCATTGTTTGCTGTTTCAGCATGCTTTCCTAAGCTGTTCCATTAACGTTCCCTATATGTTGCTGTTTTACATGTTCTCTCCTGTAAGTGGGCCCAGATGTTTTAGACGGTACCTACATGACAGCATAAGGGCCTGGCTGTGTCACTAATGTGAGCGATGCGTGTTGTCATTATACTTTTTGTATCTAATCACAGAGTGACATGTGCTCTCTGCCAGACGATGATGAAAAATGATTCACGATCCCACCACAACTGAGCTGAGTCAGAAGTGTGACGGATTGATCATTCGCTCTGTAATGAGATTACTCTGCTCCACTCATTGAATCTTATGAGAAGATAAAGATTTCCAATAGCGCCAGTGTGAGAGAATTCTGCCCACATTCTAATGTGAGCTGCTCTCACCCAAACAGCAGACTGTCACTCAGCATCTCTCTGACATGCTAACAACCACCATTCTATCTATCTATCTATCTATCTATCTATCTTACTATCTATCTATCTGTCTATCTATCTATCTATCTATCTATCTATCTATCTATCTATACATACATATATAAACCTGTCTGTCTGTCTATCCATCTATCTATCTGTCTATCTGTCTATCTATCTATCTATCTATCTATCTATCTATCTATCTATCTATCTATCTATCTATCTATACATACATATATAAACCTGTCTGTCTGTCTATCTATCTGTCTATCTATCTATCTATCTATCTATCTATCTATCTATCTATCTATACATACATATATAAACGTGTCTGTCTGTCTATCTATCTGTCTATCTGTCTGTCTATCTATCTATCTATCTATCTATCTATACATACATATATAAACCTGTCTGTCTGTCTATCTATCTGTCTATCTGTCTGTCTATCTATCTATCTATCTATCTATCTATCTATCTATCTATCTATCTATCTATCTATACATACATATATAAACCTGTCTGTCTGTCTATCTATCTGTCTATCTATCTATCTATCTATCTATCTATCTATCTATACATACATATATAAACGTGTCTGTCTGTCTATCTATCTGTCTATCTGTCTGTCTGTCTATCTGTCTATCTATCTATCTATCTATCTATCTATCTATCTATCTATCTATCTATACATACATATATAAACCTGTCTGTCTGTCTATCTATCTGTCTATCTATCTATCTATCTATCTATCTATCTATCTATCTATCTATCTATCTATCTATCTATCTATCTATCTATACATACATATATAAACCTGTCTGTCTGTCTGTCTATCTATCTATCTATCTATCTATCTATCTATACATACATATATAAACCTGTCTATCTATCTATCTATCTATCTATCTATCTATCTATCTATCTATCTATCTATCTATCTATCTATCTATCTATCTATCTATCTATCTATCTGTCTATCTATCTATCTATCTATCTATCTATCTATCTATTTATCTATCTATCTATCTATCTATCTATACATACATATATAAACCTGTCTGTCTGTCTGTCTGTCTATACATACATATATAAACCTGTCTGTCTGTCTGTCTATCTATCTGTCTGTCTATCTATCTGTCTATCTATCTATCTATCTATCTATCTATCTATCTATCTATCTATCTATCTAGGTCTATAGTAAATCTATGATTGTTCAGTTTAACTGCATGTGTTAGCATGTGTGAAAGCATGTGTGAAGTTTAGATCTCATGCATGTGTGAAATTGAACATCTGTGTTTGGCTCTTATCAAACTGTTGGCCATCAAATGATGTTTTCCAGAGCCTCCTGCAGAGTGTCAGTCACTGCTTTTATTCCCACAACTGGCTCTTAGTGCTTTATTCAGTGGTGCAGTGCCGGCGTAGCGGACCTTTTGTCATCTCATCATGTTTCTTTGATGAATTGTGTGCTTTATGGAGAACCTAACACCGCAAAACTCTTGTCTTCTGTTGTAATACATTATCAGTGCATTTAGAATATTCCCTCAGAGCAGTCAAGCACATTAAACCAGCGTTGGCATTCAGTTCGTGATAGGTCTCTTTGCAATTTGGAAGCAATTAAAACACAATGAATGAGCCCACCTTAATGAGTGCCCACAGGGCTTTAAGGTTCGCGGTCATGGCGCGGTGATAGATATGTCTGTCCATTGCCCTTGTGCATGTCAAATGCTCATGCGGCTTTAACTGGCAAACCTCTCCTAGTATATGAACTTCAGTGGCCCAAATAATCCCCGAAAAACATTCTGCCTACCTGCCTGCAGCCACCACAGCACTTCAAATATTCATGGTGGTGCCATCCGGTGCTAAAACGTTAGCCAGCCGAGCTAAATGATAGTGATTTAAGCGGTAATGCCTGAGAGCCCAAGGTCAAGGCTTTTTTGAAAATTGCCCGTTATCAGAGCCAGATAGGGTAAACATAGCAAATCTTATCTGTGAAGTAAAACCACTGGGGGCCCGTTACAGGCTGCGGTTCAGAGTAGCATGTCATGCATTCAGTCTCCACGCATTCCTCTTAGTGCGCTCTTAAATAATATATGGCTGTTTCAGCACAAAACTAACTGTCTCGCCAGCATCACACCTTGTTGGTGGAGGAGAAGAATTCACAGAAGACTGAAATAACACCCAGTGATTTGTAGGCACTCTGTGAGAGGAATGTATAGAAATGAGTTTTGTTGCTGTGCAGGTATTGCTGTGTTGGGTTATGTACCACAGCATAAATCAGATTATAATATATGAAATATGAAAACATTTATTTATTCTTTCTGTAATGCCATATACCCCTAAATCTCAGAAGGGTGGACCACACGTTGAATTAAAGAAAGAAAACTGGTTGTAATATGTAATCCAGTTTTTCTTAGTCGATTTGGTACATTTCTCACATCATGTTTTACATTGGCATCACAACAAGTGCATTTCTCAAAACTGTTAGTGCAAACAGCAGAAGTCAGAATGCTTTGTTTTTGCATCAAAAGCAAATATTTATGTCAGTCAGCTTGTCAGTGACATCAGAATGTCTAGTCTGTGTGTCATTGCCTATGAACAAGGCAGTCAGAATACTTAGTCATGTTGTCAGTGCAACAGTGTACACTGTGTCTGCATTCTGATGGAAACCAGCAAAATACAAGCTTACACAGAACACAGGCTTACACAGAACACAAGCTTACACAGAACACAAGCTTACACTGAACACAAAGTTACACAGAACACAAGCTTACACTGAACACAAGCTTACACTGAACACCAAGTTACACAGAACACAAGCTTACACTGAACACAAAGTTCCACATGACTGTATGTGGGAGACTGACAGCAAGAAATTGGAATTTCTTTTTCCTGGAATTAAATGTGTGTCTATAGTGTTTGGCAATTGAAGGTTCATGAGATGCACTTCTGACTTATGGTAGAGAGCTGTTTGACCATTGGTTGATCTAAATCTTTACAAACTCCCCTTGTTAACTGAAAGCCAAGATTCACAATCAATTTAGAATAAATGACCCAAATTTACCAAAAAAGTTTCATAGAAATGTACAAATTATGCCTGAATAATTATGACAACATGTTTAGCACTTTTGTATGTAATGACCCAGGCAGTGACCTAAAGCCTAAATGTTTGTGGACAGTAAGACAATTCAACGGACAATCAGTAGAACACATTGTGTAAGTGACAATGCAAAAAACAGCAGACAGTTGTACATGCTATATAGAAATGCTATTATGATGTGCACAAAGAGTAGTGGAGATTGAATGAACAGTTTTGAGAATTTTTGCGGATGCTGAGGCACATTGTGCACAGAGGTCACCAAATTTCTGCAGAGTCAATCACTACAGACTCCAAACTCCATGTGGCCTTCAGATTAGCTCAAGAACAGAGCGTGGGGAGCTTCATGGATTGGTTTTCCATGGCCAAGCAGCTGCATCCAAGACTTATATACCAAGCACAATGCGAAGCATTGAATGCCGTGGTGTAAAGTACGCTACCACTGGACTAGACACAATGTCAAACCTACCCACCAAGTTTGGGTGGTTGAGTCCTTCTGGGTGCAACTATTTGTGCAACTATTGTTTTGATGATGAGTCTATTTGCAGCTACTAACTCTATGTTTCCAGTCTGTTTATGTAACTGCAGCGACATGTACGGTGGAACAAAAATTAGAAGTAGCAGCAGCTAAAAATGGGAGCAAACGTCAGCTTATCCTCTCCTCCACAGCTCTCTGTGAAAAACATAGTTTGTTTCAGTTTTTGTCGCTTGTCCTGCTCCTTAAAATGCAACTCAAGTCATGAAGAAAATGGAGCGTTGCTGTGCAGGATGTATAGAAAATGTTTCTGTGAGCAGGTTACCCAGCTCTTTCCCATTCGCTGGCCTTGTTTTCTTACTCTCCTCCATCAAAATGCTGTTATGATGAAATATGCCTCCAGGCATTTTGACTCTTTTCAAAGTTGACTCCTGCATCCTGCAGTTGAAGAACTGAATCTTTTGGAATCGACTCCTCATCACTCCTTCACCTAAAGAAATACTTGATTTGGCAGTTCAGCAAACACACCCTGGAGAAGGGCACTGGGAAACTTTATGTAAGAATGTTTGGTGCTCTAAGTGGATTTCTGTGGATGATAGTTCTAGTATAAGCCATTCTATACACTGAGTATCGTGTGTGTGCTCTCTGAATTCATACTACAAAATATATTTTGTTTAAGATTTGAGTTATAATTGATTTTAAAATAAATACTTTTACTTTTATGCATTTGCGGCATTTACCTGATCTAAAGTGACTTACAAGGTTATTCATATTACAGATGGGCCAGTGTAGTGTTAAGAGTGTTGTCCAAGGACTCTTATTGGTGTAGCACAGCGTAGTTACCCAGACTGGGAATCGAACCCCCGTCTCCCACATTATACACTGAGCCACATCAACCATTAGAAATGTAGTTTTTACCCTAAGTACATTTAGAAGTGTGTACTTTTATACTACCACTTTAATAAAATACTGTAACTTAGTGCTACTTTACCCTTTACTTGAGTATTCTTTTTACCAGATTACTAGTATTTTTACTATTTTTACTATTTTTAGAATTTATGTACTACTGCCACCTTTGGCGCTCAAAACCCTGCACCCACAGCAACTCCAGAGCACGATTTTATGTGCATTGCTAACTCCTGCTACCACACAGCTAAGTCAAAAGCCTTTTTATAAACTTTAGCCAGACACAGGCCTGCCACACCCAAAAGCCCCTAGCAGAGAAGGAACAGGATCCATGGACTGGACCCTACACTGGGAAGAGGAGCCGACTCCCCTAAGGGAACTCTATCCTAACCTGCAAGCAGGACTCAAATTTCTGGAACGCAGTTGCTTTAGAAGCTTCTTTCTGAAAACACAATGAATCTGACACACAACCCATTTCAAATTCCACACACACACACACACACACACACATATACACAGACTCTCTCTCTCTCTCTCTCTCTCTCTCTCTCTCTCACACACACACACACACACACACACAAACACACACACACACACACACACACACACACACATATACACAGACTCTCTCTCTCTCTCTCTCTCTCACACACACACACAAACACACACACACACACACATATACACAGACTCACACACACACACACACATGCACAGACTCTCTCTCTCTCACACACACAAACACACACACACACACACACACACACATGCACAGACTCTCTCTCTCACACACAAACACACACACACACACACACACATATACACAGACTCTCTCTCGCTCACACACACACACATACACACACACACACAGACTCTCTCTCGCTCACACACACACACACACACACACACACACACACACACACACACACACACACACACACACACATATTCACAGACTCTCTCTCTCTCTCACACACACACACACACACACACACACACACACACATATACACAGACTCTCTCTCTCTCTCTCTCTCACACACACACACACACACACACATATACACAGACTCACACACACACACAAACACACACACATATACACAGACTCACACACACACACACACACATATACACAGACTCACACACACACACATGCACAGACTCTCTCTCTCACACACACAAACACACACACACACACACACACACACATATACACAGACTCTCTCTCTCTCACACAGACAAACACACACACACACATATACACAGACTCACACACACACACACACACACACACATATACACAGACTCACACACACACACATACACAGACTCACATACACACACTCCTCCCCCACCAAAACAAATCTGCCAGCAAACACTCAAAACATCAAACACTCACCAGACAAAATCAGAAGTGCACCAGTCCCTATTTCAGGGATTACGACCTGGTCTACACCAAACACCAGACACCGGTAGAAGCAGTTATTAGTTATTCAGTAACTATTATGAATTATATCTCTCCTATACATACATATGTACACACGGTTCACCCCTAAGAAGTTGAAGTTATCCCAAATAATAATAAAATGATACTGTTATATGTTATATTCATTGCTGGGGGGAGAATTAGTGCAGAATCTTTAACCCACGGCATAGTGCTTCTACATAGAAGAGGAGATATTGTATTAGTATGATACTATGACTGAGGTACTATGATTTGTATTTGATGAAAAGCTGTATCTGCACACAATCAAACTGGAAAATGGCGAAGGTGTGAAATAAAGTGGAAAGGGTCAGTACCTTGTTACTTGTATGGCTCATTAAATAGTTTATTATGTTCTTACATTCAAACAGAAGAGCAGAAGGAAAGCAATAACTCTGGAATTCTTTGGGTTATTATCTTTGGGAATATGCATTCAAAATAAGACTTCTGCCCTGTCAAATAATAAACTAAATAAATCACCAAACCACCATTTCCACCTCTAAATCTCCTACTCTTTACCTCTGCGGTGATGCTGTACAATCCAATCGCTCAAAACACAAATTAAACCCAGACATTACATTTTCCATTCTCGTTGGTCCTGCATGACAAAAATCTCAGTAGGCAAACTGAGTCTAAGACATCCACACTGTCACAAATAACCTGGGGGCTGTAACAGGACATGTGGAAGTGGCAGAGCAGCGGAGAAACTTCCCAAGGTAGTTGCGTATTTTGTGGTGATGTGTCCTTCAGTACAGTGCACAGAAACGGTTTTGACTGGTCTGGAGCTTGCACAATAACGTCAGCTGTTGTATGTCATGAAGGTTTTTGCCCTCATCACAGGTCAAATCAGCCAACAGGAGGTGAAAGTCTTGCGAAGGTTCTGACCAGCAGCCCTGGAGCTAAGTAGTACCAACCGAACTACAGTTTTGCCAGGATGCAGCTAGATATGACCTTTTCCTATTGTTGTTTGTTCCAGATTTTTTGGGAAAGTGAATTTCATCATAATTATCTATCAATTTGACAGCAACCTCAGGAACAGGTGAAGAGGAAGTACTGGTGGGGGGGTTCGCACTACATACAGATTTTGGGATCCTTTAACTGCAACTTTAGCTATATATATATATATATATTTCATGCAATTTCATGTGATGGAAACAAGAACTGGGCCCTTGTTGACTGACCCAACAGCCATGATTGCAGAGACTCAGTGAGCAGTGATATTAACTCTATGAGTCATCCTGTTAGTGCCAGCACCAGAGGCAGACAACTGCACAACGCAGTGGCCACATCAATGTCACTAAAGACTACAATGATGTTGTCCCACACTGCCATATAGAGACTGAAATGGCAGCGGGTCATCTTCAGTGATGAGTCCCGCTTTCGTCTTGGTGGAGACCGCCAACATATCCGTGTGTGGAGGCACCCTGGTTAGCGACAGAAGGCCTGGTGTCGCTCCTCCTCCACCCCTACCACAGAGTTTGATGGATTATCACAGAACACCATTAGGAACCTCTACAACTCCACACTGAGACATGTGTGGCATATTGCATTAACAAACACAGAAACCCGACGACTTACTGAGAGACACTACTTCTGTATGTGTAGCTCAATAAATAGTTCCTGGGGACTTTTATCTTCCTTCACAATAGCACTGCAATCCCACATATCCCTCTGCAACTATTCTTTTGATAATCACTGATCATTTAACGCTGCATTAAAACGATCCATGTTTCACAGTGACTCTTTCAGTAGAGCTGATACCTCTGATTTGCGTTGATTACACTGCTGTGTATTTAGAACTTCTAGAAGATCTAGAAGGTTTTGTCTCTTCACCCACATGTGATTGGTTGGTTCCTGTCACTTCCACATTATGGTAATAGTTCAATTCAACTTCTGTAGTCTTAACCAACTGGAGAGCTTAGATCTACCTAGATACCCAACAAAGAACAATCCTGATTGGACAAGCATGATGCTATTATATAAAAATGGGCGTGTGACCTAACGCAAATTAAGCTAATAATACTTACATACACACAAAAGTCTCTTATACTATTATTATATAATACTAATATGATATATATATATATATATATATATATATATATATATATATATATATATATATATATATATATATATATATTATATATATATCTTATACTATTTTATATTATAAAATATATACTATTTTCACTGTCCTATTATGGCACAGGAACATGATGCAATTTTTTGCATTATTATTAAGCCTGACAATTTTCTCAGGAAATCAATCTCATATCAATGCCATTCGTCACCCGGGAACATTTAAGCCACACAAAGGGAATTTTAGATCATCTTCCTCATTCTTGCTGAGTGTAAAATCGATGGCTTTTCCTGACCGGCAGTGATGCGGCGGTTCCATCTGCAGGCCATCGTGGGGATCTTGTTGATGTCAGTGCCGCCTGGGTGAGGAGATAAACCAGTAGCGAGTCTACTGATCTCCACACAGACATGGCACAGCCCTGCTCCCTGAAGAGATCAGCATACACAATATCTCACATGATGTCTCACCTCCTGAAGACACATGCAGTGCATATATATCAGAGGCAAGCCGGACAGTAGAACTCATGCGTCGGGCAGATGTGTACATTTGTGCTTATTATAATGAAACAGCGGCTCCAAATATTAATTTGGACGTCTGTACACAAATGTATTGAGTTGTCTTCTATTAAGAAGTAAAACAGGCAATCAAATCATTATCATTTGAGTGGTTTCTTTGAAGACTTCAATACATTTGGATCCAAAATGCACAAGAAGAATCTCACCAACACCACTGTATAAAAATAGAAACCTACCATCAGTTTGATATTGAGTTGATGGAGTAACCTGAAGAAGTTTGACAATAGTTAAACGGCATCCATGTAATTATTGGGGCTGCTAAGTCTACTTTTGTATGTTGGAGAGCTTAAATACATAACAATTTCACATTAACTAATACTATTATGCATTATGCATTCAATCAAATTTGCCCCACATTTACACAACATATAAATGCCCAGTGCAATCAATTTCATTGCTTATTACCCAATTTATGTATAATGTGTATTATGCCTGTTTAATCATCTATAAAATACATAATATCATAAAAATGATATTGGCGTTCCTCAGGGATCTGTAATATGCCCCATTTCATTTCTTAGTTGCATATATTATATCATTGTAAGAACAATCTCTACAGCTCCAAACATAACACTTCCGGGAAACACACACAGGAGGCATTCTCCTCTAAACAGACTGTAGACTAGTCTCTAGCAGTTTGAAAGGGGACTGTTTACCACACTGACATATTGCTGTGGAGCGTTCTATTAATCACAGAGCCGTTTCTTGTACGCTGAGACGTGTTTCTCCTCAAAGTGCAACAAATGTTTCGCATACTTAACCACCCAATCAATATGTTACCCAGGAATAACAACCCCACCGCTGCTTCAATTAATTCATGGCTGTCTACTCCCACCTTGCATCTTAGCGGAACCAACATTCCGTTGAATAAAAGACAGATAGAGGAGCGACCTAACCAAATGACCTTGTCACAAAGTCTGCTGATAAAAAGCTGTTATGGAGATAAAGTAGTCTAGGAAAAATGACCAACAACACCAAAGTCTGTGTTTTTGCTGTTTTCCTCCAGTTCAGCAGTGATATTAATAAATGTGGTGCTTTATTGCTTATATAATTATATCCTGGTCATATCGCAAACTTTGAAGAGGGCATCCCGCCATGCATATTTCATGCTATTATTTATTGAATTTATGACGTGTGGGTTTGTTTTGTTGGGTTGACTTTCCTCTTTCCAACTGAAAGTTTGAACAGCTGTGTTTCAGGTTTGTTTGGAGTTCAGTGGGAGCTCCGATAGATAGTTCAGCATTTGTTCGGTCAACATTTTAAATGCGTACTGTTTTTTTTTTCATGCACTTCAACTAAAACCATGCTGACTGCACACTCTCAAACATTCCCTTTATTGCTTATAGAACATCATCAGTCTATTACATGATTTATGTTTATCATATACTCTATGCTATCTCTCATCTAGTCACATGACAAAGTACAGGTATAATAGCGACAGTGGAGTTCCTCAGGGATATGTCCTAGGTCTTCCTTCATCTGGGAAAACACAGATATGTGAAAGTAAATCCCTGTTTAAACCACACAAATATAATAAAGAATGCCCTGTAAATTGGTTTGGCAATTCATACTGATTCACATGTCTGATGCAGTGTGTTAGCAGAGTGCATGTGAAAGGGATTAATACATCGCACCAATCTGGAATGCCCCAGGGAGGATAACACCCCCACCAATACACCCCACTGCAGCAAACACACACACCCTGAAAGAAACTGGAAATCATTATTATCCGGGATCAAGCCCAAACATCAACCACCAGCAGGCATTTCTTGATTGAGTATTGACAGTCTGCAGCTGCTCTCAACTTCTTTGATTGACTTGTTGTTAGGTGACGGCCTGCATCGAGGGGAGGTGGATGTCTTAGAGCAGGAGCGCTCTCTCTTTTTGGGG
Organism: Prochilodus magdalenae; assembly: GCA_024036415.1. Classification (NCBI taxonomy): domain Eukaryota; kingdom Metazoa; phylum Chordata; class Actinopteri; order Characiformes; family Prochilodontidae; genus Prochilodus; species Prochilodus magdalenae. Next base: position 336,369 of record JAMWET010003720.1, on the reverse strand, counting down.
GTCAAACAAATCCACTCGGAGCCTAGACTGCAGCACTGCTCATTTTAGAGGTCTGGCTGTTGTGAGTGTTGAGCTTGTGTAGGATTGCTCTACACAGGTTTACTTCTCCAATTAAAGATATAGTTTAAATCAATTTCTGGAAGCTTCCTGCCTCAGCTGTGGTAAAAGCGGTGCTGTAGTAGATATACTCACATTTTTTGGCCGTTCTGGATTAAACACAGAAATGTCTTGTAACAGACATTAACCTGTAGTTGGACTTGTCCTGGCATAGAGCTACCGTGGCTGTTATCCATTCCCAACAGCTAAACAAACCCTGCTTAGACTACGACTCATATCCACAGGCAGTGATGTATCTAGAACTTCTAGAAGGACTAGAATGGCATTATTAATTACCCATTGTAAATCTAATGTTGGAAGTTAATCTAACATGTAAAACCTTCATTCAAGCTCCTGCAGTTCTAACCAATGGAGGAGCTCGCTTGGCTGTATCTACCTACATACCAAGAAGGCAACAATCCTGATTGGATAATTGGACAAGTTTCTGTTGGGCATTTTATGATATGAATCATTTGGTTTCCAAACCAACCTTAACACTGATATACGGGTGTTGCTTACAGAGTCTAAATATAACAAGCATGTTTATGTTGAATGTAAATGTAAATCTATAAACAGAAATATATAATCTGTTTATATTTGCTTATGTCTGTTTATGTATCATTTTAGTTTACATGACCACTTGAATACTAAGATTACTACAGAAATACAATTTTGATCAAATTAATAATTAATTGGAAATCAGTTTAATTTAAAACAAATGCGTGTAGCTGACACTGTAGGCCAGATGGATGTATGAGAGTAGGCCTTTTTTCTCAATAATACAAAAGTCTAGAACTGCTTAATGTAGAATTGTTAAATTAAATATTTGTAGGGTGTGTGGGTGCGGGGTGTGAGTAGCGGGATTTATAGATTGGGAAGATTTGGTACAGTGCAGTGAATGTCTCATTTTAGGTGGGGAAATTGGGTCCAAAGCTGTTGATGATGTTAATGATTGGCTAAAAGGAGTGACTGCATGTGGGCTTGAAGGAAGTAGCTGAATCTGCAGGTGTATGGAAGCGTACGGTCATACGGGTCTACCAGTGGTGGCTAAAATCCCAGTCTACAGGAAACTCTCCTCGGAATTGCGCCAGAGAAGGCATCCACCAAATCTGGCCCAACCGCACAATTCTCTGAAGCATGAGTGGCTACACTGATGCGGCCTACATCCAGAAACTTGTCCAGTACACAGCTGTTGTTCATGCTTCTGGGGGTATTGCACGCTATACGCTATGTCTCGGTCACAGGAGACTAATCTAGTGATCTTATATACATATAGAAAATACGCAAATAAAACTACATTTGCCACCTGTGAAAGAAAAAGGGCCCCCTTCGGTGCCAGTCTCGTGCCTCCGTTTACACCACAACATGTCTTTTGAGACTCATTGCAAATTTACACCTGTTTTTAAAAGGCGCAAAGAAAACCAAGCTAAACTCCTGCAAAAAACCTGTAGATAATTGAGCGTAATGTGTAGTCAGCTGCACTTAAACATCTCCACCCGTTTTATTGTTCAGTCCTCCATCAAATGCATGAATGTGCTAATATCTAACAGTGAGTCATACAGTGTCAGAAACCACATAACTATGTCTATTAGAGATTACTGAACAACACATGGTTTGAGAAGAGTGTCTAATGATTTAGGTGTGCATTTAGCATCATGCTAATTGGTGGGATATAAGCGTTAAGAGTTATCTGCTGTAGCGTCGTAGCTCCACTGTGTAAACAGAAGTAAAACTTTGATAAGAAGGAAACTTCAGATGTTTTGTGCGATCGACTGCAGTTTCCTCAAATTAGATTTTTTTTAATTGAACTATCCCTTTAAAAGACATCAGCCTCTCTTAGAGAGTGACGTCCTTTTCAGCGTCCCTTACGGGCCTCCTCCTTATTTTGAGTTAATTTTCTTCATATCCACAAGCACAATGGCCTTCTGAAGAGCTCTCCTGAGGTGCCCTGGCTTATACAAGGATCTCAGGGCATGCCCCGGGGCGACGGTGGCTCAAAGAAGTGAAGCTACATTCATGTCTCTGTCAAAAGCATCTCTGCCTTCACTTCAGCTTTCAGACAGATTTGAACTCAGAGCACTTCCTTTGCTGTTTCTTCCCTCAGACAGTGGCCGGCTTTTGTCAATTGAAGCATATAGTCTAGGCAGGGGTAAGAGAGAAGTAAAGGATGCTGTAAGTCCTGAGTCTCCTTTAAAAGCCAATTATTCATACATCAACACAGAGAATGGCTGGAAATGCAAATTGCTAAAGGCAGTCGGAGTCAGGGAATAGAGAATTTTCAACTATACATGTATGTGTGTATCTGTGTATCTATATATAGATCATTCAGTCAACCAAATCAACTGACAGGAATTAAACTTGGTGGGTAGGCTTCACATTGTGAGACATGCAAATGATTCAAGTTTCATGCTTGGCTGCGCATGTGACATAAGCAAGGACGGGTTTTGCTGCTGTACCTTGTAGCGGTTGCTTACATGCACTTGACTATTGCGCATGCGTGCTGAGCTGTAGCTCTCTGAGCGGGACGAAGGAGCTAGTTGTAGCCTAGCCTCCCGTCTGATGCAGCTGATTCTAAGTTACTCCGGACAGTAATGGTGAGATTTGTGGTTACTTGGGCCAATAAACGCCATTTCTACCCCGCATGGAGTGTGTCCTGGGCGTGTATCTTTAGAGAGTCCCGGGACCAGTGCCTTTTTTTTGTGTCTGGCTCCTGCACTGCACCTTTTCACTCTTACAACCTGACTGCCTATATAAGGTTGTCCTGTTGTGTGTGCTTTCCTTTCTGACTCCTGCTGTTGTGTTGGTAGATTTACAAGTTAAGTATGCCTCAGAGAAGAGTTGGAAAGCAGTTCGAGCAGCTGAGGGAGTTGAAGAAGTGTTGGTGAAGCAAGGTGTAGCATGCTGTTGGTGGCAGTGGATAGAGGAAGGGACACACCAGCGATATCAAGGATCTGGGAGACCTAAATGAACTGATGAATTGCCCAGCATGTGTGGATTGACCCAACAGCCACGATTGCGGACAGTCTGTGGTGGCTAAAATAAATCCAACATTAAAGTAGACTGTCCTTTTAGTCATCACCCCTAGTGAGGTTAGCATGAAACCAATTTTTTTAATTCCCAGATTCATCAGAAAATGTGCTACTGATATAAACAGTTCTAACATACTGATTTACTGGTCTACTGCATGGTGTAAAATAAGTCAGTCAGTCAGTATTTGAGCCTCTTTATTTTAATTTTATTTTGCCACAGATGTTTTTATGCATTCGGGTTGGAAAATGAATTCGGTTCATGCTACATTCCAGACCTTTCCGGCGAATAAAGTGATTATTAATCTGCCTGCATGAAATTTCTTAAAATGATTTGGGAGGTTACAGTGTGGAGCGCTCTGTCCTGCTGTGTACATGTGGGAGAATAAGCTGAAGGTTATTGGAGGGCGTTAGCCTTAGTGTTTAGCTTCTGTTGTTGGTCTGCTCTGATCAGTCCGATGCGGCTGCATCACTCAGTGAATTCCAAACGGCCGCCTCATGATTACACTGTTGGATGGAGATATGCTCGTGGCTCAGCGATCCCAGCAGTAATCAATATCTCTCTCCGGCCCTTCTGCTGCTCCTGCATGTAAAACATCTCAGGCACATCGCATCCCTTCAACCCACACATTAACACGCCCCCCTCCACCTCAACCCCCAAAAGTCATTAACACTACCGCCCCAATGCATCACAACACACAGCTCCCTAAATCACACAAACAGAGGACATTTAAAAAAGACCAGCAGCACTAAACGGACCACGAGAAGAATATCCAGAACGTTTCCAGCCTGTTTAGCAAGATGGCCGACATTTAACAACATGGACTTGATGTAGTACTGGTAAGTATCTTTGTATATCTGCTACTGGATGTCTATCTATCTATCTATCTATCTATCTATCTATCTATCTATCTATCTATCTATCTATCTATCTATCTATCTATCTATCTATCTATCTATCTATCTATCTATCATATCTGACAGGGATTCTGATTTTACTGTTCTAACGATCTTTGAGAAACAACATCTACATCACTTGCCATACTACAAACAAACACACAGACTCGTATAATGTGAAGTGAGAGAACCTAAGATGCCTTGATCTCAAAACAGCATCAACTTTTTATGGCCTGGATTCGACATTCCATTTCATTATGCACTTCTTTCACAACGCAAATCTCCTGTACAACCGCTGGCACAAGGCTACCTACTGTATTCCGATCTGGTGACAGGAAACGCCACGGAAGAACAATGAACTCATCATTACGTTCATGAAACCTCTATGCCAGTTTGACTTTTGCTTTGCGGCATGGTGTGTTGTTCATGCAGTCATTAGAAGATGGTCACATGGTCTATAATACTCAAGTAGATTGCCTTACTCAGTCAGTAATTGACTGATATCAACAGAACCAACATGTACCACACCGTTACTGCACATTCACCAGCCTGGACTGCTGACACAAGACAGGTTGGGTCCATGGATTCATGCTGTTGGCCCCAAATTGAGCCAAATTCATCAGACCAGGGTACGTTTCTCCAGCCTTCAACTGTCTAGCTTTAGTGAGCCTATGCCCACTGCCTCAGCGTCTGTTCTCAGCTGACAACATTGGAACCAGAGTGGTCTTCTGCTGGTGTAGCCCATCCACCTCCAGGTTGACATGTTGTGTATTTTGAGATGCATCTCTACTTGCCGCAGGGGTCAGAGTGGTTATCTAAATAACCATAGACTTTAGTCAGATGGAACCAGTCTGGCTACTCTCTGTTGACCTCTCTCAGTAACAAGCCGTTTTTGCCAGACCGCTCGCTGGGTGTTTGGTTTATTCCACCAATCTGAGTCAATTCTACAGACTATTGTGCATGAAAATCCCAGGAGATACTGAAACACTAACGCCAGCCCGCCTGGCACCAACAGTCAAGCCACATTCAAAACCACTGACTGCTCACTCTGATGGTTGATGTGAACATTACCTGGTGCTGCTGATAAATGATGTTTTATTATAGTCTTCAGGGAAAACAGGAGATAACGTTCAGTACCTGATCTTGAAAGCACTGTAGGTCACCAGAGAATGAGCCCAAACTTCACAGGTCAGTATCATGACATGCTATTTCCAGTCACATTACTAGCATTCAGGAAACCAGAGATACCCACCTCGGAGTCACCGGACTCCTCACCTGTTATCCTCTAAGGCATTTATGTTGTTAGTGTCATAATCACATGATCAGCAACTAGATGACATCAAGCTCAAAGCGCCAAGTTGTCTAATCTGTGCAACCCCTAGCATAAAGCCCCCCCGGCATAGTAATGGAGCTCCATTCAGTCCCCTTTGGGATGAGTAATCCAGAACTGGCCTCAAATACACCTCTAGTGTAACCCGGAAAAGTAAAGGCGGTAAGTAGTACTGCTATTAATGCCCCAGATTTCAGAAGGAAAGTTTCAGAAACGCTGGGGCCTGCAAACTTCTGGACATACAGTGTACCTGTTTTCACCAGCAAGCCTGGGCTGCTATGTTCTTAGTGTTAATCATTTTCCATACTTTCATTTTACCAAGCTAAAACAAACCGCACATTTACACCGAGAACTATAACAGAGCAGACACAGTGTTCTCCACTCTCAGTACGATTTCAATAATGAAAGGAACTGATATGGGCTTCGTCGCACTGCTGTGGCTTTCACAGTCAGAAAGTTTCTAATCTGTTATTTTTTCAGTGTTACCTTCAAACTGCTCATAACACAAACAGTACAGCACACAGTGTATTGTGGGGGAAGCATAACAGAATAAGAGGCAGAAAAGAGACTCTGTTCAGCCAATGTTCTTATTTTCAGACGAAAGAGAGTGAAAAATCAAGAAGGCCTGTTCAAGGGCTTTCGGAACAGCGGCACTCCGTTATCTTTCACATGACCTTCCAGCTCTGCACTCAGGTTCATTTTTCATCTCAATCTGTAGAGGATATAAAAACAACTTCACCTTAACCTTTACAAGCAGAGCTATTGCTGTGGCTCTGTGTTATTTAAATGTAAGCATTTATGAATTATGTGAGTGTAAAATTACTGAGGTTTATGGAACTTTCTTACCTTCTTTAGATTTAAAGGAAAAGAAAAACAAAAACAGGTAAAAATGTTTATTGCTTTCCGTGTAAGCAGCAGCTTGTTTCTAGCAGCAGTAACTGTCCATCAAATACTAAGCAATACGTTTGAGTAACTGAATATGGCGGTACAATAATCTGGGTGATTGTACTCTGGTTTTTAATCCTTCCTGGAATACTTCCTGGCTTTTCCTTTGCGGCGGTGTGTGTTATCATGCGGGAAGTAGCCATTAGAAGATAGTCACATGGCCAACAATACAAACTGGATTCCAAAAAAGTTGGGACACTAAACAAATTGTGAATAAAAACTGAATGCAATGATGTGGAGGTGCCAACATCTAATATTTTATTCAGAATAGAACACAAATCACAGATCAGATTAAACTGAGAGAATGTATCATTTTAAGGGAAAAATATCTTGTTGAAAAATGCAGGGGGGGGATGCCACACAGTGGTAAAAATGACCTTGTCCCAACTTTTTTGGGATTTGTTGACGCCATGAAATTTTGAAACAACATATTTTTCCCTTAAAATGATACATTCTCTCAGTTTAAACTTTTGATCTGTGATTTGTGTTCTATTCTGAATAAAATATTAGATGTTGGCACCTCCACATCATTGCATTCAGTTTTTATTCACAATTTGTTTAGTGTCCCAACTTTTTTGGAATCCAGTTTGTATTGTTGGCCATGTGACTATCTTCTAATGGCTACTTCCCGCATGATAACACACACCGCCGCAAAGGAAAAGCCAGGAAGTATTCCAGGAAGGATTAAAAACCAGAGTACAATCACCCAGATTATTGTACCGCCATATTCAGTTACTCAAAGGTATTGCTTAGTATTTGATGGACAGTTACTGCTGCTAGAAACAAGCTGCTGCTTACAGGGAAAGCAATAAACATTTTTACCTGTTTTTGTTTTTCTTTTTCTTTAAATCTAAAGAAGGTAAGAAAGTTCCATAAACCTCAGTAATTTTACACTCACATAATTCATAAATGCTTACATTTAAATAACACAGAGCCACAGCAATAGCTCTGCTTGTAAAGGTTAAGGTGAAGGGTTTGTACTTATAGGCTGCCTTGTTCAGTCAGTAACTGACTGAAAGCACTACATGTGGGTAAGTGAAATTAATCTGACATGTGTTAGGTCTTGTCATTGTGCTCTTGTTATCAGATCCTTTCTGGAATACTTCCTGGAGTTCTTTCTTACTCTATTGTTTTTAGAAGGAAGGTAAAGGTTATCAGGAAGAATAAATGATGATTAATTTAGACTGATATGGACAATATTTATTTAGCTACATGTACAGATGTAGTGTCTGTCACTATGGCATCAGGCCGCCGTGTTCGCTAACTCAATGCCAGACGTCTCGGCATGGAGTTGTAGAGGTTCCTAATAGTGATCTGTGATAATCCGTCCCATGCAGCTTGAATATCCTCACATAGTTTCTGCACATTGTGCAGTAGGGGTGGAAGTGGAGAGACACCAGGCCTTCTGGACGCATGACGACAGACCGCTCATCTTGGTGCTGACCACGGTGCCTCCACACACAAAATCGTTGGTCGTCTCCACCAAGACAAAAGCGGGACTCATCACTGAAGATGACCCTCTGCCATTCTGAGTCACTCCATGACAGTCTGGCACGACACCATTGCAGTCTTTGGCGATATTGACATGGTGTTAAGGACGGTCGTAGTGCATGGAATCCTGGGTCCCGACTCATGGTGGGCATCACTGCTCGCTGAATGTTGGCAATCGTGACTGTTGGGTAAGTCAGATACAGCGATAAGGCCTGTCCTTCCTTATGTCACATGCGTGGCCGAACAAATTCAAACCTACCCAAAAAGTTTGATTCCCGTCAGGTGATTCCTTATGGGTGCCGCTATTTTTTTATATTTTAAATTTAATGTATTTTAAATACCTATAAAATTCTGTTCTGCTTTTATATTTTTTTACTGTTACTTAAGAGCTGCCAGCTGTCAAAGCATTTAACTGCTAGTTGTACTGTGTATGACCATGTATGTGACAAATAATTGGTCTGATATGAGAATAATACGCTAGTTAGACTTTTCAATCCTTATGCTAATACTTAGATTTTAGTCCCTTGTTGATCCCACAGTGGGGAAATTTAGTCTCCGCATTTAACCCATCCGTGAAGTGAAACACCCCCAAACACACTCACACACTAGGGGGCAGTGAGCACACTTACCCGGAGCGGTGGGCAGCCCTCTCCACGGCGCCCGGGGGGAGCAGTTGGGGGTTAGGTGCCTTGCTCAAGGGCACCTCAGTCATTACTGTCAGTTCAGGGAATCGAACCGGCGACCCTCCGGCCACAAAGCTGGTTCCCTAACCTCCAGCCCACGACTGCCCCCAACAACTCCTGAAAATGAAGCTGAATAAAATGGCGGGAGAAGCCTGACAGCCGCAACAGGCATCAGGAAGATGATGACAGCTGGAAGTGGTTTGAGGATGGCGCCTGTGCCATGGGCCCTCCCTCCTGGGTCTAGCTTCCTGTTTCACAGCGAGGCCTCTGTGTTGTACCTGACACTCGATCCTGCTGGCCAGGATGGTGGAACTCAGATGCACCCTGCCTTAATAAGCCAGCTGATACTCGTTTTAATCAGGCAGCATGAGCGAAGAAGGAGGGACAGTTTGCTGTTCCACCTCCCTATCACCACATTCGCTGCAGACCGACCACCAGGAGCAATTCTCAGGCGTCGTGCGGTGGTCCCACTGTAGAACAAGAGGTGGAGGATGGCAGGCAGATCCTGAAACTCCATGCGCTATGCCTCTGGTGTCTGCCGTCATTCTCCCAGCCTATCTCAGAGCTGACGTCCTTGTCCTGGTGTCACTTGTGGCTTTGGTTAGTGTGCAAAGGTTTTTTATGGCTGTAGTTGGCACCCAAGGTTCAGTCACTTAGCATAGTAGGAAAGAAGTAGCAGCATCTGATGATAAGAACTAAATGTCAGCTGTTAAGCATTGCGGGTGAAGCTGTTGTGCTTTGGGGGCGTTTGGTAGTTAGTGGCACAGGAAACATTCCATATAAACATGGATTCTACTAGGCATTAGCAGATTCTGGGAGCACGTGTGGCACAGTCATTCAAAAACATGGCTTCTAAAACAGGACATCGATCCAAAAAACACTGGGACCCACTATTGCTTTTGGAAGCTTTGTGGATGGCAGATGGCCCAAGATATAACAGAACCAGAAGCATTCTGTAAGGAAGGGTGGGTGGAACTTCCTAAAAGAGAGCATATGCTGCACAGTGAAAGTTTTAGTGCAAAGTATTCCCCTCACCCAATCTGACTTCTGGAAATCCCCTGTGGGGAGTCCCCTGTGACTGAAACGTGTCTGGTATGGTGTATAATGGTGTAATACCTCCACAAGCACAAATAACAGCTGTGACTGGATTTGGTATGCACTGCTTTCTGGATGTAGGCCACATCAGTGTTTGCCACTCTTGCACCAAAGTGCACAGTGGGGCCAGGTTTGGTGGATGTCTTCCCTGGCACAGTTCTGAGGTGAATTCCCTGTAGACTGGGAGTGTTGCCACTGCTGGTAGACCTGTATGAACGTACACTTCCATATACCTGCAGATTCAGTTACTTCCTTCACACTGTGGCCTTGTGACTCCTTTTAGCCAATCATTAACATCTTGTCAGGCCCAGAGGACAGAACCGATGCTGGCGAAGTGTAAAAGCCGGATGAATAGTCAAAGAAACAGGCAGGGGTCAATAACAAAAAGCAAACGACAAGGCAAAAGGGCTAAGCAAGATCAAGGTCAGGGTGGGGGCATTTGCAAACAGGTGTAGTCAATATTCGGGTGACGGAGATCAATAGGCTGCCGGAGGACACATGGCGGTGACATCATCTGTTAAAGAATTCTGGGGAATGTAGTGCTGTGTAATCTGCTGAGGAGACATTTTCCACACATGGACTGAGACATTCACCGCACTGTACCACCTCTTCTCAATCTATGGATCCTGTCACACCCCAAAAGGATTTATAACCCTATCATCCTGGTGCAGCTCCATCTGCAGGAGCCTGAAGTTACTACCACCCTAAAAACAAAAGGTGACTCATTTTCTGTCTGGTGAGCTGATCTTCTCTTCCTCTCACAAACACCAGTGTTTAGAATCTGCTCTTTCCACACAGCTTCTTCACTCGCTGCCCTGAACTACCAGTCATAAATAATTCATATAAACCCAGAGCATGACTTAGCTTCTCACCAGAACAGTTACAAAGGGTTAGCCACACTGAAGAACGTCTGTATGTGTTAGGTCTTATATGTCCTATATCTGTGTCTGTAGCTCAGTGCCTCTCTGCTTGGGTAAATAACTCTGGCATCAGTGTCGGGGGTAACTGACAGTTGGCAAGTGTGACTAAAGTCCGCTGTAGCGAAGTAAAAATACCAACGGAGGGATTTTTTTTTCTGTCTATTCAGCCATTCTTCATGCACGCATGAAAACGATGCCTCCAGGAATGAGTGTCGATAACAGTCCTCCAGATTAATCAGGAAATCAATAGAGCTGTCAAACGGCTGCTTTGTTTGGAAAATAAACTGCAATTTAGGAGGCCAGGGTGGCAGTCAAGCAGAACAGCACCTTTACAATTACAGTCAATGCGATACGGCCCTTAACCTTTCAGATTCCTTTAGATCTAACCAGGATACTGTCATTGTTCTCCTTACTCTGCAGCTCTGGGAATCAGAGTGCCGAGTCCCACAATTTTTGAGATATCAACAGCGTTCCACCTCCAAAATGTTCAGTGTAATTGGGAGTGGTGTGCTTGTATACAGCTGCTTGATGGAATGCACGGTTTGCCCAGGGGAAATTTATTCTTAATGTATCGAAAGTGTGCTATTTTCATATACTGTGTACTTATAATCTATCATAATCTAATGTAATCTAATATAATCTAATATAATCTAATGTAATCTAATGTTATCTAATATAATCTAATATAATTTAATATAATCTAATGTAATCTAATATAATCTAATATAATTGAATATAATCTAATGTAATATAATATAATATAATATAATATAATATAATGTGATCTAATATAATCTAATATAATCTAATGTAATATAATATAATTTAATGTAATCTAATATAATCTAATGTAATCTAATATAATCTAATATAATCTAATGTAATACAATATAATCTAATATAATTTAATATAATCTAATGTAATCTAATATAATCTAATATAATCTAATATAATATAATTTAATATAATCTAATGTAATCTAATATAATATAATGTAATATAATATCATCTAATATAATTTAATGTAATATAATATAATCTAATATAATTTAATATAATCTAATGTAATATAATATAATGTGATCTAATATAATCTAATATAATCTAATGTAACCTAATATAATCTAATGTAATCTAATGTAATCTAATATAATCTAATATAATCTAATATAATCTAATGTAACCTAATATAATTTAATATAATCTAATGTAATCTAATATAATCGAATGTAATCTAATATAATCATTAGTGCCATTAAATATATACTTAAATAGAAGTAATTATCCTCAACTGTACTATTTTGAAACACCTCTTAGATTCATTTAGAGATAGTTAAAATATACTTATATAGAAATACTTGCTTAGTATACTGTCACGCTTCCGGGTTTCCCCTTTGTCTCTGATTTCCTGAACTCCAACTCCCAGAACCCAATACCTGATGATGTCATAGTCACATGTTCGTCATCGCCCAATCACGCCCTATTTCCTCGTTCGTCATCACCAGAGTATTGATTAGTTTAAGCTGTATCTCATTTAGTCTGTTTGCTTATAAGCTACTGGTTCACATGCACCCATTGCGAAGTATTGCCAGCTCCTGTTGCCTTTCTGAGCGTTCTATCCTAGTGATACTGATTCTGACGTTCTGGTTTTCTGACTCTGTTTGATTTCTAATTCGCCCCTTCTCTTCTTCTACCCTCTGTTATTGGCTGCGCTTATTTGATTTTTACCTCTGACTGCCTCCTCGTATCTGGCTTTGCCTCTCCCTTGTACTTTGTTTGCTTGGATTCTGAGCCAGACTGTCAACCTATTAAATAAACTCAGGCTTGATTTTAGCTCAGCGTGTAAATAAAAACTGAATGCAATGATCTGCAAATCCCGTAGACCCATAATTAATTCACAATAGAACATAGAACACACACACAGCTTAGTGATCGGATGCACGGTTTCCACATAGGAACAGATTTTTCTGGAATTTTTTCCCATTAAGAATGAATGTGGTGGAAAAGCGCATGCCCTTTTACTGTACTTGTGCTTGACCCAGAGGCACCATTTTTGACACACCATCTCAAGAAAGACCCCCAATCACAAATTCAATGTTGGTTCAGCCTGCACTCGTCAGTTTGTCCTTTTTTTCCATTTCATGCCCGCTCATAGAGTCCCAATCAATTTTGCCCCTACCAAACCCTATTGTTTCTTTTAAGGGCAGGTACTCAGTCAGGGCACTTCTCCAAACTCCAAATCCACAGCCATACTGATCCACACTCCTCTAGATTCTTCAGAGGGCAATGGGATAGCCAATTAAAATTTGTTTCACCTAATCGACTGGAGAGAACAGGCAGTTATGGAACGCAAGTGTAGAAATATACATATACAATCAAAAGTATATGAACACCCATCCGTCTCACCTATATGAGCTTTCCATTAATCTGGAGCTGTAACAGTCTCAAGTCTTCTGGGAAGCGTCCTACAAGATTTTGGAGTGTGTCTGTTTGAGTTTGTGCCGATTCGGTCAAAAGAGCATTTATGAGGTCAAGCGCTGATGGTGGATGAGAAGACCTGGCTCACAGACGACGTTCCAGGTCATCCCAAAAGTGTTCAGTGGGAATGAGGTCAAATCCTGCCTTAATGGAGCAGGCTTGGTAAACTGGCACAGTCACACGGGAAGTGGAAGGGGTCTTCTGCTAATTGCTGCCACAAAGCTGGAGGTATATAACTGTCTACAGTATGTCCCGATGCTTTAGCATTAACATCGACCTTCAATGGATCTAAAGGGGTCCAACATCTGAAAAACAGGCCCAGACCATTATCCATCTATCTCTACTGAATGTTACTGCTGGCACTATGCATTCCAGTAGGTGGTGTTCTCCTGACATCCACCAAACCCAGATTCATCCATCAGGCTGCCAGATAGCAAGGCATGATTCATCACTTCAGAGAGCATGTTTCCACCACTCCGGAGTCCAGTGGCGGCCTGCCTTACACCACTCCAGCTAATGCTTGGCATTGCGCATAATGACCTAAGGCTTGTCTGCAGTTTGCTGGACCGTATAAGCCAACTTCATGAAGCTCACGTGCACAGTTCTTGTGCCCATGTTTGTTTGGGGCTCACTGTTGTGAGTGATGCAACCGCAGTTGGGTAATTTTTATGAGCCAAGCTCTCCAGCAGCCCTGCTCTGCGAGTTTGGGTGGCTGGGCTGTTGTTGCTCAGTTTCACAACAACACAACTCTTCAGTACAACCCATTCTGCTGCCAGTGTTTGCCTTTGGAAATGTCATGGCTCTGTGCTGGAGTTTATACATCTGTTAGTAATGCTTGAGACTGAAACACCTGAACTGCTTTCTCTGGCTGATTGAGCTCCATCTTGTACATGTAGGAAGAGGTGGAGTGTTCCAGATCTATTCATTCAACAGACCACTCCAATTTCCAAACCGTTGGGACGCTGTGTAAAATGTAAATACATGTAAACAAAGACAGAATACATGATCTGCAAATCTCATAAACCCATATTTTATTCACAATAGAACACAGAACACATATCAGATACTAAAAGCAAGACCATTGCCGTTACATGAAAATTATTGACTCAATTGCTGGAGTTTTGGGAGAGGAACGTTGTCCCATTCTTGTCTGGTGCAGGATCCTAACTGCTCCACAGTCCTGGGTCTTCCTTGCTGGATTTTTCATTTTATGATGCGCCACATGTGTTCTGTTGGTGAAAGGCCTGGACTGCAGGTAGGGCAGTTTAACCCCCCCAGACTCTTCTTCTGCAGAGACATGCAGTTGTGGGGGATGCTGCATGTAGTTTAGTACTGTCTAGCTGAAATATGCCAGGCCTTCCCTGAAAGAGACGTCGTCTGGGCTGAAGCATCTAAAACCTCTGTATACTGTTCAGCTTTGATAGAGCCTGTCCAACGCAACCCCATACCATCAGATCCGCAGGTGTTTAAACTGTGCTCTTATAACAAGCTGATAAAAAGCTGCAGGATCATTTTTCCTCTCCTCTTGGGTCCCCAGGGCCAGGTCCATGGTCTCCATTTTGATTAATCTGATCACAGAACCATTGTGTTTTAGTTTTTTTTAAATGAGCTTTGGCCCAGAGAAGACGGCAGCATTTCCGGATGGTGTTCTTCTGTACATGATACAGCTTGGATTGGATGGTGAACTGTGTGCAAAGATTTCTGAAAGTGTTGCTGAGCCCATACGGTGATTTCCAGTGCCTGTTTTTTTAAAGCAGTGCCGTCTGAGGGCTCGAAGATCACAAGCATCTAGTATTGACTGTCAGTCTTTTCCCCTGTGCTCTCCTGAGTCCTCAAAGTTTCACATTAAGAAAAAAATTTCTGAAATGGTTCCACAATATTTAAATGCGGTTTGGTGAAACTCTGCCCGTTTTTGTTTTGATAGATTCTGCCTTTCTAAAATACGCATTTTAAAGCAGGTCATGTGACTTCTGTTTATTAGTAACAGCTACTTTTCCAGCCTTTTATTTCCCCTGTCCCAACTTTTTTAAGATGTTTTGCTGCCATCAAGTTCTAAATCCGTTAATAATTTTCATGAACTTTTAAAATGTCTCATTCAAATAAATTATTATTTATAATATTATTAATTATTTATTTATATTTTACACAGGGTCCCAACTTTTTTGGAATGGGGGTTGTAGGTATCTGACCCCACTATTGCATTTACGGCATTTAGCTGACGCTCTTATCCAGAGCGACTTAAAAGGTTAATCTTATTACAGGTGGGCCAATGTAGTGTTAGGAGTCTTGCCCAAGGACTCTTATTGGTGTAGCACAGCATAGTCACCCAGACTGGGATTCGAACCCCAGTCTCCCACATGTGGTGGTGGCTCTTTGGCAGGCAATGGTGTTATCTGCTGAGCTACACCAACCACATATTGCTCTTTTGGATGAATGCAGTCAAATCCTGCTACAAATGGGGACAAACTCTGTAATAATACCCATCATTTCAGGAGAAGCGCAGGCCTCTGCAAACTATAGTTCCACTGTCTTGCGCTGTAAACTCTTCAATTCAAAGGCATCTAAAGCCACAGCTAAACTCCACACAGTGCAAAGTGCAGACATCCCTGTAACCCGGCTTGTGTGGTGAGCTGATTGACAGGGAGAGCACGGTGTTTAGTTCGAAAGGTGCACATTTGCATTCACAACAAGATTCTTTATGACAATTAAGCAGCTGTTCACAGTTGGAGACCCTTGATAAGCATTCTGATGGATTTGATGCAATCAGGCAACTTTCCATAGCATGTCACAATCTTCAGACGCATGTTTAAGCAGGATTGTAAGTTATTGCGCTCTGCAAACTCTAAAATCAGTGTTCCACTTGAGAGAAGGCTAGATGAGGGGCTCCTGGACCTCCCATAACCATAGAGAGTCCCCCAAAATGAGAGGCAAAACTGAACTTGGATGTGACCATCTTCTTTTCTACAGTTGATTATGAACATTAGACTCCTCCTCCTCCTGGACGAACTGTAAACTGTTCTTTTATTATATTATTTTTTTGGACCGATTTCTTGGGGCACAGTTTTCAAGCTCAAACCAGAAAAGTTTTTCTCTATAGAAAATTAATAGAAGAATTATGAAAAATTCCTTTATTAATTCTACACAAACTGCCACAAATGACTAAATTCAGTTCAATCCATATTTAGTCAGTGTACATGTATATACATACAGTATATCACTTCTCTACAGCGTAGACAAGGACATGAGTGCACATGTTGAGTATACTTCAAAATACGCACTTAATGATGTAAGTGTAATGATGTAACGATGGACCCTGTATTCAACGCAATGCAATGAGAAACAGAAAGGGAGGAGCTTCTCATGTCTGGATAATGGACGGTGGTGGGACGGTCTATGTAGTATGCTTATGCTTTGTGTATAACCTGCAGGACTAGTACTGTTTCGATTAGGCATTAGCATGTTGTACACAACTGAGACACAGCCATAATGTATATACACAGTAAATATAAAACAATAACTATAAATGAAAAAAACAGAATATATTAGAGGCACTGATCTGCAGCACTTTCAGTACGGTAGGCAACATCTTAAGGTACTATAATGCAACATGCATATCAGTAGAGGGTTCAATAAACCAGAACGTTTCTTGCCATTTGCTCTGTTAACAAACAAGTTCCCCTATGCAATGAAATGCTTTGTTTGTAGTCCACTCTGACTGGCATTCATGCATGAGCTAATAATAATGTAATATAATAAATTACATGAAAACTATAAGAACATTACTATAAACGCATATACACAATATACAGGGGTTGGACAGTGAAACTGAAACACCTGTCATTTTAGTGTGGGAGGTCTCATGGCTAAATTGGACCAGCCTGGTGGCCAATCTTCATTAATTGCACATTGCACCAGTAAGAGCAGAGTGTGAAGGTTCAGTTAGCAGGTAAGAGCACAGTTCTGCTCAAAATACTGCAATGCACACAACATTATGGGTGACATACCAGAGTTCAAAAGAGGACAAACTGTTGGTGCACGTCTTGCTGGCGCATCTGTGACCAAGACAGCAAGTCTTTGTGATGTATCAAGAGCCACGGTATCCAGGGTAATGTCAGCATACCACCAAGAAGGACGAACCTCCACCAGCATCACGTAGTGACCTGGCCACTATCCTGCAAGAAGAATGGCTTAAACTCCCTCTGACCACTGTGCAGGACGCAGTATATGTAATTCCCAAGACCAACTGACGCTGTATTGGCCGCAAAAGGAGGCCCTACACCATACTAATAAATGATTGTGGTCTAAAACCAGGTGTTTCAGTTTCATTGTCCATCCCCTGTACATATACAAAATACCAAGGATCGTGCAAAGAAGTTGCAGTGTAGTTGCGTTGGGGTTGGGTGGAATCTTTAAAGATGCTGTTGGCATCTATGGTGGTAGATGTCTAGCAGAGATGGTAAAGACACCCTACATCTTCTCAGCAGTTCTAACCACTCTCTGCGGGTGTTTGTGGTTCATGGTGGTACCGTTTCCAAACCACACAGTGATGACATTGCTCAAGATGTTCTCTGTGATGCGGCTGTAAAACCTATTAAGGGTTCTTGATGACATCTGAGTTTTCTGAGTGTCCTTATAAAGCTCAGTCCCTGCAATGCTTTCTTGACCAGCTGGGTGATGTTGGGCATACGAGGTGTTCTGTTGTAGCTTATATAAACCCTACAAGTATAAATACAGGTGGCAGAACTTCACATTTCTGGAATACGTAACTGCAATTTGACTTTACTTCTGTGAACTGCTGCCTGCAGACAGCTAAAATGATCCCTGTTTAAAAATTGTGTTTTAGTTCATTAACTTGGAAATTGCCTTGTTCGTGTGTAAGAAGCACTTATAATGATACACATATGAAGTAGAAGAACGACTGGCTCATAATCCTTGTGAAACAGCTGTGTTTTTACAGAAACCAATTGTAAAAAATAGTACAGATCAATACACAGGTCAGACTTTCCATCAAAGAACCCCCCAACCACCAGCCACCCCCACATACCGAGCCCCACCAGACCTACTCTACAATAAGTAATAATACCTCTGCAGTTATTACTCTCCTCATAGATGCATAGGTATGCGCAGTAGGACATCGTTCCTTTAATTGGTGGGGGACATTAAAGTGCGGTATCCGGCTTTTTATTTGTTTATTTATTTATCTGTTTATTTTGAGTGCATGGCTAAACAGCAGTAAAAAGCAAGGGGCATCGGGTGCACCATCTGAAAATGTCAAAAGCATCACATACAACGCCACCTGACATTTTCATTCCTTGAGCCTCTTTTATTGGAGGTTTTTTTTAAAATCAGGTCCTCTACAACAAAAATACTTTCAGCTTTTATATAGAACCGCTCAATTAGGGAAAGGGTAAAGTAGCTCTGTGGGAGAGAACACTCTACTTGTGCAGCACTTAATGGTATTTAAAGCAGGCGTGCAGCTCCAGTCACAGCAAATTCAATTAGCATCAATGGAATGATCGGAAATAAGAAGTTTATTGGAATATAAATATACACTATACTGCCAAAAGTAATCACTCACCAAATCACTGAATTCCGGTGTTTCAATCACTTCCATGGCCACAGTGTATAAAACCAAGCACCTAGACATGCAGACTGCTTCTACAGAGTGAGAGAATGGGTCGCTCGAGAATGGAGAGAATGGGAGCTCAGTGGATTCCAGTGTGGTACCGTGATAGGAGGCCACCTGTGCAACAAGTCCAGTCATGAAATTTTCTCACTACTAAACATACCACAGTCCACTGCAGTGGGATTATAACAAAGTGGAAGTGATTGGGAACGACAGCAACTCAACCAACTCAACTCAGCCACGCGCAATGACAGAGTAGGATCATCGGATGGAGAGGCAGGGGTCTTTCTGCAGAGTCAGCCACTACAGATCTCCAAACTTCATGTGGCCTTCAGATTAGCTCAGGAACAGTGTGTAGATGCGTAATGCACATGCATTGCAAAGCGTCAGATACAGTGGTGTAAGGCACGCTGCCACTGTTTACTAGGGCAGTGGAAATGTGTTCTCTGAAGTGAAGAATCACGCTTCTCCGTTTGGCAATCCGATGGACTAGTCTGGGTTTGGTGGCTGCCAGGAGTACAGTACTTGTCTGATTGCATTGTGCCAAGTGTAAAGTTTGGTGGAGGTGGGATTATGGGGTGGGGTTGTTTTTCAGCAGTTGGGCTCGGCCCCTTAGTTCCAGTAAAAGGAATTTTTAATGCTTCAGCAGACCAACATCAGCGCTCCTGGAAGAATGGTCAGAAATTCCCATGAAGACATCCCTAAACCTTGTTTAAAGCCTTCCCAGGTGAGCTGAAGCTGGTATAGCTGTAAAGGGAGGGCCAACATCACATTAAACCCTATGGATTAAGAATGAGATGTCACTCAAGTTCATATGCGTGTGAAGACAGACGAGTGGATACTTACACCACTGTAAACAAATGACATTAATTAAAGTAGATGCTAGTTTAACCATTTCTGGCCCTCTCTTTTAGAAATCCCAGTATTAACTGTAGTTATGATCTAATACCTGCTTTATCTAATCAAAGCAGCTGCTGCTGAAGGAATTGAGTAAATCCCTGTAAGGTCTGAAAGCAGACTTATTCTAATTAGCTCACAGGAGATCAAGCACTTTTTCAAAATGCCTATTTGCATTAATTCCAATAATATCTGGAATTCTTACTGACTAAAACTATTACAGCTTAACCAAAATGCCCAGACTCTAGAACAGTGTGTGGGAGTGTATGGGCCTTATCCCCGTTCCTGACTGACCCAACAGCACAATTCCTGACATCCAGTGAGCAGTGATTCCCTTTATGAGTCATCCTCTTAGTGCCATCATCATTGGGAGATGTCCGCACAACCCAGGACTTAATGCATGCAGCCAATTATGACGACTGCCCTTAACCACGTCAGCGCCCCCAAAGACTGCAGTGGTGTTGTGCCAAACTGTCATGGAGGGACTCAGAATGCCAGCGGGTCATCCTCAGTGACGAGTCCTGCTTTTGTCTTGGTGGAGACGACCAATGAATCTGTGTGTGGAGGCACCATAGTCAGTGCCAAGATGAACAGCTTGCCTGGTGTTTCTCCACCTCCACCCCCTACTGCACTATCTGCAGGAACTGTGTGAGAATATTTAAGATGAATGTGATGGATTATCACAGGACACAAGTAGGAACCTCTAAAACTCCATGCTGAGACGTCTGGCACCATACTGAGAGACACTACTGTACTTTGTAACGGTCACTTTAAGGCAGGTGCAGTGCGCATGTGCATGGTGTAGAGCCGGAGTGAATAATGGAGAGTGTGGAGGAAAACGCGGGAGAGAATGTGCGTGTGGTGAACTGTACTAGGTTGTAGCCTGGGTTCTCCAACTGGTGTTATCTGGGAACTTGTGACGAGTGAAGTCTTGGTGCTCTCATTGTTTATTAAACTGGCTCCGAAACCCCCTCACGATGCGTTCCCTGCGTGTCTCTTCATGGAAGCTAAGTATCCACCTCTCTACGAGAGCACCCACCTAACGTGTAACTTAATAAATATTCCCCATATCAGTCTAAATGTATCATCGTTTTTTGTTCCTGGTAACCACTGCAATCCCACACTTCCTTCTGGGTGCAACTATTCCATTGATCACATACAGGGGTTGAACAATGAAACTGAAACACCTGCCATTTTAGTGTGGGAGGTCTCATGGCTAAATTGGACCAGCCTGGTGGCCAATCTTCATTAATTGCACATTGCACCAGTAAGAGCAGAGTGTGAAGGTTCAGTTAGCAGGTAAGAGCACAGTTCTGCTCAAAATACTGCAATGCACACAACATTATGGGTGACATACCAGAGTTCAAAAGAGGACAGATTGTTGGTGCACGTCTTGCTGGCGCATCTGTGACCAAGACAGCAAGTCTTTGTGATGTACCAAGAGCCACGGTATCCAGGGTAATGTCAGCATACCACCAAGAAGGATGAACCTCCACCAGCATCACGTAGTGACCTGGCCACTATCCTGCAAGAGGAATGGCTTAAACTCCCTCTGACCACTGTGCAGGACGCAGTATATGTCATTCCCAAGACGAACTGATGCTGTACTGGCCGCCAAAGGAGGCCCTACACCATACTAATAAATGATTGTGGTCTAAAACCAGGTGTTTCAGTTTCATTGTCCAACCCCTGTATATAATCAAACAGTATTTGCATAACAAATGAGTAAGATATTAAGTAGCTGTGTGGTTATTTAAAAAGGAATGAATAACAAATATGAACTGTGTATAGACACCAATTATTGTGTGTTAGATAATTAGTAAGGTGCTATGTCATACTGTAATTGCTGTGCTGCTGGTTTTGTTACTGTGGTGATAGTATACTCTTTATATCCGAGTAGATCTGACTATTTCACTTTCACCTGGCATTATGATTGGTTTGAAAGTAATCGGATTTCTCCTCCTCTTTTCCAAGCTGCCTGCAGTGTAATATCAGGAGAAGAGCAGCAGGAGGGCGAGTGAACCCCTGGCAGATAGTCAGAGCAGATAATTGTGGAGAATTCCTCTGAACAGTAATAGCATTCTGCCAATCAGAACTGAACACCAAACTCTTCATTCCGCAGACGAGCCTGGACATGATCACGTCAAACTGCTGAGAGTATGAGGTTAAGCATGAACGTCTCTACTGGATTCCATTAGACAAGACCTATTACGCTCTTCCGGTTTTCCTCTTTCCTTTAGCTTGTGCATGTAAATGGTCTACAAAGTTATGAATCTCGTGGTACGTGCCAGAGAGGGAAACGGATTTTACAGAGTGTCACGGAGGACTGTTTTAAACAAGTGTGCAGCTCAATGCTAGATTTTCCTGCTCACAAGAAACAGGGCTGTTCTAACTTTGTGTAGCCCAGCGGGAGTTACTAGTTCACACCCTGTAAGTATGCAGTGCTATTAGTGGGTCTGCAGTGTTTAAGACAAACAAGGTACTGTCACAGAGGGCTGGCGGACGAGGAGGCAGGATGTAAACGCAAGTGTTTTAATGAAATACAAAAATGACAAAACAAAACCAAAGGTAGAAGCAAACAGAGGGGACTAGAAACCGGATTACCAAACTAACAGCCAACAAGAACACAAACATACACCATGAACACACAACACCACGCCAACACACAGGGGACCACAGGGAGTATAAGTGAACCAAGACTAACTAGGAACACCTGGAAGGGGCATGGCTACAAACAAGGGACCTGACTAGAGGGGGCGACAGAAGGAGCACATGACCAAAACAAACAAAAGCACATGGAGAAAGACAACAAGGAGCACATGGACAGGGACAGGCAGACGGATAGACAGACAGATGTAACAGGTACTATGAGGCAAGGCAAGGCAAGGCAAGTTTATTTGTATAGCACTGTGTATTTCATACACAAGAGGCAATTTAAAGTGCTTTACATAAAAGGGAGAAAATACATAAAAATAAAAACAAAATAGAAGTAAAATAAATCATTTAACATTTATAAAACAATTATTAAATTATTAATTTAATAATTTAATAATAAATACAATTAATTAAATAAAAATTAGTATAAAAAAAAAACATAAAAGTGCTTATCATTAAAATCATCAGATGAAATATAAATAAAAATAAGTATAAGAATGAGGAAGTAAAAGTGCCATGACAGCAGAATAACAGTATTTTAAACCGAGCCTGGTCAAACAGGAATGTCTTCAGTCTGGATTGTTCAAATATGCAGTTATTGGCTGTAGCTGTAGCTGTAGACTTCTCAGCTAATGAGAACGTAACATGCCAGCTAATCTTATTGGGGTAAAATGGTTTCCCTGATCAGCTACAGACTCACTGTTCACTGAAAGTGTGTAGAAACATAGCGATGCTTTTTTCCAATCACAGTGTCGAGCAGGTTCATGTGTGGATTGGATATACAGTATTATTCCAGCTGTAGTTTTCCTAGCAAGCTGTGATGTTACAATCACAATCCCCTGTAGGCTTCTGCTAACTGACCAGGTAAGCTTCTAATACACGCTCTGCTGATTAACCAATCAGAACAGAGTGGGCGAGTTGAGGTTTACATTACATTTACATTTCCATTTAAGGCATTTAGCAGACGTTCTTATCCAGAGCGACCTACAACCGTGCTTAGTGTTCCACTGGATAATATTCCAGCTAGTACAGAAAGTTTAGAGCCTAAAACTCACCATGAGCTCAGACACTGCCCGAACAGGGGCCAGTGCTGGTACCTAGAGATGAATACACAGACATAGAGCAAGTAAACCATTACCTGGCAACCCCAGCCCAGCGCTCATTCCTATAGAGGAGAAAAGGTCATTATAAGTGCAACACAATACACACAACTTACACCTCTACTAGAGCTCACTCACTGAAGTGCATTACGAAGAGATGGGTCTTCAGTCTGCGTTTGAAGTTGACCAATCAGAGCACACCAGGCTCAGTAATAGGATGGCTGAAGCATGTCAGCAAGTCTGTTCTAGTAGGCCCCCCAAAAAAACTATAAATGCATTAATACATATTATTAATAATATTATATAGGATATTACCTATCCAGGGGGCTTACACACACATATCCATTATATGAATAGCATTAGTAAACTATTTATGTATCATAAACTGTATTTATGTATGTATGTTATGAAGCACTATTCCACCACAGATCACCATAATAATAGTTGTGTATAAAACATAAAACGTAAAACACTTTTTCATACAGAAGCAAAACAACTGTAACATGGTTTCAGCAGTTAAGCTCCACTATGCAGTGTAATATACATCTTATAAACCTATATACATCTTCTTATGATTTCTGACATAAGCTGTTTTGAGGTTTTGTTTCTTAAAGGCCTTATGAAACGCTTAGGGAAGTGTTATTGGGTCTGTATGTGTTGCCCGGTACGGTGATGTGAGTAGTGATGAGGGAAATGTGCTGAAATGTGAGTTGTATGAAGTATTGTGGCCAGTATAGAAGACTACAAACCAACCCCCCAGAAATCACAACTTTTAATTGCTGATGTCAACACAACACCCTGCTTGTACCCACAGCCCATTAAACATTCATGAGAAAGCTTTGTGAGGGAATTCACACATCAATTATTAACATTAACATTACTTTTCCAGAGACTGTGTTGTGCTGCCACACATTGTAAAACTGAACCCTGTGCTGAAGGGTTTCAGCCACTCCGCTTTATCAGAACCATCTACCGTACAGGTGCACTGTGCACAGTTACAGACTGTAGCTCCTCTGGAAAGTTTAGAAGCCCCATTGAACAGTCCCCAGCCCGACCACCACTGAGCTGATCTCAGTGTTGTGGCGTATTACAAAGCGCTATACTATAAAGCCATATATTGTTATTCAACAGCTTATTCTTCTTCTCCTTCTTCATCTTCCCCTTTCTCCTATTCTTCTCCTTCTTCATCTTCCCCTTTCTCCTATTCTTCTTCTCCTTCTTCATCTTCCCCTTTCTCCTATTCTTCTCCTTCTTCATCTTCCCCTTTCTCCTATTCTTCTCCTTCTTCATCTTCTCCTTTCTACCATTCTTCTCCTTCTTCATCTCCTCCTTTCTCCTACTCTTCTTCTCCTTCTTCATCTTCTCCTTTCTCCTATTCTTCTTCTCCTTCTTCATCTTCTCCTTTCTCCTACTCTTCTTCTCCTTCTTCATCTTCTCCTTTCTCCTATTCTTATTCTCCTTCTTCATCTTCTCCTTTCTCCTATTCTTATTCTCCTTCTTCATCTTCTTAGTCTTCTTCTTTCTCCTATTCTTCTTCACCTTCTCCTTACTCCTATTCTTCTCCTTCTTCATCTTCTCCTTTCTCCTATTCTTCTCCTTCTTCATCTCCTCCTTTCTCCTACTCTTTTTCTCCTTCTTCATCTTCTCCTTTCTCCTATTCTGCTTCTCCTTCTTCATCTTCTCCTTTCTCCTATTCTTCTTCTCCTTCTTCATCTTCTCCTTTCTCCTATTCTTCTTCTCCTTCTTCATCTTCTCCTTTCTCCTATTCTTCTCCTTCTTCATCTTCTCCTGTTCTTCTTCTTCTTTATTTTCTTAGTCTTCTTCTTTCTCCTATTCTTCTTCTTCATCTTTTTCATCTTCTCCTTTCTCCTGTTCTTCTTCATCTTCATCTTCTCCTAATCTTCTTCTTCTTCATCTTCTTCATCTTCTCATTTCTCCTATTCTTCTCCTTCTTCATCTTCTCCTTTCTACTATTCTTCTTCTCCTTCTTTATCTTCTCCTGTTCTTCTTCTTCTTTATTTGCTTCATCTTCTCCTTTCTCATATTCTTCTCCTTTTCAATCTTCTTTATCTTCTCCTTTCTCCTATTCTTCTTCATCTTCTTCATTTTCTCCCTTCTCCTATTCCTCTTCATCCTCTTCATCTCCTTTCTCCAATTCTTCTTCTTCTTCATCTTCTCCTTTCTCCTCTTCTTCTTCTTCCTTATCTTCTCTTTACTACTATTCTTCTTCTTCATCTTCTTCGTCTTCTCCTTTCTCCTAGCCTTCTTTGATTTCTTCATCTTCTCCTTTCCCCTCTTCTTCTTCTTCTTCTTCTTCGTCTTCTCCTTTCTCCTATTCTTCTTCTTCTTTATCTTCTCCTTCCTCCTATTCTTCTTCATCTTCTTTATCTTCTCCTTTCTCTTCTTCTTCTTCTTCTTCTTCATCTTCTCCTTCCTCCTATTCTTCTTCTTATTCATCTTCATCTTCTCCTTTCTCTTCTTCTTCTTCTTATTCTTCTTCATCTTCTTTGTCTTTTTCTTTCTCCTATTCTTCTTCTTCATCTTCTTGGTACTAATTTCTTGTCCATGAACTGGTCCTGCAGTTTTCAGATATTAACACTGTTCCAGCTTCCAGATGTTTGGTCTAATTGGGAATAGTGTAATTGTGTAATAAAGAATTAAGAATGAATGGGA
The DNA here is from genome assembly GCA_024036415.1 of Prochilodus magdalenae. Classification (NCBI taxonomy): domain Eukaryota; kingdom Metazoa; phylum Chordata; class Actinopteri; order Characiformes; family Prochilodontidae; genus Prochilodus; species Prochilodus magdalenae. The sequence goes on along the minus strand of JAMWET010003720.1, from coordinate 310,456 downwards.
TGGAAAAGTAAATGCCCATCTACTGTCCTTCTGCTCAACCCAGAGACACTGTCTCTAATACACCATTTCAGGGCAGAGCCCCGAAGCAGGGATTCAGTCTGTTCCTCTGTTTTTTCCCCTCCCCAGGCCAGGCCACAATATATATAACTTTTGTGGGATTGCCATGAGTCATCATTCAGTTTCAGCAAACACTGTGAGCTCATTAGAGCCTATGAACAGTTGGTCTGCGGTATAGCATAACGGCTCTGCTGTCCCTATATTACTGTAATTCCTAAATTCAGTGCATAGATTGATAGTCAGAGTTGAAAAAGGGATCAAAAAGGCTTTGAATCTTCCATGTTGTTTTGCTCCTCTGATCCAAAATTAACCCGACTCTGAGCCAATTCTGCTTCTGATTTAATTGCTTCCATCAGTGATGAAAACAGTACACAAGGTCAGAGAGAGAAAATCAAAGGAGGAACGATATGACGGCCAGAGCATTTGACACTGAGAAAGAGGCTGCGAGATCTTTAGTTAGATCAGAACTGGAAAGCAAAGCATACAGCTACTCGATATTGCTTTGAAGACTTCTCTTTAAATGAGATGTTTTTGTTCTTCTGGAAGTGGACTCAACAACCGATGCACAACAGGCCTCACCCATAACTTCAGATTGTTCACTCCTGGCACATTCATACCTTTATTTATTCATTTATCTTTCATAACTTTACTACAGGCATCACATTCTGACCACTGACTGCTGTATTTAATGTTTAATGTTCCCATGTTTTTAGCTGCGTATAATTTTAGCATTGTACTGCATTACACCAATATTACACTCATCATCAAAAGAGCACCTGCACCCAGAAGGAAGTGTGGGATAGCAGTGCTATTGGAAAGGAAGATAAGGGTCACCAGGGGCAATAACTGATTTAGACTGATACGGGGAATATTTATTGAGCTACACATACAGAAGGAGTCAGGCCACCTTGTTTGCAAACACAACATGCCAGACGTCTCGGGAATGGAGTTGTAGAAATTCCTAATGCTGTCCTGTGATCATCCATCCCATGCAGTTTAAATATGTCACACAGTTTGTGCGGTGGGGTGGAGGTGGAGTGATGCCAGTGATTCTGGATGTGTGACGTGTGATGTGTTTCACCAAGACAAAACTGGGACTCGTCACTGAAGATGACCCGCTGCCATTCTGAGTCACTCCATGACAGTCTGGTATGACACCACTACAGTCTTTGGTGATGTAGGGCAGTGGTCAAAGCGGTCTGCGTGCATGTGTCGTCTGCCAATGGTGCTGCCACTAACAGGATGGCTCATGGAGGGCATCACTGCTCACTGCATGGCAGCAATTGTGGCAGTTAGGTCACTCCGGGGATGCTGGACAATCCATCAGTTTTCCCTCTCTCTGTGGTTCATGTAGGTCACCAGATCCTTCATGGCACTGGTGTGTGCCTTCTTCTATCTAATGCTGCCAACGGTGTGCTATGATAATATCCACACGGTCAGTATTGCACGCAATACGTTGATAAGACCCGTCCTTGGCTATGTCACATGTGCAGCCGAGGGTTAACCTTGCATCATTTGCATGTCTTATGATGTCAAACCTATCAACCAGGTTTCACTCCTGTCCGTTATTTCCTTCTGGGTACAACTGTTGTTTTTGGTAATGAGGGTCTTCTTCTTCTTCTTCTTCTTCTTCTTCTTATTATTATTATTATTATTGTTATTATTATTATTATTTTAAAAAGGTTTAAAGGGCATTACTTGCAATCGCTGACATAGTGCACACCCTATTTCTTGCTCCTGCTTCTATTGCGGCTGCAGCAGAGTGAATATCCACGTCCAGAGCGTGTGCTGTTCCTGATAAAGAGGCTCTGGCTGCTGTTGTTTATTGCGGTACGCTGCATTTCAATAACAATGCCGCTCGGTTATAGATGGTTAGCTTTGAGTCAGAGTTTATTACAGGGAGAAATAATCATACATTGTTGGTTTATGGAAGCTTTCCTCAGTAATTAGTTTATTATGTAATCGGCCGTCAGACACTCACTAACCCTCGTACGGCTTAGACCCGCATTCTTGGAGGGGAAAAAATCTTAATTATGTTCATTAATAATCCCCAAACAAATTTAAAACAAACAAGTCACAGAACAGAGGGAGAGAAGAAAGAAACCACTCCACCCACTGATGTGTATTTTACTATGTGTTTTAATGAATAATGTACAGGGATTAGAGTGCATGTCAGTGGGAAGGGGTCCATCCGAGGAGTTTTATACAGGCATGTGTTCAAATGTTTGACAAAACTAGCAATACCTTAGATAGACATTAAATAAATAGTATACCACAGTCGTATTCCATAAACACTGTACAATAAGAGTACATCTATAAACGTAGTTAAGACAGTAATAAATATTACTAAATAATGACTTACATTAAGACCTTATTACATAGTTTATATTCCTTACTAAATGCTGAGGTGAACACAAATGATTAATCTACTGAGGTTTATGATAACTTCAAATAAAGTCTTAATTAAAGTGTTAAATATGTACTTTAAAGCATTTTGTATGAGCACAGTTTATCCAAAGCCTACCAGTCAAACAGTGTTCAGTATAACACTGTTGTGCACCTATAAAGTAGATCGTAAGAGACACATGCAGACAGCTTTACATTAAGGTTCACATAGAACGTTTTTCTTAATTATCATAGTAATATATATATATATACATATATATATATATATATATATATATATATATATATATATATATATATATATATGTGTGTGTGTGTGTGTTATAAGCTTTAATATATGGTATAAACCTATAAGCTACAGTATAATAGATTAAGTACAGATAAGTACAGCTAATAGATTTACCCTTATTATAAAGCGTTACCATCATATATAAAATTCTGAAAACCTAAACTTATATTACAACATTAATAGTGTCACAGTAGGGTAGGTAGTCGAGGAAGCCAGACGTAAATGCAAGTGGTTTAATGAAACACAAAATAACTAAACAGAACCAAAGACAGAAGCAAACCAAAGGAACAGGAAACAGAATGACAAACCAAAAAACAAGGACTGAAACATACAACAAGAAACCAAACTAACATGGAACCCAACTGTAATCAAACAAGAAACCAAAACGCGAACATCCAACATGGAATCAAACATACTACATGAACACAAGCAAACACACGGGACAACAGGGAGTATAAATTAACACCGACTAACAAGCAACAATGGACAGGGACAGGCAGACAGATGTAACCATAGTCTGTGCTGAAAATACATACCATACTGAAATATATATTCAGTGAACAGTTGCTTAGCCTCCTTTACCCAGATGCAGTACAGTACAGATGTAGCTTCTAATGAGTTTATCAAGTTTTTCCTTCTCATTCTGACATTTTTCTGAAAAACGTTTAATATGCTGTAGCATACTTTAAATCTGAACATTCCCCAAGTTCCCAAGAGTTTGGTGGAAGGAGTGAATTATTACATCGAGCTGAAGACAGAAGAGGAGACCAGTAAGATCTTCATATCTGGTTCATATCTGGAAGACCACATTACCAAACTACAGAAGAGCAGAAGAACAACTGGTAAAGCAAATGTTTTGCTGCCTTTGAAAGTGCCCGCCAGCACCACTATGGCGAGTGTGGGGGTAGCCAGCCAACACAGGACCCACCAAAACACCAGAACATCTCAGTACACGGTTTAGCCTGCTCAGAGTTTGTCAAAAAACAAGAGGTTTATTTTAATTCAAAAACAAATAACACACACACAATTCCACAAATTATTATTTATTTATATTTTAATGGGGACCTATTATTGGGTCTCCTATAGTATATTTACATCACATACATTTCCCAAACCACAGTCTTTTTCTCATACTGTACATCTGTATTCACCCTATTTATAAAAACTCTGCTAGAACCCCTGCGTCTCTGAACCCCGCCTCCCAATAAGCCCAGTGTGATCTGACTGGTCAGCTTGCCCATGCAGTTAAAATTTATTAGCTGTCAGAGCGGTTCTATCTCTACAGCTGCCTCGAGTAGTTGTTGTGTGCAGGCATGCCAAGTTGATGGTGGGTGGGCAATAAGGGTTGTGTTACAAGATGACATCAACCTGTAACAGAAAAAAAAGAGCTGGTACCCTGTTGTCCGGGAAATAGCCTCCGCCACTATCATCCATAACCAGCAGAATCTGTGAGGGTATGAACGCTTCAAGACCAACACTCTTTATATTGAAGAACTGTATTCCTCAAATTGTGCGGCTTATTGAGGAGTAAAATATTGTTTTCCATCACTTTAGCTGAGTGTTTCTGGCACAACAGCAAAACAGTGTCATCCAATTTGGTGTAAGGTGGTTAACCATGACATACCGGACCTGTTAAAAGAGGAAACTGAAGCTGCAGTACTTGTATTTGTGAAGGAGGCGCCTGAGTAACTCCCCTGGATTCTGTTGCATGTTTTTGCTGTTTCTGAGAAACACACGCTCTCTGAATCTGTTGATAAAACATAGATCCTAAGAAGCCTCCCTTAATCTTTCAGCCTGGGTATGAATTAAAAGCAGGATGTGTTTATTATTCCACCTCAGGATTTCATTATCTACAGCTGATAAACTCGTACATTTGTTCAGATTTTAAAGGGGTTTGAATAATGTATCTGTCCTATACGCTTCATTATAAAGCTATGCTCCTATAGCTGTAAGCCGTACACCTCCAGTCTGTTTTACTTGTAGCACATATATGCATATTCATACTCTCTGCTTGTTGCAGGCTAAGTGTGAGTTGGAGCTATAAGAATTAAAAAGTATAATTATGAACAGGCATTGTTGGGGTTTTAGTATTGGGGCAGGTCATGCCGAGGAAAGCCAGGTGAGGTAATGGGCCCGGGCATGGCACTTCTAAGGTGTCTAAAATTCCCACGAGGCCTCTGAGCAGTGTAGTAATATGACATGCCAGTCTGCAGAAGCTGTAATCAACTGAGAATTAATCTAATGTGCCAACATGGCCCCATTAAATACCCCTTCAATTGATGTTTTTATTAATAACTGGTTTAATAAATGAGATGCGTGAATGGTGAATGAATGAATCCCTGACTAATATAGAGGGTAAAGCTTTCTCCCAGAACCGTATGCCTGTAAACGAAAGTCAGGAGCCATTCAGTGCATACTGGGAGATCTTATCTGAAAGATCTTAGTGTCCTGCTGTTTGGGACGACCGGAGAAAGCCCAGCAGAAGCTTCCAGAAGATCACAGCAGTCTCTGGTATCAAAGCAGAGGGGAAATTGTAAGGGCTTAAAGTGTCTGATGGTTTACAGCAGATAAAAGTGCCATCAACATCACTTTAATCATGGAGAGCCGGGGAAGAGGCCTCACTGTACCCTCTCAGCTTAATTGGTCACTTCATTACTAATGTGTTCGGCTTCGTTTAACGCATTGCTGAGAGCAGATTGAGGATTAAAGACAGCGTGCCTCATAGAGGCGGACTTGAGTTACACTTGAGATGCGTTTTCACTTAACTCAGATTTGCCCTTTTATCTCTAGGAAACCTACGTCTGTGTTTTCTTTCCAATTTTTTTTCAAAGGCAACAATAAACATGCATATCAAGTATGTCAAAGAATAACTTGTCCAGTGTCCACTAAACTCCTGAACCTCCTCACAAGTTCTCCTCTGTTCATTCTAAATCACATGCATGTAAAAACCTGCACCAATCAGAAGGCCTGTGAGGCTTGCCCCACAGGGGACATACTGCATTATGAACACTCAGCTCTTGTGGACATCCCGTGCATTCACACTAGCAGGCGACAGAGCAACAAGCGACCAGTCAACAGTATGTTTACTTATTCACTCGATAGTTAGCTAAGTTAGCCAGCATGCTAACCGGCCCGTAAAGCTTGCCAGGAATGCAAGCAGTTGGGTTTCAGTACAAGTTTGTTCTTTCTAAACAGCTAGCTTTCCTGGCCCTACACGCCAACACGTGACCACCTGAGCGGCCTGGAACACGCCCACAAGAGACGAATTTGGGGCGATAGGACAGAATTATCATACGTATTCTAATTTAATAACATATGTAAATGTGTTGTCAGGCAGCAGCTTTTACGTGCACCACCCAAAATTCAAACAGGACAGTGGCGAATAAGAAACTGATTCAGCCTCATGTGTCTGCTTTTCCAACTTGATTCAGTACAAGGCACTGGAACAAAACCTTTCCCGAAAGAGGGATCAATACCATCTGTGTAGGAAAACTGTAGATGAGGGAAAGTAAAAATTTAAAAAATAAGAGGTAGAAGTTGCTCAGGGGGCGGGGTGAGCAGTGGCTCAGGGGGCGGGGTGAGCAGTGGCTCAGCGGGTGGGGTGAGCAGTGGCTCAGGAGGCGGGGTGAGCAGTGGCTCAGCGGGTGGGGTGAGCAGTGGCTGAGAAGGCAGGGTGAGCAGTGGCTGAGAAGGCAGGGTGAGCAGTGGCTGAGAAGGCAGGGTGAGCAGTGGCTCAGGAGGCAGGGTGAGCAGTGGCTCAGGGGGCAGGGTGAGCAGTGGCTCAGGGGGCGGGGTGAGCAGTGGCTCAGGAGGCGGGGTGAGCAGTGGCTCAGGGGGCGGGGTGAGCATTGGCTCAGGAGGCGGGTTGAGCAGTGGCTCAGGAGGCGGGGGTTTGGCTGGGGGGGGGGTGAGCAGTGGCTCGGGGGGCGGGGTGCGCAGTGGCTCAGAAGGCGGGGTGAGCAGTGGCTCAGGAGGCGGGGAGAGCAGTGGCTCAGCGGGTGGGGTGAGCAGTGGCTCAGGAGGCGGGGTGAGCAGTGGCTCAGGAGGCGGGGTGAGCAGTGGCTCAGCGGGCGGGGTGAGCAGTGGCTCAGGAGGCGGGGTGAGCAGTGGCTCAGGAGGCGGGGTGAGCAGTGGCTCAGGAGGCGGGGTGAGCAGTGGCTCAGGAGGCGGGGTGAGCAGTGGCTCAGGAGGCGGGGTGAGCAGTGGCTTAGGGGGTGGGGTGAGCAGTGGCTCAGGAGGCGGGGTGAGCAGTGGCTCAGGAGGCGGGGTGAGCAGTGGTTATCATTTAAAGGAACTCGAACCGGCTCTTCTGAGCAGGGCTGTTTTGACAAGGTGAGAAGGGAGCTGTGGTGCTTCATCCTCATGGTGTTTAAGACCCAGCAGACTGTGTTAACTTGTAGAAAAGGCGTATAACAAAACAAAACTTTAACCAAACTGTGTTACAATAAAACAGTGTTCCTCCACGCTCGCTCTCTCGCGAAGCTAACCACTAAGCAAAAGCTAACCAAGCAGACATATCAGGCTGGCTCATCAGTCTGTCTGAAGTCTGTCTGCCCTTTCAGACTCGGGTGTCTGTGAGTAGGTTTCCGTGTTTTTAAATTCCCTAAATTGATGTTTATTTCTTCAGCTCTAGTGAATAAATCATTTAAACCCTTCCTGTAAAAAATACAAGAATTTTTTAAGTTAAATAAATAGTAATTGTGGATCCATGTAATTCTGTTTTAAGAGGCTTCATTTAAGTTCAGGAGGCGTCATTGTCATTGCAGCTTAAACAAGAATACAGTGCCACAAAACAACGTTCCACCAGGAGCATCGTTCCAACACAAGAACAGTAGTGCAACACAATACAATACAATACAACTCAACATACTGGTGGAAAACTAACAAAAGACTCACAATAAGTACAACATAGGACACCAGACATATACAGTTCACAGAGGGGTTACATATTATGACATATTAGCAAATAGCATATATGACACAGCAGTCACTGAGGTAGCAGCAACAATGGGTACAGTATTGAATGGTACAGTTTTGCATGGTATAGTATTGGGTGGTACAGCATTCCAGCAGCAGATATTCATGCAATAATGCAAGTAGTCAGATATAGAATTTATATTGGTGGATTATCACAGTGTGAAGAAGTTATTTATACTAGTTATTATAGTATATTGTCCAAAGAAAAACATGTATCTCCAAAATGA